>VZRF01014699.1:2452333-2574758 GCA_013396875.1 Vireo altiloquus
CGCCTCCCTGCGCGGGGAGCTGCCGCCGCTGTCCGTCCCGCCGCACCTGGACCCGCGCTCCCTCCCGCTGCCGCCGCCAAGGGCGCGGGAAGGCGCCCCGAGCCCCGCGCCGGTTCGGGTGCCCGCTGCCCCCGCCGCTCGCCTCCCCTTCGCTTCCCTGGGGGAGCCGCCGCGGCGTGGGACGGGGCGGGAGGCGGCGGGCGCTGCTGCCGGGCCGTCGCGTCTGGTTCAGCGGTGATTTATGGTTTTGTTAACTCAGCATTTGGCACGGCGTGCGAGCGGGGAGAGCGGCGAGCGGGAGTCATAACTTTGTGTTACTTCTGGAAGGGAAAGGGCCCCGTGGGGCCGTGGCCGCCCCAGCGGCTTCCTCCAAATCCTCCCTCCCCGCTCCATGCCCGGCCGCTTCATCACTGCGCCGGGGGCTCGCTGCAGCCAGCGGGGAATAGCGCTGGGCAGGTTCGTGGGGGGCACACGACACGGGACTGCCACCCGTGAAGGTAAGTGGGATAGAGGGAGAAAAACTGTCCGAAATTAATTGTTTTCCTTACTACTGGTTTTGCGTGGAAACCCTATATATTTATTCCTTGTACGTACATATGTATTTGACTACATAGACGCAGAATATGCACACGTATTTTTTGAACTATGAGAACATTGCCTATAGGCTTCTGTTCCCAGATGTTTTGTTTTGTGTTTCTTATGGGCATATTTACATTTCTGCTGGGAGGGAAACGGACAGCAGTAATGTGGCTGAATATGTATTTGAACAGTAGCAGAGAATAACTTGTGTGCCTTTAATTCAGCTGCAGAGGATATCCATGTGGGATTAATATACTTAAGTGATCGTGTCACACTGACGTATCTTGTTCAGACTTGTAGATTTTTAAAGCAGTGTGGACTTGTAGGTAGTAGCGGAAGTGTAATTAATTTTAAACATGTGACTTGGCCTAGTGCTTATGATTTTAACGTGGTATTCGTACCTTTGTAAATATGCATAGATTCAGCCATCTGTCCTCTATTTTCCCTTCGTGTGTGTACATACCGCACTGTGCAAATGAAAAAGGTACCTGCGGTAAGCTTTGGGGCCAAATACATATTTCAACTCCTCTGGGAAATGCTCTAAAGTTACTTTCTAGGACGTCTTTCATACAGTTTGGGTATGTTTAAAGTGAAAAAAAAATAGTTGCTCCAGCATCAATTATGTCAATTTGTAGCTTGTATTTGACACTAATACTATTTGCATGCGTCGAGTACAGTTGATACTGCTGCTGGAAGGGATGTAATTTTTCCCACTGTAGACAAGGCCCTTTTGTGCAGTGTCAACCTCATGCTTTTAGAGCATGTATGAACCCCTGGGTAGAGCCAGCCCTGCGGTTTCTCTCTCCAGTGATAAGGTGGTGGTGGGGCGCCAGCTCCAGTGTTGCTCATTGGAGATCATAGCCGCAGAACTTCTGACGCAGGCTGGCGCTCTCAGTTGGGGCACGCCAGTCTTTGGCACTTGCCATAGTTGCAGGAATATGCTATGGCTCATCTACGTGTCAGTGAAATTTGGAATAGCAGTGGGCCACGCTGGTGATTTGTACAGTGTAAGGGTCTGTCTGTCTGTCCATGCAAGGTAACCTGCAGGACGGTGCCTGTTTTCCTGCAGCTGAAGAAATGGGCTGTTGTTGTGGTATCCCTGCTGTCACCACAGGAGTGGTACCTATCTGCATTGTGTAGGTAGGTGGGTGGATGACATAGCATGTGTCACTTCAACATACTTTCCCCTCTGAAACTTACCTCCTCTATTATTTATGGCTCTCCCTCTGAAGAAATGGCCTGGGTTTAGTCAACAACAAACCTGCCAAAATCTCTAATCTTTGGAATTGGTATGCTGAAATCTTCATCTGAGCATCATTTTCTTAAATTTGGCTGTTATAGAATAACAGTTGTCATAAGAAGATTAAAAATAAAGTCTACTTGCTGCTAACACTTGGTGGGTGAAATTTTCATCTCTTATACTCCAGATGCTCTGCAGTTTCTCTGCTGGTTGCAGACTCTCTAGAATTGTACTGTGCAGTACTAAACAGATTAACCTAGGGATTCTTAAACTGTGGTATACCTGCCATAGCAAAAGTAGTACATGAATTCTGCCATTGGTGGCATGTGACTGCCATTTGGGAAACCTTCTTAGTCTTGCTTTTCCTTGAGTTAAAAGCTTGGTTACAAGACACTGGGAAAAGTTCTGTTAACTTTTTGTCCTGATTTATGGCAGGAAGAAAGAAAAAGTGTATTAAATTGGTATTCTCATTGCTGCCTGATGGTGTTAGATTTTTTGCATCCTCTGGGTAACTCTTGGAATCTCAGCAACACTACATGACTGTTTTACTCCTTATGCTGCCAAGTAGAATTATATAGCCTAATTTATTTAGATTTGGCATGTTCTCACTGAAACTCATGCCATGCTAGGTGAATGAACAGTTTGCTTGTTTATATTGCCTTCACTCCCCTTTCCCCTTTTAATAGGCCCTCACAGGTCTTACTGTAGTTCTGCTTGAAGGTTTCTGAATTTGGTTGAATCTGGCAATAAAAACAGACATGGAGAACTATGAACCACAGTAAACTTGTTATCAAAGAAGGTATTTTCATGCTGTCGGTTACCAGGGTAGAAATCTCACGTCTCATGGCTCCAGCCAGTTCTACAATCACATTTACTGCTCTTCTATAATTTTTTTTCTGACAGTTTATGGTTAGCTCTCTGTGGCTGAAGTACTCAAGACAGATGTGAACATGCTCCCTTCATCTTTGAAGAATTACAAAGTCACCTAATTGGCTTCTAGATCACACCGTATTTTTCTTCATAGCCCTCTGTCATAATCCAGAGTCTTCTAGTCTACTTATTATTCCTTTCCAGGTGTCTTTTAACAGTCGAATCTTTGCTAGATCACTTTTCCCCTGATGAATTATTATTTATTTTCTCAGAGGCATCCAAGAAATAAAATGACTGATGGATTATTTTTTTCCCCTCCCATTACCTTTCTTCACTATTCTCCCACATTCATTTGTAAGTAGAGCTACTCAGAAAGTGTTCATTAAAATGTCATTGAAGTTAAAGTCAAGGCAGAGTGTTAATCAAAAATGCTTTTCAGTTTCAAGTTGCTCATTTCTCATGAATAAACCTTTAAAAACAAAAACAATCTCTTTCTTTTCTACTGCTGATACTTTCTTTCCCTGCGCATTTTGCTGTCTTGATCATTGTAGATGGATTATTTGTGGTAACTGCGTTTGACACAATCGACTGGCTTAGGGCTTTAGAGAAACACAGTATCAAAACAGTCAACTAACTTCGGAATAAAAATGTATGGCTCAATCAACTGCAAGTATGAAGAAAGAGCAGACCTCTTAAAAAATCTTGAAGTGCTGAAGAACTCAACAGTTTACCTTGCCTTGCAGCTGCATGCCAACCTGTTGAGCTCACGTTGGGTGACTGATGGCAGTGATGACTGTCAGGGGCTGTTCCTCTGGCAGCCCAAGGTAGCCCTGTTGCTGCCCAGGGCTGGGGCCACAGGGAGCTGTAAGATAGTGGGTAGATACTTGAGCACTGTGAAGATGCAGCCTAGAAGATGAGAGGATCATAGTATGATGCTGTGTTACTGGGGAACGACATAATATGTTCTGGAGTAATCAGATTTTCTAGATTGGAAGGCTTCATGGGCTGCCCAGAGTGCACTGGGGACACACATGACTCTTTGCCTAGATAGAGCTGAGACAGCAATGCTGTTATTGAGTAGCATTTCAGTATGAAAGTATAATGTCAGTGTAAAGTCCAGAAATACTTCTGACCTATGACCAGCTGGGATCATGTATCTTAAAGTGACGAACCTAGGAGCTATCTGTGGCTGCAAGCTCTTGACAGTGCTTTCCTCTTCTCTCCACTGAATTCCAGGTTTAGTTTTAACTTCAGATATTCCTCCTGGTTTGGATGGTGCTGCAGTTGTTTGTGCTGAAGATTAAATAGGTCTGTTGTGTCTTCACATTGGGAGAGTTTGAGACTGTTGCTGGCTAATTGACTTGGTGGTTTGACACTGATGTTAGAAAGTAGTGTATGGGAAACTGAGCTTTGTAGGACATTACAGGGAAAGGAACAAGTGATGTGGAAGCATCTTTCCACTGCCGCCTTTCTCCATTGCCCCTAGTTTATCCAGGAAGGACCCAGACTATTCATTATATTTTTGTGGGCCCTTTTGAGGTTATCTTCCCTGGCGAGAGACAAGTATTTCATGCCTGATGATATCAAAAAGGAGGCTGTGTATCAGCCTGTACCTCCTCTGAAAAGAGAGTTTGAAATATGGGAAGATCCACGTCCTTTCTTTAGGATCTCCTTTCATTTGATGTCCCTGATCTGTTATGCATTATGGTTATTGAAGTGAGCCAATAGATGGCTTTGTTGCTTATCTTTTTCAGGAATGGGAGATTTGACATTAACCAGTGGTTGCTCAGGACACTATATTCACAGTGAGTTTCTTCCATTTTCAAGGAGGAAGAAGACTTCCAATTATTTTGTTAATGATTTCAGACTGGAAGGAATATGGTTGAATTCAGAGGTCTCAGAGAAAAAAAGACACCCTGTTTTAAGATTAAGTGACGGCTAAATGTGCTTGGCTTGAGGTGTGTAAGCTGGCTGTTGGTGGATATGGGCGAGGTGCAGTTTTGTTTCCTGAGAGGGCTTTCCAAGCATGCATAAGGTTTTTACGAAGTGGAGTATTTCCTTGCTGTGCAGTATATCTCTATGGATGTCATAGGCCTTGAGCATGGAAAGCCTTAGCATTGGTTTTGATGCATTAGTTATTTCGGCATTTATTTGCTATTCTCCATTTGGGAGTTTCTGTCCTATGTGTATGGTGAGGTACTGATAACATCAGGGTGATTTTTGAGTATGTTACTGGAGCAGTGTTTGTCAGGAGTTGACTGTGGTTTTGATCATCGCTGATGTATGGGTCCCTGAGCCCTCAGGCCCTTGCCCTGCTGCTGTTGATGAGCTCTGCAAGATTTCAGAATTTCTCAGTCCTTATTCTGCTGAGGCTTTCTCTGGTTCCTGGGAAGCTGGCCATGCTTAGCCTGAAAGAGGTGATGCTCTTTCCATAATTGCAATAGTGTTGTGATATCCATAATGTTCGACTTCTTTGTTATGTGTTAGGTCAAAAATATGATCAGCTTTGTAGGCTGGACCAGGCGTGATCTGTGAAGGTGCCAAGAGGACTATGAGTAGACTGGCTTTCCTTAGAAAATACAAGGTGATAATGTTTGGGGATTTCACCATGCTCAACCTTGTCAAAGTATCTGCTGAAATTCTCAAGATTCATAAATCTGGGGCATTTTACTACCTTCCATTGCAAGATATTAATGCTAGCCTTCCTAAAGATGTTTGTTTATTGTAATCTTTGAGTGAATAAATGTTAGCTTTTGTTTATCAGGTTAATGAAATCTAATAAAGATGCTTTAATATAAGCACCTTAGATTTCACATTTGCAGAACAGGTGAGCAAAGTGCTTCTTGGTGTCTGCTTGTCTTGGATGCTATATTGTGAGCAGCAGAGAAAAAAGACATGGGATTTATATCTCATCTAGAGAACTTTGGGTGATGCAATGTATATCATGTATTTCACTCTCGGGATTGTGTATTGCCTGTTGGCAGTTAGAGGTAGGTCTTACATTACTCAATTCATTCACTTAATTTCATAATGCTTTGTGCTCTTTTCCTCCTCTTTGTGGTAGAGTGTATTTCTCCTGCTACTTGCAGCTACCAGAAAGTATCTGATTTCTCTGGTTCTTTCCCTCTAATTCCTTGGAAAACCCGGTCCAGTTTATACCCCGGCAGATGAAGTGTGCTGTGTCATTTGGACTGCTGGGTCCCACAGGAGAGGCACGTGATTTGTCTTGGAGGCACAAGCTGTTGAATCCTGGGAATGGTTAGACCTGGATATGCCTCCTGTGGGAGCCGTGGTGAGCGTGGACAGGAAGGATGAGGGCAGGGTAATGTTAAGATTAAGGTACATTCCATCAGAAGATGGTGTTGGTGGTTTCAGGCAGGTTTGGGGTTTTTTTGTATAACCTGTCCTTGCTGTTGTGAATTAGAGAAAGGGAGAAGAAAAATTTGTCCACTTCCTGAGCTATAAAGAGGCCACTTGACTAATGGTGTGGCAATAACTGGAGGCCAGAGATGGCTGGATTTCAATATTCCTCCCTTACAAAGCACCAGAAGAGTTTGGTCATCTGAATTGTGGCAATGGCCCTGGGGCTGACAGGAGGATTACTACAGCACTGTTCTTGCTTTCTAGAAAGCTTACATCATTCTTCTTTACAAATTTCAAAATTGGTTGAAGTGTTTCCTTATGTAGTATGAGCAGTTCAAACTGGTCCCTTCTGCTGCTGAGTTCCTGGTGGAGTCTGCTGCTGGAAACAGACTGGGATGGGGGAAAATGTCATTAGTGCAGAACTGTGCAGAATGATTTTAGGATTGAGATAATGAATTTTCTAAACAGGAGGAATAATTGAAACTGCTGTAGTTCCACTTTGCTTACTCCAGCAAGATTTTGTCAGTGGGTTCTTAGTTATTTGTTGATTTCTGCATAATAAACTGAAAAAAGGAGCAGAATGAATGGCATATCCATAAAGGTTAGATTTTTTGATTTGACTTTTTTTTCTTTTTTTTGAGCTGCCAATACTCTTGAAGTTACATTATCTCAAAAATAAATCTTTGGAGATGGCCATAATTGGAAACAGCTGGATAAAATTTGGGGATTTTTAAAGGATCTATAAAGAACTCCTATAGAAAATAAGCACTGGTAACTTCATTTTTTATTGTTAGGTGACTCGATCATATATACCTTTGTAAAATAGAAGTGTGTTCAATTTGCAAAATACCTGAGAGTACTGAAATAGAAAGGTCTGAAATTCTGTGGACATTTCTGTACAGGATGTAGAGCTTTTAACATATCCCTTCTGTCAGCAGTAAAAAGAGGAATCAAAAGAAGCAAATGCAAAACATCTGTGTGATAGTCCCTTCTATATGGTGCCAGTAGTAAAGGGAAGAGAAAACTAGAAGTCTCTCTAGTTCATCCAGTGTGAATTGAGCACATGGTCACAGCTTTTGTCAAGGCAGTACTTCTAGCTCACATGAAGTCCTATTGCCATGTCTAGTTGCAGTGAAAAGTTACTTTTATGAATAGGGGTCTAGTTTGAGGGAGCTGGGTTTATTTGCTTGGATGAAAAGTAGGCAAGGGACAGTCCCGTAGCTGTAACAGCTACTGGAGGATGATTATGAAAATAGTAGGACCAAACTCTACTTAGTAGTGCTAGGTGACACCAAGGGACAGTGACAACCGATTGTTTCCTTGGAGATTCAGGTTGGATGTTGGGAAAATTTTGTTACTAGGAGAGTAGTACAGCACGCCAGCAGGTCATCCAGAGGAGCAAGTATCTGCCCTCTGAGCTTCTCAGGACTCATCAAGGCAAAGCCATGCTGCCCCAGTCTGCTTTTGATGATAGTTTTCTTTTGAGTCAGAAGCTGGACTAGGTAAGAAACCCCCTGAGGTTTCTTACAGTCAATGTTTCTAGGAGAATTCCCCCCCTGCTTCTCAAGTGAAGAATTTTTTATACAACCTTGGACAGAGCTGACGAGCTGCTGTGGGATGCGTGGTGGTAAACTTACTTTCATGTCTTCAGTACAGCTTTTGTAGTTATAGAGTAATGTTTCAGTACTATACTGAGATTAGTATTGTTAACCTAAGTATTTAGGACCTGAGGACCAGGAGAATATTTTTGTCAACAGGTTTCTCTTGTTCTCACCTCTTCCTGAAAGAAGGGACAGAACTCTTTGTTGGTTAATACAGTCCTGCCCAGTCAGGCCAACCTCTCCTCATGGGTCTGCTGAAGATAGCTTTGGGGAATGAGGTGGCATTGCAATTGCGAAAAGGGTAGGTGGTCTGCAGTGAAATTTAGCTTAAAATCTTGAGTTCATGAGACTATACACCCCACAGCAAAAGATCTGTGTAATTTTCATCTTGTACTTTTTCTCTGCAGTCCCCTTTGCTTATTAGTACTACCTTTAAGTAAGCCAAAGGTAGCAGACAGAATATCTTCTAATCTTATTTTGTCTCCACTAATATGTATTAGTGGTCATATTTTATCCTTATTAGAGCTGATATGAGGGGGAACAGCCAAATAAATGGTTTTGTCAATTTATAACACTTTTTTTTGAGAGAGGAAGAGAAGAGCCAGAGAAAAATACAGAATAGGTGAAGTAGCTGTGTTAGAAAGCTGCATGCTATCCCCTTACAGACATTTTCTTACAAATAAACTCTCCATTCCATCTTTGGATTGCTGGTGAATGAAGTCCTGTATGCATTTTGATTTTTGAGACATTCTTTCTGTAATTTACTTCATTTTTTTGGTGGTGGGATTAAATATTGACGTGTGCTACTTGAAACATGCTGTTTTCAGAGGTCATGCTTTTGGATGCCATTTTATCCCACACAGTGCTTCTGCTAGAGGACCTTGTTTCCTGCCCTGCATTACTCATACTTGTTTGCTTGTTTTTTTCTGTGTGAAAACAATTCTTGCTTCTCATTGTGTTTACTGCTACTTATTTCTTGGTTTCTGTTACATGACATTTGGGAAAAATGAAGGTTCATGTTCATGTATATAGTATTATGTGGCAGAGTAATTAGGCAAAGATCCACATGTAATGTTTAAAAGCATTATACAACAAAGTGTTCCTGACACTTCACAGTAATCAGAAAACAAGCTGTAACAAAGCAACCTCTTTTGAGGTGCAAATGGAAATTTGGTGCAAAACTCATGACTGAATGCATCTAAGTCTGATGTTTAAAGAAAAGCTTGCTTAAGTGAACACAAACTCATAGACTTCACAAAACAGAGCTGCCTGTTAACCAAAAGACTAGTTGCTTGCCAACAGTTCACTTGGCATAGCTTTCTCCTACCTGTCATCCCTACTTCACAGAAAGAAATAAAACCCTCTACTTACATACTCCAGGCCCTCTCTTCTTGCCAAAGTAATGCTTTTTTAATTATATAGAGTCCTCTGCTCTTACATGTGTGGGTTATTAATTGCTGTAAAAGGGTGAGGGATTGAATGCTGCTCTTACTGATTTTAAAAAACAAAAATTATCCAATTGGCTTTCATTTTCTGTGAAGTTTCCTGGAGCCTATTTTCTCTGCTTACAGTGGAGATTGCTTGCTGATTTTGCTGCATGCCCCTGAGCATCTACCCTACAGACTCAGGCTGTTAAAAGGCAGCTTGTAGGGAAATGGGAGGCAGCATCACCTGTTAAATAGTGATGGGTTGTTTTACACATGTATTGCAGTAGTGTGCAAAAACAGTGGGGTAATTTTAATGAATTAGAGCAAGTTGAATTATTTTTGTGCTAATTGAAGATGGTAGCTTAGTTTCAGTGGCATTTTTCCCTTTGGGTTTATAATGGAGTAATAAAATAGAACTTTTGATTTAAAGGATAATTAGAGAATAGGTGAATTAGAGAGTTCTCATTACATCACTCGTTTGAAGACATATTATTTGCAGCCATTGCTTGAATTATATGCAGGATTTCAAATAAATTTGAGGCTAATAACTGATTCTTCATAGATTTTAAAAATACTAGGTTTATATGTAGAAAACTTACTTGGAATACATCTCTCATCCAGTTGTATGAAGTATTAATTCTGTTCATTTACGAACTTCTTGGAGGACAAGTCTTGCTCCTGTGTCTTCCCAATAGGTTGAAAATCCCCAAGATAAGGGCAAAAGTTTAGTATATGCATCTTCCACTATGCTCCTTGAAACACAAGAGGGTTTTCCTATGCCCACATGACTTTGTGGCTGAGGTTAGTAGGTTTTATGAAAAAGTGATTGATCAAATGGTTTCCTCCTGTTGTGGGTTTGAATAGGAATTACTCCAAATCTGAGGCTAGAACAATGGGTATGGAGGAAATTAGTCATGGAGCGGTCTGAGGAGGAAGGAGCATGTTTTTATCAGCAATGGAAGAACTTCCTAGAACATGGGGGTCTCACTAAAGATGATGTATGCATCAGTGGGTAATGCTGGATTATACCTTCACATTTTTTCCAGTTGTGTATTAAAGACTTAAAGGTACAACACTCGCTTTCTTCTTAATTTGACACATTTGGGAAGTATTTTTCCTAACCACATGGATTTGAAATACATTTCTATGAAGGCTTAAGCATTTGATGTTTATTTCAGCCGAAGTCAAAGGCTCGGGAGGCTTCCATCAAGTAAGTCCCTGGCTGTGGTAGATACTGTACAAACTAGGGGGACATGAAATCCGTCAGCAGAGAGAGATTTATCTTGAATTTATGATATATGTGTCTGGCTTAAATAGTGCTTGTACTTTCACCCTTATGATTCCTTGTGATTCACAAAACATATTCTGGATAGGGTTCAGCGGCTGATGGTAAAGGGTTTCTGTTTTGTGTGTAACCCTTCTGCTGGAAGATTTGGGAAGATCTATTCTGATAGGAATATTTCAGAGGAAATAGTTGCACTTTTGGATGGGTACAGGTATCTAAATATATGGCATCTAAAATGGCACTAGACAATTTTATATCTGGGACATCTGTGTGGGGCTGGCAAATATAAGACATACCAGTGACCCAATCCTTCCAACAGTGGCTACTGAAGGCCATCAGAAATTCCCTAGGGCATCAAGAAGAAAGTAGATATCTGGGTTTGGATGATTAAAATTTAAATTTTAATGTTTTAATACTTCTGTGATTTGGTATTTCAGATGAGCAAACTGAAAACGGCTTTTTTTTTCAGCTATCATGAAGAAAAACAGAATTACTTTCCTGAAAAAACTTTTGCATTAAGTCAGTGTTCTAAGAGTAAGGCAATGTAGGTGGTTTGCCAATTTATTTTACTGAGCTTATTATTTTGCCAGTTTATAGTATCTGCCTTATAGAGTCAGCAAGATAATGGTTATTTTACCAGCCTTCCCTCTCCCCAGAAATGTCCCCCTCTAAAACGAAAAAGAAAATCAAGAGGAGAATCCCAGTTCAACTCTTCTAAGGTTAATTTGGTGTCAATCAGCTGTTCAGAGGAGGAAAGCGTGAGTGAGTGCAAAGATTGCTGTTCAGTCAGGGGGAAAAAAAAAACCTGGAACATGTTCAGCACAGCTTAGAGAACAAGCTTATGTAGCTTATATAGCAACATAGCTGGAACATGCTTATGGCAAGCTGAGGATTTACACCAAAGCTGTAACTGTACATTGTCAAAATACAGGTGTCCTTTAGCTCTATGCTAATGTCTTTAGTTATTTGAACTGAATTTGAAAACCAAAAGTGCTATCCAGTGTACGTAACTAAAATATCTAAATATTTATGTTCGTAATAAGGCTTCTTCTGTAGTGAGATTTCATCTCCTACATGTTTAATGAAGGACATGATAGAAGAAGCCTAAGGGTGACCATCTCAGGTAACCAATACAGAAGCACAGATGCTTTTAGGATATGATGAAATCTCTTAGAATAGCTACTTTGGGATAGGATGAATCATAGCCCACAAATGCCTATTTCTCTTCAGCGACTATAAAGAGAGAGGGGGAGTAGAGTGACTCAGTGAAATGTGGTTGTTTATATTTGGTCAAATATATTTCGAGCTAAGTGCATAAGGCTACAATCCAGAGGCAGCTCAGCTCTCCATGGCACCTGGTGTATGTGTCTCAAACATTCAGCTGCAAAAGCCTGGTTGGAGTGAACTGCAGTTCTCTGGCTGATGCCTTCATCATTCTTCCCAACTGGAACCACCCTCTAGAGGAATGGTGCACATGGACTTAGTTTTCATCCTGATGGGGAATTGGTGTCATCCTAAAATAAAGTTAGGATGCAGGCTGGATGTATGCCTGAACCCATGTGTTTGGATCTCACAATTTAGACATGGCTTAAACTCCTTGTGCAAGCAGCGGAAGGAGAGGGAGCATTTGGAAGGCCGCCAGGAGCCACCTTAATTTTGGTAAGATTGATTCCTAACATGTAACTTAAATATGTGCTTGCTTCTGTGGAGTGTTTTCATTTTATATTTCTCTCAGCATATATGATGAAAATAGAATAGTCTGTTTTACTTTCTGTGCGCAGACAATTTCCAGTTTTCCTGAGTTAGGGAGATGTTGGGATGTCTGGGCGGTAGGAAATTAAAATAGTTGAAAAGCCAGACTTAAAGATCTTGTGGTAAGCCTGTTTTTAAGATGAAAATTAGACCTGTCTTTCAGAACCCGTTTCCAGTTAGTAACTTGGAATTTTGATATTAGTATTTAAATTTTTAACTTAATGATGATTTCCACCATCACTTCAGCCCCAATATAGAGATTGAGGTATTTTGCAAAAGCTGGCATCAGTGGTATTATGCATGAGTGCCTAGTTTTAAAATCTTGGCAGCTGCTTTGACTTTTCTTTATGCTGTCATTCAGACCATAGCTACCAAAGCCGAATTTTGCTCATAGTAACAGTTGTGGGAAGTTACTAAGGGAAGAGTCTATTACTGACACAGGAAATAGTTTTGCAGTTCTTTTTGTCATTGCCAAACTTATCAAAATGTCAGTGTTGCCATAGGTCATCTAGGCACAGCTCAAAATCACAGTGAAGTGTGCTGCACTGTCACATAGTTTGCTTGGTGACTTCAGTGCTGGTGTTACATATGTTCCACCCTTCCTGCAAAACTCCCTTTAAATTGAGAAGTTTTGTTGTTTCTGGAATTAGATCTAATTGCTGTGATTCAAGAGTAAGGAAGGCAAAACAACTGTGTGGGTTCTGTATTTTTCAGTTCTCCTCTGTATTACTTCCAAAATAGTCCTCTTTTCTCCAAAAGTTGTATCAAGACCATTCAGAAAATTGTAATAGTCACTGTTCGAAGCATTTTTGCCTTGATTCATTAATTACAAGAGCATATCAAGCAGAGCAGATGGCATTTTCTGAGTTGGGAATTTACCTTTGTTATTCTTTGTTGAGTTTGACATCTGAATTTTTCAGCTTCTCTAAAATGATGTTGTTTTGCAATTAAATATATAATATGGTTGTATAAATCAGACTGAAAATGGAAATTCTAGCATTTTTCTTAACTGATGTGAAAAATGAATGGGTGCATGGGCATATTCCTGTTTGAGAACTACTTCCTCCTCAATGTACAGAGCAATTATTTTTTAAAATCTCTTTTTTTGCAGTCCATAAAGTCATGCCTTACTTTGGTACTACTCAGGTGCCATTTTTGAGAAAGAGCATATATTTTCTCTTGAACTTTTTGATGGGCCTTAGCTAAAGGGTTCACAAATGGGATGTGATGTATTTTCAGCACACCCAATTGAGTTGAGGGTGTTCTGATCCTTCAGCAGGGGAGGATCTATACCATAATAACCCACAGGAGGATCTGGGCGGGTGTGTGGCTGCTAGTTTTTTGTTCGTGATTCAAGAGTCCTAGGAATGCCATGTGGAAGCACCGCAGCCCCGTCTGACTGCTCTGCAGTGGCTGAAGAGGAGTGTGTGCCCGGTGGAGCAGTGGCACTTGAAATCGGGTTGTGCAGGCAGTGCTGGGCCCACACCTTTTCAGGGGTTGTGTCAGTGATTTGTCCTGGGTTTGTGGCGGGGAAGGGTTGAGGTAACTCACAAGTTTCCTCCCTCTTTTGGAGCAAACGAGTGTACCACAGAAGCTCTCTGCAGGTGTTGTGGTATGAATGTGCATGTGGTCTGTGGAGAGGGGGCTGGCTCCTGGTGACTGGCGCTGCCTGTGCTGCTTACTCTGCCTTGTCTGACCGGGGCACCATCTTCTTCTGTGTTGTAACCTGCTCGGCTAGACCAGCCAGACTGGCTCTTGCATTTGTTCCTCCCTTTCTCTCTCATCACTCTCTCCCTCTTCTGCCCAGCCTCATGCCGTGTTTTGGCCCACCTGAGCTTTCTGGAGCCCTCTTCAGTGCGCTCGCAAGGGCTTGTGTCACTCGCGCACGTCCGTGGGGCACCAGCCCTAGGGGTCATGAGAGCAACAGGCGAGGTTGTCTTCCTGCTGTCAGCTCCAATGTCTGGTCTCTGGCAGATGGGAGCAGCAGTTACAGGGGAAATCCTGCTAATCTCCTGTAACCTGAGCCCATTACATGCTCAGTCGCACTGTGGGGCTGGTGCCTTTCCAGCCGCATACGGACTGATGGCTGAAGGAATCGGACGCTCGCTGCAAAACGTTTTCCGAGATTTGCACTGTAGGGATCAGAAACAAAAATTAAAAAGATGCTGTGAGTCAGCTGAATATTAGCAGGTTTTAAAGCTTCGTCAAATAGGAAAATATTTTCATATGCATAGCAAGAAACCATAGCCTCGATATATAAAAAAACCCCCTCAAAAACAATACCAAAAAAGCAAGGGATCAGCACTTTGCCAAATTTCAAGGCTGCCCCAACATGAGCAGAGGAGCCTGAGTTCCCCAGTGAGTTACAAGGATGGCAGAGCAACATGTTTTTGTCTAGGCTATCTCAGAGCTAGACAAACTGTGTTTTGGCAGAAAAGTCAATAAATCTTGCAGCAGATGTCCAGCATGGAAAGGGCAGCTCAATTTTGGCAAAGTCAAAAGAATGTGGAAAATCCTGGTGAGATGCACCAAGCCATCTTAATAACGGGTGGAGTTACCACCCCTGTCCCCAGGGTCTCTTGAACCCACCAGAATCAACTATATGGTTTTTCCGAGGAGGATTGTTTTGGTTTTTTTTTTTATATAGGGCAGAATAGAGAAGAATGGAGGGGATGATTGAACAGAAAGTAAGATTTGGCTGGCAGGAGCCTTCTTGGCAGGAACACGTTGCAGCCATGCCTGGAAGGGGAGGGTTTTCACAAATTGTGTGGGAGATGGGGGAGCCCAAAGGAGAGTTGCCGCTTGCTGGGTAGAGGAATAATGGATTTTTGGGAAGCTGTGTTTATAATATGCAAAATAGTCCACAGGAAACAATGGGGCCTTGGGACAGAGCTGCCAGTGAATGAGAGCTTTGTTTTCCTCTTGTCTATTCATATTTCTAAACTTTAAGTGGCATTTTAAACACATTTTACACATTTTTTGTGTAATGGCTTGAATTGCCTAAACTGCTGCGGAAAGTATTGTTGCACTGCAATCTTTATCCCTTTTTGGATAAAGATTGACTTTCAGCTTAAGCTCCTTTTTGTATTTTTCTTAATTACAACTCTTGTTTAATAATCCTTGGCTGCTTTGTTCTCGTGTTTTAAAACTTTAGGAAAATTTATAGGAAAACTGGTTGACAGCAGACCATGTATACCAAGCATGTTGAGCTGCCCGCAGCCTGACTTGAAAATGGCAACTGGTATTGTAGTCCTTATGCCAGAACCTTGATACAAATGAACATCAGTTGCAAGCTAATTGCACGAACTTCTGTTTAGATGCTGCTGATGGGATTTGTCTGCCATGGATATGAATTAAAACGCTATTGTGTTTTCATTGAGAAGCATCTCATACCTGCAGTCCCTAACAACCAGTCTGAAATAATGAAAAAGATGTTGTGGTTGTATTGCTGTTAAATGCAGACACTGCACAAAAGATTATGCAGTGTTAAAATAAGAATATTACTGCCTGAATCGGAGTGTGTTTTGGCTGCATGTTAAAATAAAAGACAGATGGTTTGATTTATTATGGTGCATGGCTCACCTTTACAAACAAACGGCATCATTGCAGTTTTGCAGTTTCAGAAATGTTGTTTGTGCACGTTTATGATTAGCAAAAGCTTTGAAAATCCTCGTGCAAGAAATGGTGTAGCTGCTGTTGCAGTGGAGGGAAAGGGAGTTGTTTGCTTTTGCTGCGTATGTTATTTCATGGAGCTATCGCTTTACCTCACCAGTAAAACTCCTTCCCTGTGCGAGGGAAATTCCTGGTTCATCGGTATGGATGCATTGTTTTTACACGTAAGAAGTGCTGTGTTGCTGTGTCAATCACCCCGTTAGGATCAGTTTAGGAGCAGTAGGGCTGACGAAGCTGGGTGTGATTGGCTGCCATATGCTGGGAGGGCGCTGTGAGAAGGAAGGGCTGCAGTCTTTCAGCAACAGAGTTTAGGCTATGTCTTTGCTTCATCATCTGAGGAAAAATCCCCAGATAAGTCACAAGGCTTTCTGAGAAAAAAACCCAAAACATTACAGGCTGCTCATCGTTTCGTGTGAGAATTAGTTACCGTGATGCGATGGGAAAGATATGGCTGTTTGTTTATATCAGATGTTCCTGTTCACGTTGGGAATGTGTCGAATAGACAGGGCTAAACAAGGTAGGAGGATTGTTGTCTTTTATCGAATGTTTCAAGAGTTTGCTGCAGTATACTGCATACTGTATGTGTTGCTTGGAGGAGTCAGGGAAACACTGTTTCTCCTGTGAACAGGTTCTGTTTGGGTGAAATAGGTGGATTTTATGGTAGCTTGTTTTCAAAGGGTATTAATTTCCAGTGTAAATAGCTCTGTCTTCAGAAATAGAACATGAGTATATGCATATTAAAACAAGTTAAAAACAAGAAATAGGTCAGTGTGTTTCAGAAGTGCTGCTACCCTAATTGGATTTTTAGCTGGGTTGTTGTCTGGAAGTGCAGCCTAGCTTTAAGAAGGAGAAAGAGTCAGCCTGGAAATCTGTGAAGTTTATAGCAGCTATGTTTGAAGATTTAGGTGAATTAGACTGGCTGATCTAAATAATTCCCTATCGGAAGCTTTTAACTAAAGCCAAGACTGCCTGTTTTAGATTTGTAGGAGTATACGAGATTACAGTATTTTACCCTGTTATAAACGAATGGATGTTTTTGGCTGCGCTGTGATTCCTTGTGCTCTTCAAGGAAAGCCGGGGGAATTTTTCATATTGTAGTTTAGCTTATTGTAGTTTATTGCTGAAAGCTGCCCTTTCCAGGTCTTTGTCTCGGCAGCAAAACAGAACCTGTACATGAAAACAAGGAAAACAAGGTTAATAATACGTGCTGCAATTATCTGATCTTTATACATTTTTAATGAGAGAACACACAGCTAGCAGAATAATTTAATGAGAAGGCTGGCTTTTAGAGCAATGATTTCACTGTGCTTAGGCACATCAACTTTCTTCCAGAGGAGGAGCCTCAGGAAGGAATGGAGAATATTTATGTTCTAATGCTCTAGAGAGAAGGAAGAGATATTTAGGCAGAAGTCTGTAAAACTCTGGAAGAATAGAGTAGTATTTCGTTGTTATTAGTATTTGTTGGATAGGAAGCAAACTTTACCATCATGTAGCAGGAGGGGTCTGAGAACATTTCCTCATCCTGTGATATGCTGAAACCTCTTCAACTTTCTCAGACTGCCATATGCATTGATGGTGCTCAGTAGTTTTCAGGATGTCACCCAGTTAGTGACCTGAATTAACATGCTGACTTCAGTTGTGTTATAGCAGCATCATTTATATGTACAGTTGTCTTGGAGTTGAGTTTTAAAAAATTTTTTCGCTTAAATTAACATTTGGTGAGACAGCAAGAAAATCTTGTCTTCTTATTTATCCTGTAATAGGATGTACACTGTGTACATATTTATGTGTACACTGCATATAAATACTTATATTCAGATAGGATGTTGATAGAAAAAGCAGTGTATGCACTGAAGAAGACTAAAGATCAATTTCTTAAAGAGAAATTGGGTAGAAGAACCTTTTGCTGCCTAGGGGGAAAGTCAAGATTTCCTTTATCCTAGGACTGAGTCTGAGTTACACTAGTTTTAATAGTGTTGCAGCAAGTAGGCCCTCCTAGACAAGCTGTCTATCGCCCCTCCCATTTTTCAAGGAGAAGTACAGGACATGTACTCAGAGCTCCTGATGTCACCTCCCAACTCCTCACAGCTGACTCTGCTCAGAGAAGGTCGATGGGACTTCCCCGCTGCCTGGCCAGGTGCTTGCTGGAGACCTGTGGCTGGGTTGTTGACACATACTCAGGTCATGAACCGGTTATTTTTGAACGCCAAAGTCTTCTAAGTAAAATCAACCTTGTCTCTTCTGAGAATTTCGAGCTCTGCTAACAAATGAAACACATGTCAGGATGTTGAGCATTATTATTACAAATCCATTGGGTGTGGATTTGTATGTTTCTCTCTGTCCCTATTGATGCTTAAATGTGTTGTTTGTGTGTAGACTGTGTTAGGCATATGAGGCAAAGACTGATAATTAGAAGCAAGTAAAATAAGCTTTTTCAAGCTATAAAATATGAGACAAATATTTAGTTTTTGCAAGTAAAGCTATTTTCATGCACAGCTTTCAGAGAAAACTTTTCAGTCTCCTATTATGAGAGAGTCTCTTGCTTTCAAATCATTTTTTTATCTGGTTTCCATACCTTGAAGATCACAGTATATGGAGTTACTCTTGTTATGCCTGTGTACCAAAGTGGAAATTTGCATTCATCCCTTAGTCAAGTAGTTTGTATCAAACTACTGACAGACAATGAAATGACAAAAGGATTTAAAAAATTAATTCCTGGTCAAGGTGCATATATACTACACTTTATAAAGTTAGGTAAATGAACCTTCATCTTAGAGGGTAGAGGTGGTACTAAAAATTCTGTATTTACATTTATTATGTTAATTGTTGGTATTAAAAGTATTCTGGACCAAATTCTTGTACAGCTTTTCATTTAGTAGTATGTTTTGTGCTTAATTGCTCTGTGTATTTCATCAGAGCTATTAGTGTGGTAACCTTACAGTGTGCAGTCTGTCTGTTTGCAAGGAATAATTACTTTGTTTAGAATTACTCTCTTTGTTTTCCTAAGGTAGAATTTTCTATGAGTTAGAGGTCCTGCTTGACAATAGAGCATTTTTAAAGTCAAATAAACTTATTCATTTGTAAGTGTACATTTTAAAGAAATGTGAGGTAATTATGTGCTACCATTTTTAATTTTTTTTTCTGAGCAAGAAAAATGGCTCTTAAGGTTGCATGGGATTTCAGGCACTCGGGTACCCATCACCTCTGCTGTGAATGAATCTTCTCTGTTGCTCAGAAGTATGTCAGAAGTAATCTGTACTGTGTTTATTTGTTAAAGCTCTGTGAAATGTTCAGTTTCTATAATACTGAAAGATGAGAAAAAGACTTAGTGTTTAGTTGAAATTACTTACTAATTATTTTACATACAGTTTTAACATGTTGCTAATACTTAAATTTAATGTGATAGCTATTAGTGATACCGTACTTTCTAATGTAACTAGAAATTTCTGTCTTTAAGGATTGTTTTTTCTCTTCCAGGGAAGAAACACTGTTTTTAAAAGTCAAATTATTTTTTCTCTTTTTTTATGAATATGTCTTTTACAAAAGTTTCGTAAGAGAGAACCAATCACCTGTTTTAAAATTTGATAGTCTGTATTTTTTTAAAAAACCTTTGATGGTGAAACTAATTTGGTATGTTTAATACGATGTATTATGGTTAACTAATGTGCACCAGTGCTGTGTGACTGGTCTGTAAACAGGCTGAAATTATAGCCTGAGGAAAATAAAACTCATTTCAAGAGAGTGTCAGTGCGGAAAACTAGTTCAAATAATAGCAGTATTAACTGTTTGACTAATTAAACTAATCTCCTTATACATTATTAGCAAATGCAATGGCAGTTGTTGGTTATTGATATACAGAGTCTTCTTTTTAAAAAATCTTCTTTTAAAACCAAACTTTTTGGCTCAGTTGGGAGTAGAGGGTGCATGAGGAGAAAGAAGTTATGTAGCCCCTTTCTAGAATCTGCCAACTTTTTAATCACCACAATTTTTTATTATTCTTTTGTAACAGGGCCGTTAAAATGCCGAGCTCTCTCTCCGATAATGCTGGCGATGTCAAGTTCTTAGTTCAGTATTTCAGGCGAGCTAAAAAAGGAAGAGTCTGGGGCTGTGAAGATTGAAGAGCATACCTAACAGGGGATTATATGCAAAATCCTAATAAGTAACACAAAGAAATACTAATTACGTAGGGGACTCTTTGTGCTACTGATGATTACTAAAGCTGTTGAGAACTGCCAGTGTGCAGTTTGCTGCTTCTGCAGAAGACTTGTCGGATTCCTGGAGTCGTAAGTCTGGCAAAGGACCTGGTGGGCTTGTGATACCTGAAACTTTGCCAGATAAAAGAGCTCAGCTGTAAACAAATTGGTAAACACAGAGGTTCACTCTCTTCTTATTATTTTCTTTTTCTCCCCTCCTTTTCATACCTACATATATGTCCACAAATGCATACGTGCATACATAAAAATACACACATAAAAATAAAATTTTCCATCTTTGTGATTTTTGTACTACAAAAACAATAGCTAATAAAGACAGTGGGAGGGATTAAGGGATACAGTCGTTGCATAAAGAAGTGGATCAAGAAATAAGAACAGATGGTTCATATCAGAGTCTATTAATTTTTTCTATTTTAGATCAATGATTTTTTTCATCAGTTTCTGAGAGGATGATAAACATTTTAGGAAGCGTTTTGGGAAGATCTGGGTATCATGCATTGCTGAACTCGTAAAAAGAGACAAGGTCAGTCTGGAGGTTCATGAGCTGTAAAATCTTCTCTCCTGTAGGGAATACAGCACCTCTGACAGTATACAGAATTAGAGAGTACAAGTAAAGAAAAATGCAGAAATGTTTTCCCGTGGCAGTTTTATGGAAGGAGAAAGCTAGGATTGGTTAGAAATACCTTTTTCTTTTTTTTGGTGGGAATTCTGAAGGCAACTTTTCAGTTTCATGTTTTTTGTGTATGATCACTTTTGAAAGGTCTGGCAAATAATATTTTGGTTTATTAACCCTCTAGTGTTCTCTCCTATCCAGACTCTATACTTTTAACTTGAGTTTCTGAGGAATTTTATGTTCTTGTTTCAGGTTTTTTTTCTAAAAAACCCTAAAACTCTGTTCTATATGCTTCAGATTTGCTGAATGGCTCGGTCCCCCAGCTCCCAATCTTCTGAATCTGTCATGATTTTTGCACTTTATAGGTATCATGGGCAGTGTTTTGAACTTAGTCTAAAACTAACCTACAATTTCCAAGTGACAAGATTTCCATTATTTTCCATTGCTCAGAAGGACGATGTTTCAATGCTGGATTTCAGCATGTCAGGTTTGTGCTTTCACAGCCTCCTTTGGCAGCTCTCTGTGGGACACTCCTGCTTAATGTCACGGTGGGAAAAGTGGCTGCCTTGTAGGACAGCAAAGTCCTGTTTTAGTGCATTTTTATCTTTTTTGGCTATTTCCTTCCACTTTTCAGACCATCTGCAGTGCTGTTATCAGCAGCTAAATGCATATTTCAAGCCTAGAGCTGCATTGGTTTGTCAGCAGACCCCTCTGGCTGTGCCCCTGGCAGGACTGGCAGGCTCACTGCTGGCAGGAGCATACCTCTGCACCCAGTTAATGATTCAGGACTTTAGCACTGCCTTGCTCTTATTTACTTAAAAGGCTGTGATAACACGTGTGGGATTTCTCTGATGTCTGTGTTCACCTGTGGCACAGCATCCCCTGCTACAGCCTCCCTCTGCCGTGAGGAGACCAATGCCAGCTTTCCCACCTTCATCTCCTCACCCTGTAGCCAAAAAGCAGTGTGCCCTGGGGGGCACCTCCTCCAGCTGGCAGGAGGCTTTTGCAGAGGAGGACGTCGCTGTGTGGGCTGCTGGTGCTGAGGATTGCAGTGCTGCAGTCCTTATTGGCATGCTGAACATGCTCTGGCAGCACGGCGCGCCGCTGTCCTGGAGTCTAGCGCTTGTCTTTAAAAACTTTTTTGCTTTGTGTGTATTTTTTTTACAATTCCCTTGTGTATTTTAGTTCCCCTCTGCAAATGCTGGGAAGCACTTTGCGGATGGATCACTTTATTGCCATAATTATAAGGGAGTTTGGGTGGTGGCTAAAAAACTCTTCAGATTTTCTCTGTCACATTGGAGAAGGCATGAAAGGCTTTGAAAGTGTCCCCACTGATTTGTTTATAAAGCCAGTGCACTTTCCACTTTCCCCCCTCCTTTTTTTTAAAGACCTCATTTAATGCTCAGGACTGTGCAGTGAGGCCACTTTCAAAGGCTTTAGTATCCACAGCAGCAGCTCTTTGAAGTGGAAACGCCAGCAGGGAACAAGCCTTCAGATAATCCTTGGTGTAAAAGGTCCTAAGTGGTAAGAAGCCACAACATCCCTCTCAGTGGGAGGAGCTGGAGAGTGATATCTGGAACTGAATCCATATCCTGGACCCAGACCTCATCTGTGGAGCTGGAAGTGGTTGAACACTTCTGTAGGGCACAAGGGATGCAGTCCCTCCCATCTCTGGTTTTTCACTCTGATTCTATCCCAGCTTCTTTCCCCAGATTCTTGAGGAGGAGGACACAACTGAAAGGCGAGTAAGGCCTGAGAGTAAACGTGTTTGTGCTTGGTTTTGTTTGCTCTCTCAAGCTGGTAAATCTCTACTCTGGAGTGCAGAGCTGGTGTGACAGTCCATCTGCTGGTCCTTCTGGGCATGTGTCTTGTCCAGTTAGGTTGGTCACTTCATGGTGGCCCTAGGTTCCTGTCTCCTTTTTGGCATGTGAAGGGTGAAGGAGTTAGTGCTTTTTGATCACCAATGACTCATTTAAGTAGTCACAGCTAGGCGGGATGAGTCTGTCATCTCTGAAATCCATTTGTTTGAAAGAGGAGATGAAAGTGTTGAGTTTCTTGCAGTAGGGCTTGAGGATCACAATGTCCCTGTGGATTTGTAGCCAGTCTTCATTACAGAACTAGGCTGCTTGTAAGGAGCTGCCATCCAAAAATGAAAAAGGCAGAAGGATAAGCTGGGGACAGCAGTGGCTTGACTGGCACATGGCTTGAGCTACCAGGGGTGAGAAGCTTTTTGAGGTTTCCTTCTCAACCACAGTAGCCATCGTTGATTCTGATGACTATTTAAATAATCTGATTTTTAAGTGAAAAGCTATTTTTTTACCTTGTTGGTATTTTTGACCTTCAGCACATCACCTGCCATTTAACTTCACCCTTGTGCTGTTTGCTGTGTACAAACATACCTGTCTTTTCCATGGCTTCCCCACTGGTAAATGACTGAACACTCCCTGCCTCCTAGTCTAAATCTGGTGGTCCTCATCATCAGTCTGTATGAATTTTGTATTCTTTCTGTTGTCAAAAGCCTCGCTGTTGCCTCTTTGTACATGTAAGCCTTTCCACAGTGCTGATGATGCTGTTACTGTTCTCTCACTCTTTTATCATTCCAGAGTTACATGCTCCATGACTATACACAGTAGTGTAATTCTTTTTTGTTTTCCTTTGATAGTGCAAAATGTTCTGCTTGTTTTATACTCCATCAGCTGCTGAATATTTTGCAGAAGTCTTCATTGAATTGCCTGTAATGTCCACATGATCTTTCCTGTGTGGCAGTGTCGTGTTGGAACCTAGTGCTGTGTGTTTACTATTCATTATTTGCGTGGTTTTTTTCCTCATCTGCATTATTTTGCCTATCTTTAGGTTAAACTGATGTCATTTTATCACCCAGTGAACTCATAATCATGAGATCCTTTTGTAACTTTTCACAATTGGCTTCAGGTATGACTTTGCAAAAATTTTATGTTAACTGCAAACAATCTTATTGTTTATGGATATTGTTGCAAAGCAGAGAAGGAAAATCTCTTGGGAAACCTAATTATGAAAATTACAGTATATTATTAGAAGGAAAACATGATATTTAATCTTGTAGAGTTAGTTGTAAACCTCTGCTCTGACTTTAGTCTTCATATTGTCTGCAAATGCTTAGCACTTTAACTACTCTTTTAAATTAAATTTCTTTTAACATCCATAAGGCCTAAGTCATCATGGTAACTGGGTTCCACAAAAATCAGGTTACAAAGATGAGATGATTCATTTGCTTTCATTTTTCTTAATTTTGAGCTTTTAGGATTTGTATTTCCTAGCTTTTCCTTGCCATTATCAGAATTGTACTCCTTAATAAAAACTGACAGTTGCTTGTAAGCATATTTGTAGGTGAGAAGGTTTTATGAAATGCACTTGATGTTTTCAGACATCCAGTGACATGGGCAAGAGCGAGCTGTGCTGCAGTAGGGTTCTGTAGTGGGTCCTTAAACTTGAAGATTCTTGTAATACGAATCAGTATAAGGTGGTGGTGGTTTGAGAGTTTTTTGTTGTTTTTTTTTTTCTTTTCTTAAAGAGAAGTGAAATTAAAACAGATTTATAGTAATATTCTGCTTTGGTGAAGTTAACTACCTGTATCTCAACTATCTGGGTCTCCAGTCACCAAAACACCAGCATACTTTTGTCTTAGGGGAAAGGTAAATGTGATGATTATAATCTTTGAAGTACTTCATTGGAAGATAAAAATGATTTTCCTGAGATAGGCCTTTAAAATTGGTGGAGGGGTTTTTACTTTCTGATTTTAAAATATTTCTTTTTTTATTTATGGGGCTATATTGACTCCAGTTTTGGAGTTAGGAAATTTAGGTTAGGAGTAATCATACAGGATTATTTAGTTGTTTTCCAGATGGACTTTGTTCAACTGGTGAAAAAACATGGGACCCTAAATTGTGGATTTCCATTCAAGTTTACAGAACCATAATAATTAAATTTACACTCCCCCATTATGTAAATTGAGTGAACTTTTTCTGTTAGTAAGCATAGAGCTAGAATACCACTACATTTTTGTTGTCTCTCTCTTTTCTGCCTTTTTAGGGTATAATTTTTTGGGGAGTTGGGGCCTTTTTTGTTTTTTTGTTAGGTTGGTTTTTTGGGGAGGGGGTAGGTTTAGGTTTTTTTGGGTTTTTTTGTTTGTTTGTTTTTGTTTCAGGATTTTTGTTGTTGTTGTTGTGGGATTGTTTAATTTTCTTTTGTTTGGTTTTATTTTTTTCAGTTTTTTTTTTTGTTTCTTTGTTGGTTGGTTGGTTTTAGCAGACAGTCCTGTTCAGTTGCTATAAAGTGGTACCATGATTGCTACTGTTTCAGGTGATGGGCAGAAGGATAAATGTGGAGAAGAGCCATTCAAGTAGGTTTTCAGGATGTCTAGAATCTGTGCATTGTAATAAAGTGGATATCTCTGTGAAAGCCAAATATTGGTAGTGCAAACTTTGCAGCCCGTAAAGTTGGAGAGGATTACTGGAGGGCATGACTTTGACCGAGAGTAAGGTGGTTAGTTTATTTATTTTTTTATTTTGGTTTGGGCTTTATTTTCTGGTCTGGTTTGATTTTATGTCTCACCTGTTTTATCCTGGAAATGTTGTATGAAATGGAAGGAATGCCTACCAGGTGTCAGGGGCCAGAGTGTATGCAGGCTGAAGGTTAGGAGTTATAAAATCTCTTATTTACAAGCTAAGCAAATACTGCACTAAAATGAGGCACATGCAAAACACACATCTAAGTCATTTTTGAAAAGTTTTTTTTGGAATAGAAATGTGTGTAAGCATAACAGCAGCAGTCTACTTGTTATATTTATATAGTGTTTTTTTATCTCTGAGTGTTATGTTACTTATTTGACCAAATCCAATTTTTTTTTTTATTTTTTTGCAATTTATTCACTTTGTAACACAGAAATTTCGACATTGTATTTCAAAAATAGTGTTTTACGTTGAGGTGATATTTGTGCATGGTTAAAGGAAGTTCTCGAATTATGGTTTAACACAGAAGTTATGCAAGGCAATACAGTGTGTCTTTAAATATCCTTTTGGCACTCAACTTGAACTACAACAAATGAGTTAAGCTTCTGAAAAGGACAAAAATGTCGAGACTTACTTTAACCAGTCCAAATTTTCCACTGCAATGTGGGCAGAAAACTCTTTCCAAAAAGCCAATTGTTTGTGCTCAGTTGTCAGAAGAGTCTCCATTGCATTGGAAGTGCTGGTGAATGCCAGGCTGTGCTTACCTGTTCTGCTACTCCCAGCAGGACACAGAAATCTCTGCAGTTACAGGTAAGCAGAGAGAGTAGAAAAAGGTCTTGAAAAGGGCTCTTTCAAACCGTTTATAGGAAATGTGTTTGGTTTTGGTTTTTGCTGCAAAACATTGTAATTCATTGTGTCAAATGATGAAAGCACTTGATTTTTCAACGTTTTAAAGCCTTTTTTTTCCTACTGCTCTTTTCGCAATAAATAGCTGAGTTAAACTAGAGATTGTAATTTGAATATTGAGAAAATTTTTTATTTAAGGTGGGGACATGCCTGGCTTTGAGACATAGACTAACACTGCCTAACCTGTCAGTATGGCTGCCTAAATCCATTCCCTTTTCAACTTTTAAGCTAAGAGAAAAATCAAAGAAAGACTGTATATTGAATTTCCTTTTCAAAGATACTGGCTGGAGTTTTTTATTGTGGCTTGGGTTTTTTTTTCCTTACAGAAATCTGAATGTAGTATATGTCCCCTTTTTGCTGTTAGAGACAAATGAACTATACACATGGCAGAAAAATGAGTATAAACTCATCCAATGTCCTTACCATAGGCCAATAAACTTTCCTAGCTTATTTCTGTGTAGCCTTTCTGTGTTTAAGTACTTTATCTCCTGTTAGTTATAAGTTAAAAAAATGAAACTTTCTAAAATGAAACTGAGTTGAAAAGTAACTTTCTTCAAGTGGCAATGGGTGGTGAGCTTTTTGGACTGAGGGAGACATATTACACAAGTCAAAACAACAGATCGATATGACCCATTTTTATTGGGTCAGTGCTTCTTAATTGGTGCTCAGGCAAAAAGGAAGGTCAGTAGCAGTACTGCACACCAAACCCAAAATTTGTCATCCTGGAGCTCAGGGGAAAAAAAAGTTTACTTGGTAGGCAATGTCTGCAGACATTTACTGTGCGTGCCTTCCAGTTGTAACTCCATTATTTGCCTCGGGAATAAATAGAAGTATTCAAGATTTCCAGGAAAACAGACATTCACCAGAAGTTGCAAGTCATATGAGAAAAACTCTTCTTTGCTTCTCTGCCACCAGTTGCAAAAACAGTTTTAGAGGAAAAAGATTCTCTTTCTTGCACTTGTGATAACTATTTGACAACTGAATAGTGGTTCACTAAATGCAGATTAGTTTTATTCCAGAAAGAAGGGGCTTGCGTTGTGTGTTGTCAAATTCAACACAGGTAGCCTTTGGAGTTTTAAATGTTGGTTTTGTTTAGGATTTTTTGTTGTTTATTTGTTTTTCATTGTGGACAAATGCATGAATTTTGAAAACAAATTTTCTTACTGTCATCTTCACAGGGAATGTGATTAAATATTTTCTTTATTCACCTTGGAGGACCAAAGATAATCAGCAGGAAGCCATCTCTATTTACAACACAAAAAGGCAACCTACCTTCAGAAGAGACCAATTACCTGTTAAATACTACCTTTCTTTCTTCAAGGCCATGCCAAACCCCCAGTTTCTGGTTTCTTCTTAATTGGGAAGGGTCTTTGAAAGAATGGCTTTTAGTGGGAGATTTCAGCTACTCTCTGAATGCTAGTATAAAACCACTGTTTTAAAAATATAAAAAATAAATCATCTTTGTAGGTACTTGTTAACTATCTGCTATTCTATAGGCGACTTTATAGTTAGGTTGCTGTTTCTGTTTACGGCTGTTTTTTAACTGCTGTAAGATGTGAAGTATTCTGGCATAGGCACCTAATCAGGCTTTGCAGTATGTCCTGTGAGATATTTAAGCAGTAAAGCACTTGCATATGCTCTGCTTCATGAGGACTTCTTTAGTTTTGGAAGTAAATAAAACTGATGTTGTGTGTTACATGCACGCTACTAATGGAGCGAAAGGAGAATTGAATCCTTGTGATAAAATGGACTCTGAGGAAGGCTTGCTTGGGCAACCTCTGAGTACTAAAGACACTACTGAGATTTTTTCTTTTCCCTGCTGAAAGCACTTTGCCGTTGTGATAAGTCACTTCTTCCAAAATATGTTTGAGATGCTTGTAAAATGCTTTGGTTCTGGCAGAATGCAAGAGTGCCTTGCTTAGGCTCCTTTAGGCAGGCTCTCAGATTTTCTTCCTTCTCCTTTGGATTGCTAGGAAAGATTCCTGCTTCTGGGGGTATTCCTAGGTGATGCAGCTTGGGGTGGAGAGGAAGGGGTCTTGGTGTTTCTTACTCTTGTGGTAGGTTTTAAGTTTTTTTCTCCAAGTTCCACTTTTGCTGAAGCTTTTCATTTAACACATTCAGGGGTACTGATAGAACAAAACAGATGCTCTTGAAGAATTTTGTAATCAGTCATCTTACTCTGCAGCTCTAAATGTGGTTTTCAAATTTTTGTGAATCTCCAAAGAAGTCCTGAAGTGTTTCTTTCCATAGCCATGCTCCTCTCTTGAGAGTCAGTGCTTTTGTCAACAATTGTGAGAACCAGTCAGGCTTCCTCTTGATATCCTACTTTTCATGCACATTGTAAAGGACATTTCTGACAGAGCAGCATTTAAAAAAGGGATTGAGGAAATCCATGGAATAAAAATTCATGTGAGACCTATTAAATTCAAAGACTTCAGTTACAGGTTGTTGGGAGAAAATTCATGGAAATTATCACGCCTTGCCTGCCCTGGTTCTGCACTCTTCTGAAGACACCTAGTATTAGCCATAGTAGCAGGCTGCATTTTGGGCAAGATGGACTCTTCGACTCGTCTGCTAAGGCCATCCTTGTGTGTGTTGTTATCCTGTACTCAGGTAAAAGGTGAAGGAAATGTCACAGGAATGCAGGTATTTTATCTCAGAACTGCTTGAATTTTGTGTAGGGAGTCTGTTCAGCAGAATAGGTTTAGCACTTAAGAGGCAGTTGGAGTTAATAGCATTAGGTAGTGCTTTTGCTGCCCTCACCTCAGGAGCTTGGTTTGGATGTGCCATGCAGCTTCCTAGAGTTGGGTAATTTTCTGGAGTATATAATTAATAATGCTGTTGGCAGTCTTAAAGCATGTGCGGCTTGTGAGTTCAACATATCATTAATTTACACAGAGTCCTTGGTTTATTCAGACTTATCCTTGTCTTTCAGTGCAAAGAGGTGCTGTTTGTCACATAAACAAATACCTCGGCAAGAGTTCTGCCTTCTTGGCTTAGTGCAAAACTGGACTAGAGAAAATAAAAAATTGACAACAGCCTGAGCTCTTTTAGATTGTGCTCCTGTGTAGCAGCATGTTATCGGTCCTTTGGCAGGTGAGAACAGTCATTTGATCACGCGTTCCCTCCATGCCAGTCTATAAAAATTTCACAGTACGTAAGCAGACTTTTCTATAAATATTTTACAGTCCTAAAAAACCATAAATACAATGCATGTCTGCAGCTGGGTGTGAGTGGAAGCTCCTGATGCACTGGGGTACCCTTTTCTGGGGAATTGGGTTTGATTAATAGTTATTACGTGCTGTGCTCTGCCAAAAGCAAAACATTTGTGTCCACAAGAGGCCAAGTGGTAACGTCATTGCTGCCGGGGATGATTAACTCTGCTTGCCGAGGCACAGAAACAGAAATTGCTTTTGCCCTCTTGTCAAGGTGGGAACAGAATTCTGTGTATGAAATTCATACACCTAGAGGATAAAATCAAGTTAATTTGGACTTAGAAAATGTTTGAGACTCTGAGAAGGTACAAACCAAGAGAGGAGGAGTAGAATAAAAACAAAAGTAGTTTGCTAGAAGAAGAAAACTCTTTTCTGCAATTGCATTTTAACTGAAGCATAATAAGCATTAGTTTTTCCAGCATGACTTGGAAGCACTTTGATATTAGAAAATACTCTTGTGGGTTGTAGTCATCCACGGACCTGAAGTTCAGCAGAAATATTTCACGGTCCATTAGCAAAGTAGTACAGTGGGTTGCTGAAAAGGTCCCAGGCTGTGTCGGTTGTTTCACAGTCAGTGGTACACCTTCCTCCTCACCTACTTCCCCAGGGACAAAGGACATTAGTGTTATTAAATTGTAAAGCCAGCTTCAAAGGGAACCGGCAGGTTCTAACAAGAAGCTCATTGCCATACTGTAAATAGTGTGGGACACACTAAAAAGCCTGAACCTGGCACATTAGTGATCGTGACAAGGAAAATATGGCTCATTTAGCAAAACTGATTTGAAGGTCATGCTCAGTTTAAATAAAGCAGACTGTTTTTTTTCTAGTCTGTCCCCGGACTTCAGTCAGCTTAACTAAAATAGTTAGGATTGTCTCTTTGTAAAGTGTTCGTCTGAATTACAGTTCACAAGTGTTCGTTGCTGGTTGTATAACAGGCAAAGAGATGTTGCAATAGTTAATCTCCAAGTCAAGCAGATAAAATAAATAATGGCTCTTTTGTAAGTCCTGACACTTCTGACTTCAGCTGGGTTCACGTTGAATTAATACAAGACCCAGGATTTTGAATTTTAGTATTTTTGGCTACCAGCCGTGTGATCAAACAAGTGGACTACTTCCCCAATACGGCAGTTCTGGCTTCTTCCTCATTTGAGCAATACCGGTTTCCTCAATGCCAAATGGGAGCTGCCTAGCATCTTAAAGGGGAAAAAACACCTGAAAGTGATTAAAGAAATGTTCATCCTGTTTCATTTGAAATTTGTAGAAGAGAATGCATTCATCATACCCCACTATAATTGAATGGCTTTTCTTAAACATGTTATGGGGACAGAAAGATTTTGCATTCATATTTGCCATCAAAAAATAGATGATGTTTTGTGGAAACCTGTCCTATTTTCTCTTGTTTCTTGAATTTAGGGAATTTTATTTTTTGCGACTTCACAATAGTTCGGAGGAGAGCCAAAAGTTTGATTCTGGTTTTAATGCTGTCTTTTTACATAACTAAACCTCTACTGTGCATTGTCTACTGTGCGAATATCTAGTATAAGGGTACATATAAAAATGATGAATATTAGAAATTGATTTAAAGAGAAGAACACAAATCGGGCATAGTACTCATTGATGAATGATACCTCTGTACTCTTGCATCACTTCTGGTCCTGTTTCCTAGTTTGGAAAGCTGATGAGATGAGAAAAGCCTATCCACCACAGGAAAATCTCCTGCATATTCCTTCTTTAAGATGTAGTTTATTCAAATGTGATTAACAAGCATGCTGACTGTCACATTACTTGTCTGTAAAATTACTTTGGTTTTTATTTAATTCATGTTAGCATCTTTTGATGTAGGATCCCCTTTGTATTGGCTAGCAGGGAATCTTGCACTATGAGTCTTAAATTAGCATATGATACCTGAGAGCCAGCCTTGCTTTCCAGGAGCAGGGAGCATGTCCTGTGAGATACAGCACCATAGTTAAAGGAGCTTGCAAAGAAGTGCCAGACCTGCCGAAGGTGGGGTGCTCTGTCCCGCCTGCTCTGCTCCTTACTCCATCAGGAGTGGGACATGAGCAGGTGGCCATGTCTCTGTGGAGTTGCCTGGCATGTGTGAGGCAGGGGGCTCTGTGCTGCTGTGTTATTCTGCACCCGATGAGGCAGATCACAACGCATCCAGCTGTAGCCTGGGATTAATCTGCAGCCTTGCTGTCCTCAGCAGGGAGTTTGAGGGAGCTCAAGAGAGAGCTTCACAGGGGAGTCAAGGAAAAGGCAAGTAGCTGAAATTTAAAGCAACAGTGGAGTACGCTTGTGGGGTTGCAGTTGGCCTTTGTTGTGCAGCTTCTCTTCTGTTTGGAGGCCTTGAAAGCACAAACAGTGGGGAAAAAGGACATCTAAGAGTGTTAGAATGAGGTTTAGTTGAAAAAGAGAAGCAAAATTCCACCATCTTTTGGACTAAGGCACCTGCCAGTGTCTCCTAAACATGCGTCTGTGTCCTAAATGATTTTAAAGTGGAGTCCACTGTGCAGCTGCAGACAAGAGATATGACTTTGTGGGATTTGAATGCCTTTTCCTGGAATACGGGTGAGGGTTCAGTCATTTTCAGTCTTCGAATATCTGTATTTCCATTGTGAATGTTCAGGATACAGAACTTGATCTGGTTACAGAAGCATTCCTATGTGTTAAACTTAGGCAGGGAATCTTTCCACTGGGTTTTGTCTGTAGACATAGTGAAATGCAAAGCAAGTTTGCTTTGCAAATAGGTCAACTGCTGAAGAAGCAGCAGCTTTTTGAAGGAACAAAATTCATGTCAGTAGTCTGAAGATGCATCTGTAGAGTGGGCAATGTTGGTTAATCTGTGTTTTCAGATGTCCTGAGGCATCTGGAGATGGTTGTGTTTTGTCCCGCATCACCTGACCCAGGTAAAATCACTGATTCAAAACTAGTAAGTCCAGGCTGAAAGAAGTGGCTAAACTATTATTTCTTAGAGATCAGTTTATTTTCTGAACAAAAAGAAGAATATGAGTTAATGTAGTATGTGATCAAGACATTGCTGGTTTGTGAACTTGTGCTGTGGAGTGTGAAGCTAGTGATGCTTATGGTTAACCCTGTCTAAGGGCAGTGAGCCTGTTTTCTGCTGCTCCCGGTTTCCAGCCAAACCTTAAAATTTCAACATGAAATTCTTTGTGCCTGGTGTCTCCTACAGGGTCTTTGTATTGATTCTTTTTTAAAAAGTTTATTAAATTTAAGACTATAGGCATGGTTTTCTGTGAGAAAGCAACGTTAGTTTGTGTTTATGTGTAAGTGGATAAAAGTTGTGGCACAACCTGCTTTAGGTCAAAGGCTTAAAATTGTTCAGTACTATTTCCCTGGGGTTAGAGAGTTGACCTTGGTTTTCCTGAAAAAGATCTTACATTTGGCTAAGAAAACAATTTGTCTCTGAAGAGTGGTAGCATATGTATGGTGGGTTTGAAATCTAAGTTCTCAATACCTTCTCTTGGCATTAGAATATCCAGCAGGTCTGTTTTGGTGGCTGTAGGTAGGTCCTACTCACCTGAAGGTGAGTTTTATTCTGCCTGAGTTCATGTGTTTAACTGAATTTGGGCAGCAGTCTGTAAGTCAACAGGTTTCTCCCTGCTAGTGATCTAGAGAAGGCTCACCTTGCTTTCATAGCATAGTGAGTCTTTGGATTTTTGAGTTTGTGGTTTTTTGGTTGTTTTTTTTGTTGGTTGGTTGGTTTTGTTTCCTTGTTTTTAGAACAGAGCATTTGTAAATTATGAAACCTGTAAGGCTAAGTATATTTAGTACATCTCTTCTGTCTAGGAAAGAAGAGTTTATATACTTCAAACTGTACAGTCCCCTTTAAGTACAACTGAGGGTTTTCTAACTTTTTAATTCTTGAGTTCCTGGTATATTTATAGAAGAAAAACATGGATCATGTTGACATATTCTGACAGTAGGTGCAACAAATTGACCCCCAGTGTTGACATCTCTTACTGAAGATTTTAATGTGATGAATAATACAGAGTGGTTAAACCTTGAGAAGTGTAAAACTGTTTTAACACGTTTTGAGTGGACTGAGTGGTTCCACTAGAGATCTGTGGTGAGACCATGTGGAGGACTCTGCTCCTTTACTGGAAGTCATCACCTGCAGAGATGATTTTTGAAGATGAGGTCTTTGCTCATTACTACTTGTTATCTACTGAAGCATGAATGCATCGTGCAGGAAGTCTCAGCTTCACCATTACACAGATACTGCATAATACATTGCCACATCATCTGTCTGATAAGTAAAACTGCTGTACCAGAGCACCTCATATTTTGCAGATAGCAAGATCTCCTATTTTCCAGCTGAGAGATCCAACTGGTTTGTAGTAGGGCAAGGCTTTGTATTCACTTGCAATTTCCAAGATGCTGGCTGCCCCATATTTCTCTGAGAACTTTTTCTGGGGGCTTCTAGTGTCTGTGTGCTTTGTCTTGTTTAATAATTAAAAGGATGTTTTTTCTTAACCATGACAAAGGCTCCTACTCCTCTAGGCCTTGCTAGCTTTCTGCAAAAGGAAAGTGATGCTTATCCTAAAAGGGATCCAAAGCTAAATAGCTTTTAGAAATATACCTCCATGAGTTTCATACACTTAGCATACAAAAACCTGCATTTTTAAGTGTGCATTCTTGATCAATTCCATTGATTCAACTGTGTGAGAGACTGAAAATAATAATAGTTGTAAAAAGACAAAAAGCGTTTGTTCTTATGTTGAGTACTTCCTTCATCTTCAGTAAGTATATTTTGCAGCTCAGTTGTCAGTTTGTAAATTTTGATAGTTTGTTTAGCTACAGTGGGGAGTGTTGTCTTGAGTTGTCATTAATTAATGATAATAACAACAAAACAACTAAAAAAACCCACCAAACAAACAAAGTCCGGTCAGCACTGTTGATGCTGAGGGCTTTATGCCAATGAGGTGCCATTGGTTTTGGCAGGACAGCTAATTTTGGCTAGTATGTTGGGTCACAATTAGAAGTAGTGAGAAGAAGAACAGAGTTTGCATTTGCTGGAGCCAGTGGTTTTCTCCAGATGGGTGGGTTTTGCAACACACAAGGCCAGGGTGAGCTATGACATTAATGGCCTGTGACCTTGCAGGCATTTTATTGAGGATTACTATTGTTGTTGTTGTTGTTACATTTTCTTATGTAAATTCCATTCTTTTCCCTTATTTACTTCCCTGTTAACGCAAACTACACGATTTTCCCTGTAACCACAGTCTCGTCTGCTTTCCTTCTAAAATTTCTTCTGGTCCCTCTCTCCTCCAGTGTTCACATCCTTTTTCCATCTTTCTTCCATTTCCTCTGAAGTCTCTCCCTTCCTTTCTGTTTCAAAACCAGCCATTTCCTTTTCCTACCTTCCTCTCCCATTTTTTCCTTCTCACGAGTACTTTCTTCATATGTTGAATTCTACTTTTCTTGGCTTCTCCCATAATTTTATTCCTTGTTTGGTCTTTTCTCTCCCTTCTCCTTGTTTTGCTTCCCTCATGTTCAGGCTTTCAAGGTGGCATCTCTTCCTTTATCCTCCTGGTGCAGCTGGTGGGCAGAGGAGGGATGTCAGCTGCCTAGGATGTGGCTGTAGGTCATTGTAAGTGGTAGGGATGAAGCACTCAAAATTATTCTATCCCTCATTATGATTGCACTTGCCTCCTGCTGAAGGCATGGCCTCCTTCAGAAAGAACTCAGTTCTGTCTCCTGAGTTTGCACCAGTAGAAACTCCCGAGGCACTTGATGACTCTTTGAGAAATCAGATGGCATTGTTATGTTTGACAAGATGTGGATTTTTGAGACAGACTTTTCATGCTTTCCTTTCTTTAGAGAATCTTCATGCAGCATGAGGGTAAGAAATAGGATGATACTGTATTTCACTCTTCTACCCTCCACCCTCCAAATGCTTTTTGGTATGAATTCTTGCTATAGTCTCACAAATCTTGTGTGTGATTCTGCTGTGCACTTGTTTTTTAAAAACAGCTACTGCTGTTTTTATACTGAATGCTGTTTGCTTTGCTGCCACGTGCCATGTCTGATTTTTTTCAGTCTTAACACCTACTACTTGAGAAACAACTTTGTCAATTTTATGGTGTGCAGCCCTGCAGAGTATTACTACTTGTGACTTTCAGCACTGTGCAATATAGCATTTACCCTTTTCCCAAAATTTCCGTCTATCTCCTACATTTTTTACTGAAAACTGTTACTGACATTTCTGAATTGGAATATGTGGCTCTAGGGAGAGTATTTCCTCTTTTACATTCAGCCAGCTAAATCATCAGCTCAACAAGCCCTTGTGGAGAGGCTCTTCTTGTCTTTCCTCCTCTCTTTCCTTTTCATCAGTTATGAGTATTTTCTCACCTCTTTGTATGCTTTCAGTTCAATCTCATTCTTCATTGATGCTGTCAGACAACATTGACAGAATATTTAATTTGAGGATTTTGTAATTTATCTACTGTACTATAACTGCATAGAATTATTTCAAAATGTACTAATTTTCTTGTGCCTCGTTATTCTTTATAACCAGATAAAGCTATCTAAGTGCCATCCAGACCCATCTTTTTGTACATTGGACTTGAAACAAAATTTTTGAGCAATTAACATTGCATTGTTTTTATTCATGCTAGCAGTTGGCTCTTTTGGTTTAAGTATCGGTCAATAGTAAAACCCCTTCTGGTAGCATTGCTAAGTAGTAGAAAAGCCTTTTGATGTGAAGACCTAGAAGTCAGAACTGGAATCTGATCCTGAAACTGGGTGTGAGTAATTCTTACTCACATTACTAACAGTACTGACTTCAATTAAGACAGGTGAATCCAAGCACAGAATGGTAATTGTTCTGACATGGAAAGGCTGACAGTGCTTTTAGAACTATTTTTATTGATGCATTTTAAAATCTCCCTTATTCCAGTCCTTCCCCTTTTCTTTTTTCTTGCACAGAAATAATCCATCAACTGGTTTTGGCTGGTATTTGCAAAGTAAAAGTTGTGTTCCTTTGAAGCTGAATAGAAGGAAACATCATGTTCGTGGTTTCACTGTCTATGTATAAAATATAGTTAGTGTTTAAAATTTTTATAATATCTAATCCTTTGGTTTTCAGATCTGTTTTTCTGTAAAATATCCTAGGTATTTTATAGTTGCCAAATAATTTAAGTGCCATATTGAAGTCTGAAGTTTTGATGCTGAACAATATATTTGCAGAGGTACACAAAAGCTACTTAAATCAAAGAAATATTTAGATAAAAATTTCCTCATATCAGAAAGGACTCATTAGAGCATAGTGACTTGGTGGTGAGCCCTTTCATGAAGCCTTTATGAAACAGCCTCTAGGTTAACGGGAAAACTACCTCTATTGTCTGCCTATGGAAAGATTTATTCCCTGTAATTTTGGAATGACTTTTTTTTTTTTCCCCCCCTTGAGAAGTAGAGGGAGACAAAAAAATCTGAGCAGAATACTACAATCCTCCTTTCTAAGGAAGAACAAATAATGAGTAACAACTTACAATGTAGTAACACAATCTAAAGGGCCAAGTGATAAATTAATGGAAACGAGTTCTTATATGTTGTTTTGGAGACTGAGCACATTAGATTGAATTGTTTCACAACCAGCGTGCCTAATTATTGTGTCTGCCACATTCATCTATTTAAATCATTCCCAACTTTTGGATTGCTGCCTGGAATATTACTGCAGTATGTGTTTCAACTGGTTATTCCCTTGTCACGTGTAACTTCACAAAGGAGGATGATTTTATGATTTTTTTTTTTTAAATGAGTGAACTTTGGCTGTATGTTTATAATATCTGATAAAAAGGGACTATAGGTTTCATAATGTTGATTTCAATGTTGCACGTGAACTGATGCTGTATTTGTTTTGTCAGGTCAGTGACTTAAAAAGTGCCTTTGCCAAGTCACTTTTACGAGCGAGGACTGCTACACCCGTGTTCTCAAAATTCCATCTTTGCCAGCCAGACATTGCCTTCACCTTACACCTGGCAGAAGATACCTCAGCTGTCTCCATTTGCCAATTATTTGATGGGAAACTGAAAGCAGAAAAAGGACTATTATTATTATTATTTCTGGGACATGAACAAATGACTACATTGCTTTTCTCGTGTAATCAATACCGGCACGCAACCATCAGAGGACTGCTATTCTATCAAGGAGTGCCATTGCATTGATGGACCTTGGCTTAAAACCGGTGCATCCGTGATTACAATCAACAAACCCACGTGTTTTACAGACAGAAATGCGACTGAGCATGTGTTTTCCCAGCCAAAAGTCTACAAGCGGGACTTAATGATTGATGAGTGACTGCTTGCTGATAAACTTTCTCTGCTTGTTCTGCTTTCTGTGTGTTGGACACCGTTAATTGTCCCCCACTGTTTGGTTTTTTTTAACTTTCTTTTCAATTAGATTTGAAGGGGTTTTTTTCTGATTTTTTTGCCTCCTCTCCCTTTCCTTTGTCATTAGTTTTGGAAATTTCTTCAGCATAATTCACCTGACAGCAACTTACAAGTTCGAAATCATCTTCTCATCATGGCTTTGAATGTTGCTCCCGTAAGAGATACAAAATGGCTGACATTAGAAGTGTGCAGGCAGTTTCAGAGGGGAACTTGTTCACGCTCTGATGAAGAATGCAAATTTGCACACCCCCCTAAAAGTTGCCAGGTTGAAAATGGACGAGTTATTGCCTGCTTTGATTCCTTAAAGGTAAGAAAAAGAAACTGCATGTGTAGTGAAAATGCTACTACATTGTAAGTAGTGAAAGTAAAATATGAAATTATGAGTTACAACTAAACCAGGTTAATCAGAAAGTGATTTGTTCTTGGTAAGATGTATGTTGAAACAAATGTTGTTTATCATAACATTTGTTTATTGAAGCTTTTAAGACTTCTTTCTAAGGATTTTTTTTCCAAATGTCACTACGTTGTTTACAAAAATTGCATGTGACTGTGGGATAAAGAATTGCTTGCAGCTGGTAGGACAATTGTATTCTCCTGAGTACATTTTATGAATTATAATTGTTTCATGGTAAATGAAAATACACAGTGGCACAATACTAGGCCATTCCCAGAGTCCTAAAGAAACAAATCATATGGAAAGAGTGCAAATTTTTTCATTTAGATCAAGAGAAGTAAGAAACGTCTGTCCATTACTTCAGTTTTGACATAAGGGGTTGTTTACTCTTGGTGTTGGAGACTCAGGTAAATTAATAGGATTGGTAATTACATGTATGGATAGTGCAGATATCAGCATAAGTTTAGGACGAGCAAAGGGATTCTCTCCTTTGGAGGATATTTAGCAATTATGTTGTTAGGCCATCAGCTTCTCTGACTTCCTAATGACATCAGGCATGCTTTAGAAAACTATTTTTAAAAGTTCTGTGAAAATAGTTCATGTACTGCATAAAAGAAGATTAATGACCCCCTGGGATTTGAGGAGTACACAGTGTTTTCCATGATGATATATTTGTGTTTTTGTGTCAACAGAAGGAGAAAGCTTATTTCATATCAGTAATGAAAGGGTAGAATTGAGCATTTCAGATTTTATTTTGAAAGTTTTACTTACAGCTTTATCTTCTGGGCATGGGAGAATGTCTTGGCAGGCTTTTTAAATTTAGCTCTGAGGATCAAAATTTCACTTGCCAAGAACTCTTTTACTGTGAAAACATCAGTCTGAAAGAGAAGAAAAGTCAGGGTGGTTTATTTCCATTATAACTTTTTTTTTGATGGAATGCAAGATATTGTGCTAGGCATCTGCCTTCTGTTTTTTCTCATTTCTTCTTTTCTTCTGAAGTCTTAGAAGACAGTATCTGAAGGCGTTATGTTCTGTATGTCATGTAAGCCAGAAGAGCACCTTTGGAGTCATGGCAGTATGTCATCAAGGGCTATTAATGACCTTAATCCACGGATTACTGCACGATAAACTGTAACAGCTTCTTTGTAGGTGTTTTTGTATGTTGGTTGTCTGCCAGTGGGATAATTTTTCTTTAAACAAGCAGACTAGTGTCTGCAGCAAGTGGGCAATACTCTGATTTTACAAAAAAATAAGCAGGTCAGTAGAAGGGGGGTTTTATTACTATTTTTATGTGTTGTAAAGTCTTGGGTCTGTGGCTGGGAGGCGGGATATAAGCAGCAGGACTCGGTCACCCCTGGGCCAGCAGGGCGGTGGATCTGCAGTGAAAGAGGTGCTGCTGCAGCATCATTCTGGCCAAAGCAGTGATGAACCTGTCCTTGATGCCTGAGGACAGCATTGCTCTCCCTGGTAGTGCTGGGCACTCACAGTTGCCAGCTATTCAAGCTGGAGACTTTTGTTCAGGGATGGTTATTGTCTGCAAATAAAAGCTGGAGTCACAGACTAAGCTAATAATACCATGAAAAGAAATCCTGAGGGATCACAGTGGATAATTTACTGACAACCAGCATCATTGCTCAGTGGAGAGAAGTCCTAAACCATGTAAAACAATGTAGTTAAAGCAAGTAGCCATGTTTTGACCTAGTGTGGGAGGACATCTATCCTGAAGGGCCAGCCCACTCCAGCCCAGCTCTGGTGGCTGAAGTGGTGCTGCTACTCTGTCCCACTGCTCATCATCACTCTCTCACGTGCAGAAGAGAGCATGCACCTGTGCCTTCCATCTTGCATCTTCTAGTTGAGTCCAGTGGGTTAAATTGCTGGGAAAGATGCAATTATACTAAGAATTCAGATTGTGGCCTGAAGCAGCAAAGGAGGAGGCAGAGATTTCTTCCCACGAACCCTGCTACAGGTGGAGGGAAATCCAACAGTGGGACGACAGTGCCTTCAGCTGCAGCTTCTTGGCTCTGAGCATGAGTCGGAGCTGTGCAATTCCGTGTGCTACCTGATCCTGCTGTGCACAGGAAACTGTTTGGGACCATTGCGATTGCATGGCTCTGGGCTGTGCTGACTGGTGTCCTCACAGTCATTATCTCAGTTATTCAGAAGAGAGTTTGTAAATGGACGTTATCCACAGCAAGAAAGTGTGTGCCTGGTTAGCTCAGTTTGCTTATATTGCCCGCTGAGGGACTTAGGTTAGTCACATAAATCTATTTGATAGGTAGCTTTTGGAAGTACTGGTGTTAATCATACAGTTTCAGAATAAGGCTTTGGCACTGAACAAGTGGGACTTTTCCTGTAAATAAACAAGCAGAACAGTCTAGAATTATAGATAAAATCAGAATGTAATTAAAAAAAAACAAGAGTTATTTTCCTTGCTGAACACTGAACCACAGTTTAATGCAGGCAATTATTTAGCATTTATTTACATAGCATCTAGAGCTCTGGAGACTTAGCCTTTTAACTGTCTTGGTTTGGTGTACCTGCTGTAAAAATAAATTATGCTTAGTCTCTGGATAAACAACTTCCTACCAGAAAAGATAGAATTTTTTTTTTTTAGTCTATGGTAGAGTTATGTTACATTAAGGTGGTGCCTGGTAGTTACAGCTGCTCAAAGAAGAAGTCAAACACAAGATACAGCACTCTGAGACAGGCTCTCCTTTACACACTGATGATCAAAAGAGGCCCTGTTTTGGGTAGGGACATATGCTCCCCTGCATGCCATCTTTTTTCCAGATTTCCAGGGCAGAAAAAGGGAGCATGGTGTCAGTATCTGCCAGCTGGATCAGACTACCAAAGCACCAGTGTGAAGCTGCAGGAGAGAGCCCAGTGAATGGTCACAAAGACGATGAAGAGACTGAAGCATCCCTCCCATGAGGAAAGTCAGAGGGCTGGGACTGTTCAGCCTGGAGATACCCAGGGGAATCCCATCAATGCATATAAACACCTGCAGGGAGGGTGCAAAGAGGGCAGAGCCAGGCTCTGCTCGGTGCTGCCCAGTGGCAGGACTGGCGGCAATGAGCACAACCTGAAACATGGGAGGATCCCTCTGAACATCAGGAAACAATTTGTCACTGTGAGGGTGACCAAGCACTGGCACAGGCTGCCCAGGGAGATGATGGACTCTCCATCCTTGGAGATACTAAAAAACTGTCTAAGATAGAGTCCTTTTAGGTGACCCTACTTGAGCAGGGGATTAGACCAGATGACATCCAGAGGACCTTCAGCTTTAGCTTTCTATGAGTAACCAGAAGCACCTTCACACCGACTTTCCTATAGCCTTAGGATTTTTCTAATCTAGCAAAACTGACTTTTGGACCAAAGGATGTAATCCCAGCCAGTGACACTTGCCTCTATGTCATACCATGACCTCCTTTGTGCTCTCACTGCTGTCTTTGTGATTGTGCAGTGGACCAGGTTGGAAACATAAGCTGTTGCTGTAGTTGCTGAAGAAGAGAGAAGAGCCATGTGGGACCACCAGAGCACTGGATCACTTCTGCCAGTGACAGTGCTGTGGCCTTAGGCTGGGTTTCTGGAGTAACATAATTGCATCATAATTTAAATTTTCCTGTATTAAGGAAGTATATTTGTAGTTTTGGTGGCTCCAAGTAAAAGGTCAACAGAATTTAATGGACCCTGTTTGCTTTTAACTGAGAATGTTTTTGGCTCCTAATAGCTGTCCTTGCAATATTTGACTTTAAACCCAGCAGAAGTTGCAACAGCAACTCATTGGACTGATTACAGCTTTGAGGAGCCAAAATGCTCACTGTAGAAGACTGTCTGGGCTCTGAATATCCTTCATCTGTGAGATGCTCCAGGCTAGACAGAAATAGCTAAAGACTAATGAGCCTGGGTCAGATTCAGGCCAGAAACCTGCTGGTTTCAAGCCAGGTTCTGCTGCATGGGCTTCTGAGAGGCAGCTCAGCATTTGTTTCTCCCTCTTTGGTGCAAGACAGAGTCTGCTCTGTTCTGAACAGAGCATTTGTGGGGTTTTAGGAGGATGCAGGTGGATCATCCCTGTGCACCCCATGGGTGGTGGGTGTAGCAGTTGGACAGATGTGTGCCCATTAGCTGGCCACAACATCGCTGCCAGCAATGAGGCTTCCTCCAGCAGAAGCCCCACGTGACTGGGTCAGCCAGTGTGGCCACACAAACGCGCCCAAAACTCTGCTGGGCAAGTGACCTTGGTGAGCTTAATGTGAGGATGAAAGTGTCTCCGGGCTAATCCAGTTCACTGTGCTTGAGGTGAATGAAGGGGAACTTTCCTGACAGGGCCCTGAGCCCTGATGGTGGGTGGGAAGATAAAGGGTGCTGAGGAAGCACTGCCAGAGCCAGAGCCTTGTCTGCTGCCATAACCATCCTGAAACCTTTTTGAAGCCCTTACAGGCTCCCCTTGGATGCCTTTAGAAGGGTCTGCCTAACACAAAAGTTTGTATTTCAGAAACTGCTTCATTTATGATTTTATACTTCTCCCTGTGATGAAGTAGCTTAATTTAAAAGTGAATAATGTGAATATAAAACACTTAATATGTCACATTTAGATCCCTCCAAGTTGGACACTATTAGCAAGTCTGTTTTCAAGGCTTTCTTGTCCTGTGAGTAGTAAAAACAAAATCCTTTCAATGGAATACTAATATATAATATAATGTGTGAGGACAAGAACATGCAGCACTTTGCTGTATTTGAATTGAAATAATAATTAAAAAAAAACCACATTAAAATGAGTGGTGATGTTTAGGAGGGGGAAAGGAGAAAGCTTGACAGATAAGAAAATACAATCATGTGCGTTTTGCTTAGAGTTAACTCTTATGTTTGCAGGCAAGTCTGAATTTTCAGTCCTGGAGTCATTTCTTGACTCAGATTTACACCTTTTCTGCAGGTCAGCTACTAGAAGGATATGTTGTCTAAGCTAATACAAGTAACAGAGAAGGTATCTTTAAGATACTGATTTTGCAAGTTTTATGGTGGTAACAAGGAAGCAAAAGCTTCTTTAAGGCTCCAGGTAACTTTTTCAGTGTTTCATTAGAGTGTAAACACTTTGAACTCTTCTATTTATTGAGCCAGCCGGCTACTGTGAACTGGTCATTTGCATTTCATGAAAGCCTTTTAAGAATGTGTCTATCTGGTCTCATTTGGCACCACAGAATAAAAAGTAATTGAAAACTGTGCACAGACTTGCTTACCAAGTTTAAAAGGTTACTAGGAAAAATAAAAAAGAAATTTTAGGAACATCCACTGTGTTGAAAGATCTGGAACTGAAAATAATCTTTTTAAGATGGCCTCAGCTTTATTTAGAAAGAGGGGGAAAAAAGGGTTTTTAAAGTGAGCAGGGTGTTTGTACAAGAATGAGCTCAGAGTTGGGAGGCAGTAGATAGTCATTTGTTTTCCTGTGATTCTTTTTGTGGGTCTCTGAATGTTTTACAAATGTCAGGTACTCAGGATCATTTCACAGTTTGAAGTAAGTAATATCTACTCACATTTGGCAGGTGAAGCATTCTGATCAGACTATAGATGAGCATGGAAAGGGGATTGGCTAGTTTTGTCTATACTAGAAAGTATTTAAATGGGTGTTTATACTGTCCTAGCTGGCTGAATTTCTGTCCATCACTCAATTATGTGGTGTGACACTGTTCAAAGACAAGGTGAGTTCAAGGACTGTGCCCACAGCTGGTGGGAAAGAAAGACTGAAATGGGCAAAGTAATTTCTCTTGGGCGACAGAGTGGCTTATACCTCCTGGGCCCATGAATTTTGCCTGCTTTGCTGCACAGTGACCCAGTTTCAGCAGGATGTTGGGGGATAGGCTGCCCTTTTCAGTAGCTGTGGGCTCTGGGGATGTGGAACTTGCAGGGCGAACCTTTTCAGATGGAGGATACAGAATCCAGATCTCACTCTTCCTCCAGAACAACAACTTTGGTGCATACTTTCTTTTTCACTCACCTCTGTTTTTCTTGTAAAATGTCCAGTAATCTCCAGGTAGTCTGACAACATTACCTGGCAGAAGCTTTCATGTGTCTGAGTTGTTGCAAAGTGTGGGCATGAAGAGAAAGTGCCAATCGAGGCCAGTTTTAGAAAACTCTATTAACTCTCTAGTGTTAATTCTGACTGAATTAACTCTGTGGGCTCCCTCTGTGTTCAGAATATCAATGACCACCCTGGGGCTGACCAAAGCTCCATTTGGCCCAGTGACCCAGTAGTGTCCAGTAATGGATGTCTTAGAGGTGGTGTGTAAACATGCAGTGGCTTCCTGGAGTGCTCTGCTGGCTCCTAGTGATGTGCTGCCCAGGGACATTGAGAGCCAGACGTGGTGTGCTTGTACCTAACAGCTCTCAGTGACCATATTTCCACTGGATTTGTCCTGCTCTTTAACCATGCTCATATTCAACACACACAGCAACGACCTCCACAACTGCAGTACAAACAGGGTGGAAACCAACTTCTGTTCTTTTCAAACCTTCCCATCTCATGGATGCCCCCCGTTCTTGCACTGGAAAACAGAATAGAGTCTCCTCTGAATTGTCCTAAGGATGAATCTGGGTGGGTTTTTTTCCACTGACTTCACTCTGGAAGGGGCATGTTTCTCCCTAGTGTGTTCAAAGGAAGCCTTGTAAGGGAAGGTTTTAAATCTGCTTTGTGAAAATGCTGTTCCCAGGACAGGTACCATTCCCAAAGGCCCTGCTTTTTCAGGCTATAGCAATCTTCGCACTCAGAATAAAGTGCTGCATCGAATTATACCATGCTATTTCCTGAAACTATATTTTACCTTGTACCCAATCCATGCAACTGAGAGCAGCTGCTAAAAAGAGGTGGTTACATCCAGGCCTATCACAGCTAGCTCCCCATTTTTATCTCTGTTCAGGTGATCATGCAGCCATGTGACTTGAGTTGATCCAAAGGAAAGGGAAGAACTGCATTAAATCTGAGTTGAAACTACAAATTTAGGCAGCACCATCTTGCGTAAAATGAGGTAAATGGGGTTTAGGACGGGATAAGTTTTTTTTGAAGACCCCTTCTTTATCTCCAAGCTTGTGGACTCTTAGTATTCCTTATGCGTTCAATCACCTGTTCTTGTTTATTTTCTGAAAAAGACCTCTTTGTGTTCCCCTGTAGTCCTCAGCAAGCACGAGTTCATTTAATACTTCCTTTTTCCTGTTTGTCTCCCTCTTATCTATTCATGCATCTGTTTCCATGCCAGCTCTTCTGGTTTGGAAGGGTTAAAAGGAAGGTAAGATTAAAAAACAAGTAGCTGAACTGCTGGGCTGACACACTTAAAGGTCCATGAGCTTGGCTTAAATTGGTATAGAGAGAAAATGCAATAAGCCTTTAGCTGTTGTATTACATGGTGTTCAGCTTTTTAAATTTTATTTTTTAATTTTTATTTTTAAAAAAGGCTATTGATGTTTGATCATGCAGAGGACACCATGCTCCTCACTAGGTTTGTCTCTCTCCTGAGAGGAACTTTTCTGATTTATCTCAGAACAAAGTCTGGAGGCACAGCTCCAGACTGTGGTGCTTAACTTGCAGGAGCCCTGGTGGACTGCCAGGGTTGAGCCAAGGGCTGGCCGCTGTGGTAGAGGGCCACTAGGCATCAAATCAGCTCGGAGGAGCAAGTCCGAACCTGCTGCCCATGTCTCTGCCTTCAGACTGAGGCTGTGAAGAGCAGAAAAGTTGAACAGAAGAGCAGAACCAGTGGAAGTTCGTGACATAGCCTGCTATAAAAGCTGTGTGTCTCCTTCAAGGCCCTGTTTCATTTCCTCATTTGTCTTTCTTAGCAGCAGCATCAAGAGCACGAAGCTGTCCTGGCTGTCACTGGTATCACCTGTCACCACCTGACCTGGCAGATTTTAAAACTGTGCACCTTGTTATAACTTAAGTTCCATTTTCAAAGGAGAGTGCGGTTGGATACTGAGTTACCCAGGCCTTCCATCCCTCTGAACTCACGGGAAGCCCCTCTTCCCAGTGGTGCGGTTCAGTGGCAAATCCCCTCAGATTTTCACGAGCAGATGTGTCACCACAGCCTGGGCCTCCTCCAGCCTGGTAGGGCTGCCTGATGAGAGCAAGGGGGTGTAACCAGAGCTGTTTCCAGATGTGAGTGAGGGCTGTTACCAGTGCAGTTTCCACTGCTGCTTTCGGTGCCTTAGAGCTGGCTCAGCTGGTCACCTGGCCCCTGGCCTGGGGAGGAGGATGAGCACTAGGACCAGAAATGATTGGAAGCAAACGCAGTTAAAGAACAGTCACTGAGGGAGATAATACAAATTTGTTGTCTTGTTCACTAAACTGTGTTGTCCTGAAGGAGTAAAGGAGTATGTAGTAGTTCCTGGGGAGTGATCTTGTGGGGTTAAATTAGCTCTTGGAGCTTTCTGCTTCCGGAAGAGACTTGCAAAGAGCATTTCCGGGTACTGTGCCATACCCCTTCACATCAGATGCAGCTGCCACCCGGTTATCAGTCTAAATCTTATTACGTGAAGAAGAGCAGCAAGGCAGATTAGTTATGGCCACAGGAAACCTTGCCTGGAAGGGCATGCTGCTTGGCAGATGTTCTTCAGATTTTCAGGCACTCCGGGGTGCTTCATATACCCATCAATTCACTGTGTAGTTTTTGTTGCTGCACCAATCCATGCTCCCCTAAGCCTTATAATAACCAGTTTGTGGGTGTAGTGAAGGCAAAATTCAATCAGAGTCTCTGACTCATCCCATCACTAGGATTTTGAACACAAGAGCAATTGCTCACTGCCCACTCCTCCCCCACGCTCCCTATTAACTCAGGTCACTCACTGTTCCCACAGGCTTACTCTCTCTAGGTCTCCCCACCTACTCCTTTATTTTTCTGGCAGGTGGTTCCTCTTTCATTCCAGGTGCTTTTTTTTCCGTTGGCCTTGTGTACGTCGCTTTCGCTCAGCTCAGGCGTCAGCTGTTCTTCCCAAGCTGTTATTCTTTGATTGCATCATAAAATACAAAACACAAGGTTGTTCGCAGGGAGCTTTATGATGAAAAAGCCTAGCAGAGACAAGACCTGTATTCCTATTAGTCCAGTTCGTACCCAGCATTGGAAAGATATTTTAAATCTAAAAATCAACACGAGTTGGTGAGTGTATTTGCAAATTTGACAATCTCGTTATCTTCTTATATGAAGACTAGCACCTTTTTTTTGAGGAGATGGATTTCATTTGAAACCTATTGCAATAAAAGGAAAACTGTTGTGGTTTTAGAGATCTTGGAACATCATTGGAAGCCTGCTATGAGGTACAAGTCCCACAACTGAAATGCTAAAGGAAATTAGAAGTATCCCTTTTCTTTGACCTTGATTTTGTCTTCTGGCTGTGGGCATGGTGTGCCACCCAGTATTAGATTTCTGCAAGGTCTTGACCACACTAAAGAAGAAATTAATAACAGTGAAAATAAACTGTCTTCTCATCTGCTTTTTTAATGAGTTATGTGACAAGGTGGTATGAACAGTGCCTCAAGAGTCAGATAGCACTAATGCTTGGAAAGATCAAATCATTGAGCAGTGAAAACAAAGAAGTAGAGAATCAGTGGAATACTCCATATGAAAAACATGTGAGGGATGTAGCGGCTGGGGTGCAAACCCTTGTGTGCACTTGGTGGCTCAAGGGGCCAAGGGAGGAGGTGTCCTGCTCCCTGTGGGCAGCTGTCACCCTGCAGGCTCATGCACTGCTCCAGACCATGGCACTGATGCCATGCTCCTGACTGACAGGTGATCTAGTGGAGTCACTGCACTGTAGATCTTCCCTTTCTCATGAGGTATTACAAGTCCTCAGCCCGCGGCTCCTCACGGGACTTCTTGGCTTGAGTGAGAGGGCATCTACAGTGTGCAGTGTCATGGCAGCTGCAGGGATGGCCTGCCCTAGCAGCCCATCAGGTGTGCTGCTGCCACCTCACCTGCATGTCCCATAGGCCAGGCAACTTTTGAACTTTGTGAAAATCCAGTTTGTTTACTCCAGCTTGAAATTCAGTTTGGGCCCTTAGCACTCCACAGTGAAGCTGTGCCTCTGACTGAATGGGTTTGTTTACCACCTTACGTGTTGTCAGGAAAGGAGCTTACCCAGTGCTGGCTGGTGGCACCTGTACAGATACGCAGTGGCCGTAAGAACAGCCCAGCTGTGATTCAAAGCTAACGGTTGGGACTTTCTCTGTTGGTTCACAGTGAGCCAAAAAATAATATCCAGTATGTCAGACACTGGATATTAGACACCCCACTGGCCGTTGTCAAACAGGCCCCTAGCCTTCAGCCCCAGCCCAGTAAAACGCTCAACAAAAGCAAACTTCTAAAGCTAAATGTAACATGTGAAAGTCAAGAGATGTATCATGATTGTTTGGCATTGTTTTCAAAGATGAGTTGCTAGATTAAGCCATCACTTCAAAATTAATATGTATTTATTTGCTGGGGATGGGATGTGAGTCTTTGGGCTTGATTTAGTTGCCTCTTCAGTTACCCAGTCAGAGGCATCTATTTGAGATGCCCTAGACACTCTTGGTGGCTTTTCAGTGGTATGTCAGAGGAGTGTATCACGTCTCCTGGCACCGTGCAACAGTCCAGGATATCCCAGGGTGCTCCAAGTGGTCTTGCTGACTTCTCTGTGATAACAGAGTGAAGTCTTTCTGAGATGCTTCTACTAACTGGAAACTCTGGCATCAACTGCTTTGAGTAAAAAGGTGGACAGTGCATTTACCACAGTGATGACCTGGCTAAGAAAAAAGCTGGGGTGTAGGCCAGACTTGGAAAAAACTCTTTTGTAGCAGGAGAATGCCCTTGTAGAGACTGGGAAGGGATGAACATTTTCAGCATGTAATTTAGAGTTCGCCCTTAGGAACATGAACAGCTAATGTAAATTCATTAATTTGAAATAGTTGTGACCCATGTAACTGGGCTTGTTTTTTGCTACCTATGAGAAAGGTGTAGCTATGAATAAGAAAATCTCTCTAGGCACAGGAATGTTATGTCAATGAACTCAGCATGTTTAAAAATAAAATGATGGACAACCTTTTGCACATTTACATTAAAATACCAACTATTACTACTGCTTTATGAAGATTTGAAAGCTAGAAATTAACCAGGATATGCATTTGAAAAAACAAGAAAGTTACAAGGAAGTCTCCTTCCTCTGAAGTATAAATCTACCTTGCTTCATTTGCAGATGTGAACATATGAACATCTGTCAAGTGCTATCAAATATTCATATAGTGAGTTGATTTCTGATACAAAAGGGAGAAGAATATTTGCTTTTCCAACAGTATCTTAATGGTAATTTTCCTAACTAGTGTATAATAATGGATGTCATGAAAATGCAGGCCTCACAGGCATTTTGTCTTATATTGTGCTTCAAAGCACTGGACATACCGTATGTGTCAGCATTACTAAAAATGTAGGCATAGGATTTGCATGTGCAGAGTTGGAGATGTGTGGAGATACTGTGAGCATCTTACCATGTGAGTAAATTAATGTTAGTATGAAGGAATATGAAAGTGATTGTGTGCTTCATGCTGAACATGTTGATGCTGTTGAAATTCCAGCCTGCCACAGTTCTCGGTTTAAATCAATATAAATATTAATTTGCTGCAAAACTCTCATTCCTTCAGTGAGAGCTGTGTTAACTGATTAGTATGCATGAACCAGTTTGTGTTTGAAGTGCAGCAAACGTCTATGAGTCTCCTTCTTTAATTGAACCTTCTGGCTATAATTGTTTTTAGCCTGGATTCTTGAGGAAATGAGGCTTACACAGTCAGTCTGCTTCTCTTTCCCTCCTCCCCTGCTAACTTGTAAACCCACTGGCCAGTTTCAGCCAAATTTGACAAAGAGATCATAGTCTCAAGGGTAATTAAGTTCCGTACAAGTTTTTTAAAAACAGGTAGCCTAATACTGGAGAAAGAGAGAGACCCATAAGCCCTCCCAAACAGAAGAGGTTCTTAGAGCATGCAGGCAAGAGGAGATCCTTAAAACTCAGTTAACCACAAAGAAGCTGGGGTTTGGGATTTGCAATCAAATCTATAATGCCCGTGCCTTCATTTGAGACAGTGTTTGCAGCAGTACAATTTAATGATAGTAATGGTCTTGGTGTTGGGCAGAGATGTAGCAAAGGACTGCCTACAGCCGTTCCTGCTTACCTTTAGCCTCTACTTGCTTGTTGAGCTTGGTTTTCATATTTTTCCATATTCAATCTTTCCAAATAGCAAATTTATCTTACTGAGTGTTGGTAATTACCATGTCTTCTTTTTCTTCAGGGAGCAGGAAATTTCCACTAGGAATGCAGATTTAGGTCTTATTTTAGATGGGTGTGCAAGGCAGTGAAAGGCTGCTGGATGATAGGTGGGGAACTTGACACCCCTCACTAAAGCTGCCTGTTGTATAGAAAGCACCGCAGAAATTTTGCAGGCAGTAAGAGCAAGAGAAGATGTAACACTCTAGAGTCTATGGTGAGTGCTCATCTGGAAGGAGGAGGTTTGCAGCTACCATCCCTGCTGCTAGGTTTCTTGAGGCATCTTTTCTTTAGACATCCACTTGAAGGAAAAAAAAAGAATACTGTCCTGGAAATAAAGGTGACTGTGTTTTATGTAAGAACCATATGCTTGCTGTTTGTCTTAAGCTCATAGCATCTCATTTTGGTTTTGGGGCAGCAGCCCTCTAGGGTTGTTTGTGTATCCTGCAGGAGTAAGCTGGTCTTCTGCATCACTCAAGGCTGGCCTAAGGGATGGTTACTCCTATTTTCTTCACCCAACCTTGACATTGTTGCAGTATAGTTAAGTCTTCCACCATCCGACATGTAGATGGTATTTTAAATGAGTACTACTATAAAAAGTCCCATTTATCCAGCTTTCCCTAAAGTACCAACAGTACTGTAAGCAGGTTTTCCTTTATCAGATACATCAGTATATGCCAGCTGTTACAATATATGTAATGTGTTTAACGAGCAAGGGAGTTTATTATTAGGTAATTAAAAAAGGCTGTTCTTTCTAATTAGTTGTTTGCCTTTCAGTCCTGGATGTTGCAAAAAGATCCACTGTGATCTGTGTCAGCTGTATCTCAATGTGCTTTCATTTTCTATAAAGCAGCTGCGCATCTCAGCAATGCACGTGAGAATCAGGGGTGTGAAAGTAGCCAGCAAGTTTTTAATGTGAAATGAGAAATGTTATCTCTGGCTAATTAAGTAGCAAGTGAAGGTTAATTAATTCATAATATATCTGTATACGTGGCCAAATTCTATTTAGTGGGTTAACTTATTGATATAGATGTGGAAATATCAAATGAAAAAGTAGTGCAGTAAGTTAATAAATATGTAGCATCTTTAGACGCCGTAAAGAAATGGTGACAAATTGATTTTTGATTCAGTTCAACAGAAGTTAATTAACTGCTATACCTAACAGGTTTTGTTGTTCCCAGCATCCTTGAGATCTCTTATGGCTTGAAATGAGATGTGATTAGCACTGCCCAAAGAAAGAGAGGCTGACACAGGTGGGATAGCAGGGTCTAGCAGTAGATACTGGTGCTCTGCATCTCTGTGTACACCAGCAGAAGACCACAGAGAGGACAGCACAGTTTGGAAAACTGTGCTGTTTTTTCAGTGAAATTCTATAGAATACAGCAGGCACGTAGAAGGGGGAAAGCTGTGGACAGATGTTGCTGCTGTTGTGTGTAACATGAAGCAACCTTCTCTCTAAACTCATTATTTCCTCATATGATAAAAAACCCAGCAGGTACAGAGAGGATGGGAATACCAGTATTGTTATGACAGTGTTTAGATGGTATTACATGTTCTCAGGTTTGGCTGTTTCATTCAGACTGGCTTGAAGAACAGCATTATCAAATGGAAAAAAATTACTGTGCAACTACAGACAAAGAAAAATGGAAAAAAAAAAGCCCTCAAGTCATCTGAATGGAAGGCTGAAACTTTCTGATATGGTATCTGCAGGATCGTTATTAAAATTTAGTTTGAATTTTTTTTTGATTTTGCGTTTCTTATGTGCACACTGTGTCTAATTAAAATCCTAGTTTAAAGAGATAACCATAATTTATCAGTATAAATACAGCAACTTTAGCATGCTTTCCCTTCCCCAAAGAATGCAGAGAGGATGTGCTTAAATTTTATGTAATTACAATTTCCTAAAGGTGATTTTTTTTTCTATCTATATGGCTCCATTTGTCTGAGGATGCAGTGCAAACCTCTTAAAAATTTATGTAACACTTACAATATTTGTAAATCTTAGTTACAATCAGCAGTGGCTTTCTCTCATACTAATCTTAAAATTTATGAGTAGTAAATCAGAAGATATCCATCCTGAATTTCAGCACATGTCTCCTCAAAACACCTGACTCTGCCTGTTTTGAGCTGAAATAGTAAGTCTTCAGTCTACAAGTCATAATAAGCATTTGCATCATAGATAACCTTGGATATTGGAAGATTTTTTTTTTAAAGTGGTGACTTTTGACATCATGTTCTCTGTTATTTGCAGCAAATTGTTTAACAACTCTGCCCCTTTGTTTTCCTCTTTGTGAAAGGGGTGCAACTAGGGGTTTTTGATATTTTTTTACTTATTCGCTGTTTTTCTCTCAGAAGTAGGAGAAATTACTAAGCCATTCAAGGTTAGTGAGGAGAGACAATATTTTCTGTTAGACCTGCTAACATAGCAGGGGAAAAAAACAGACAAACTTTTGTACTTACAAGCCTTTCTTTGGGTAATATTTATCGACCATCTTGGAAATAGAGAGCATGCCTGTCAGTACTCACTTGTTAAAAAATGAGAGTATTTTAAAATATCTGGAAGAGGCTGAATCTCTGACACATGTTATTGTACACCTAGAAGTCCATGAATGCATGGATTACATACATACGTCTAGATACACAGATGAAATGTTTAGTACATGCCTCTCCTCAGCCTGTGTTTTACTCAGGCAAAAAGCCCCACCACATTGTTTCTCTGTAAGGCAGGCTTTCCTTTCCTTGAGTCACCTTGGCAGCCCTCGCCCATGCCTGCTTCAGGTCTAATCCAGCTGATTTGGATGCTGGTGACAAGAGGCATGTGTGGCATGGCAAGTAGAGTCGCCACAGGAGAGGAAGAAGCCTGGCTGCCTTTCCTCAGCAATGATTGATACATCCCTGGGGCTGTGATTGCCTTTTCCACAGTTCGTCACTGCTGTGTCTCCACTGTCAGTCAGTAGTTGATCACAGCATCCATAACGTTCTCTTCTTCGATGGCTAGCTCCCTCTCCAGGTTATAGCTGCACACCTTCCAGTCTCTGTCTGCACTGATGGGTGGGGCTCATGTCACTGGCTAGAAATGCTCTGCTCCTTCATGCTGGTTCTTGCTCTCCAAACTTCAAGTTCATCATCTTCTGTCATGTCCTGATGCTTCTCTCTTCCCATTCCCAACTAAGCAGGAGTCATCACCACATTTCTTTAGCTTAGCTGGAGCTTCTGAAAGTACAGGTCTAAAAACTGCAGATCTGATGTCCTGGAGGTACAAAGCTTAACAGTGTAATCAAAGTACTTGGTTTCTGCATCTCTGACTTCATAGCCCCTCTAGCCTATATCCCCATGGATGACTTCTTCTGCAACTGATACCATATTCAACTAAGCCAACTGTAAACCTCCAGTTGATTTCATGGGGCACTTCACTGTCCCCACACTTCATGTACTTTACTAAGTGCAGCCTGGTTAGCCTGTTTCCAGTATAATGCCTCGATGGTTCTTGTCTGACCCAGGGCATTAAGTGGAACAGGCTTCCCCTCTGACTGAGGTATATCCTTCTTGAAGCTGTATTTATAAATCCATTAATTTTAATTGTTTGGGAGCTCTCATCTGGGATTTCATGATGTGAATCCCTGCCAGTAGGTTTCCATGAGGGCCCTTTCACAAGAGAAAAGCCATTGACACTGATAGTCAAGGGTTCTTCAAAATTAGCTGGCCAGTGATATGCATCAGTATGTACTTAAACTGTTTCTTTGAATAGCAAGTAAGTTGCTGGGTTTTTCTTGGTCTTTAAAAAAGAGCAAGAGGACTTCTTTAAAAAACAAAAAGAAAAAATGAGGAAATCGGTAAGATTTATTTTCCGCTCAATTCTCTTTTTATTTCAAAAGGAATGTTTCATGCTTTTGCAAAGGGGGTGTGTGTTGGACTCTTTGTTTTCTTTTGCTTTTTTCCCCTCTTCTGTCAAAATTCCATCTCTGTTTTCCATCAGGGATATGTGAAAAATATTTTCAATATATATCATTAAATAGTTTCCTTGTTCTTATACTAGTCCCTAGACATCTGCTCCTGACTGCTTTTGGAAACAGGATACCGGGCTAGATGGACCTTGGTCTAACACAGTACAGCTGTTTTATTTTCTTAAAGGCTGAATCATTTGTCAAAAAAAAAGAGAGATTTTTATTTATTTACTTGTATGCAGCTGCAGTGGCTCTTGAGAAGCAAAGTCTGCGGTTTGCTCTTGAGAATATGAAGACAAATTCAGAGGTGTACAACAGCTCATCTAAGTAATTACAGAAGTGTTCCTAATTGTAACCTTCTGTCGAGTGTAGAGGCAAAGCACATGTGTTGTAATAAAGTGAGTGACTCGCAGAAAATCCGGATGTTTGAGAAGAACTGGAGACCACAACAGCAGAGAAATAGGGCAGCTACCCCAGCTTGCACTCTGGAGGGAAATACAGAGTGCCAGAGGGCAACAAAATCTACCCCAGCCTTGGTGACTGTTGTTGACATTGCTCAGGAAGGGAAATAGGAGAAAACTGGGGGAGAGAAGGTGGCCAAATTCCGTAATACCACATCAAAAGTGTAGGTGGTAAATATATTTTTAAATAGTCAGTTTCGCAAAACTATAAGGGCCTACAACTAGAACCTTTCACACTTCTTTTTGAAACTTCTGTTTTAACATTAATTTTGATCCTTGAATGTAATAAAAAGTTAGTGGGATTTTTGTTGTTGTTGTTTGTTTGGGCTGTTTGAAGAAGCAGACAGAGAAATGTGAACTCAATTGCCTTAGATGTTCATTTTTTTTTTGCTATTCCAAATTTATATATCACTGAGCTCATCAACACATTTGTGGTATGCTGCAGTGAACCCAAATGTTACTGTTGTTAATGACACTGGACTAAGGAAATTGGTCTTAAAATGAGAGCGTGAGAGATAAAGGATTTTGCCTGTTTATTTGGCCATATGTAAATATGAAAGTTTTATTAGGATTTGTGTTCCCAGAATTTTCAACCAATTTCTACATTTAAACACCAAAGTAAGACTTCTACTTTACTTTCACTGTACTCTTACCCATTTTATCATCATAACTGATTTTTTAATGAAGTACATTATCATCTGGTTTAATTATTTTCAAGAAGGTTAGTGTTTTTTACTTAACTGAAGTTTTATTGCATGATACATTCACCTTCTACCTTTATGTTCTTCTTTTATATTTTTAAAAGGAGCTAGACATTTTGTAAACCTTCACCCTTTCTTTATGTTACAAATTGTCAGAGCATTTACAGATACTAGGCTTTGTTGACTTGTTGCTCAGGAGTTAAAGTTGGCTGAATATCTGTCCTAAATACTTCCTGGCTGTAGTACTTGGAATAGCAGTTTTCACTTCTCTGGTGATGGTGCACTAGCCAACAGGCAATATATTTTTATCTGACTCCACTGTCCTTGAAGCACCTTCATTTTAAGGAATGGCTACGTGTATTTTTATTTTAGGTTTAAACAAAGAAAAAAAATAAACTTCTGGAGTATGAATTTATTTTTTTCATAACTATAAGGCAGCTAAAGAATATCAGGAATATCAGTGTTAGCCCCTGATCTGTTCATGAACATGATCAAAAGACAGGACTGGATGCAGTTTGTTTTGTAAATTACCTTTCCAAACGGAAGATGATGTTTATCTGAAGTCCATTAAATAGGTGCTTATGTGGACCTGATTACTTGAACACACAAGTCCAGGCTGGCTCGCCCCATGTTTTGTGGGAACTGCTAGTGCTAAGGTAAGGGAGGTTGGGTTGGGTTGGATTTGTATTGCTGCTTTCCTGCTGGTTCCTCAGAGATGGGCATAGGTTTGTAGAGAGCACCAGAAGTCCCACACCTCTCAGAGCAGCTACTCAGGACCATCCTGGATAATCCCTCTGTCTTCTGGGAAGAGGCAGTGGGAGCTGGGGGCGTTGAGCTGGGGACGTTGTGTGGCATCAAACAGCTGAGGGAGTTTGCCAACTTGCTGCTTGAATCCATGAGCCGCGGTGCCTGCTTGGGCCATGCACAGGCATGGAGAAATGTCACAAAGTGAGTCTCTCATTTCCAGACTGGCAAATCTCATTTACCTGTACCCTCCTGCAGCCTTAGAGGGGTTGTGGGGCTTTTAAGGGTGTTGGAGAGCAGTGGCAACCACCATGTTTCCATCGTAGCAGGGTTGTCATCATCCTCTTAGCTGCAGTCAGAGATCTGAAAAATACTTCTTTATACATCTAGGGTCTAGTGTGTATGGGTGACTTTGTTTTTAACAACACACATAAAAATAGATTTAAAGTGTTAGAATCATGTTTTCGGGATCTTTATAGGTCATCAGCTCTTTGTGTGTCTGCAAGAGGTAGATGATAAATTGGCAGACAGCTGTTTGATGATATATAAATTGTTGTCTGGTACTCAAATAGCTTAACATTTTCCAACTGTGATCAGATGTGTTTGAAATTGTTCAGCTTTACTTCAAGAGATCTGCAGTTCCTCATTAATTCTAGTACTCCATGAGTAGTTAACCAAGTCTGTGTAAGGCTTTACATTTCCAAAGAGCCATGTTTAATTGCCTAGCAATTGGCCTTTATGTTTGTGTTTTTTATTAAATGCTGAGAACAGTTCTTTGTATCAGACTTGCTGGTGGTTTTGCGTTCTTTCCCTGTAGTCTCCAAACTGGTAATTCCACTTGTTAAACTGGGTTGGCTTTTGCAATCCTTTGTTGTGGGATTCTCCCTTGCTTCCCCCAGAACATTCCAGAAATTGTTTGCTTGCAGGCAATTCTATTTATAAGCTTGTTTCATTTCTGTTTGATGTTTGAAAAGGTTTTTCATAGTTCTTACCTTTTCTTTGGTTTCTATGATATGCTAATCAAATGTTCTTTAACTAGTTAAAATGGAACACTTTATTTTTTAAATACAGCCAGCCAAGGGAGTCCTTCAGGCATGCATCTCCATTCTTTGCTGTCTCTCCTTCATTGTTCTCAGGATTATAGCATGGGAAAGTGAATAAAGCACAGTCTACAGTGTGGCGGGTTGCTGTAGATATCATGAACCTTCTACTGAGGCCTTCATACCTTTAAAATTCACTATGTTTCTCTTAAAGCACAGTTGAATTTTAAAGCTAATTTGGTATTTTCTATTCATTAAAACTTTAAGACTGAAACTACCATTGATGAGAAGAATTTGAATAAATGATGGTGAAACATTGGGTTTTCAGTGTAGGATAGTAAAGTAAAATAAATAAAAATCCTGTTGATACCTACTGAAGGAGACAATTTCCTTTAAAAATGTTAACAGCATTTCTGTAATCTTAATGTTGATTTTAAATTAATTAAAAGACTTTTCCCCCATTGGCAGTTTATTCCTTTGTACTGAAAATACTTTTCAAGGAAGATTGAGATTATTTATTATATTCCACAACATCTTTTGTAGGAAGGCGAGATACTTCTAATCAGTCCACTTTAAAGGTATCTAAAAATCTAAAAACAAATGAAACTCTTTAATTTTAAAGCTAATTATGATCTGCTTGGGGTGCCTTCATGTTTAACTCATTTCCAAAGCAATCTCTGTGTGAGAAGCCATAGTTTTAGAGATACAGAAGTACTCTTATAAAGATCCCCCTGTTTGTATGTGATTTGTCTGCCTATATATGTAATCCATTGGTTCTGTAGTGTTTGGCTTGCCTAGCAATGAAGGGAAACTAGTGCAGCCCTTCCAGCCTCATCCGTCTTTTACCTGTGTGCTTGCTATCGATTCAGCAGTGCCTTGGGTCAGAACTTTGCCCTCATAGGGAGATGCTCCATCTGGCTCACAGGTCGTCTAGAGGATCCCTAATGAGTTTTACGTTCCCATACCGTGTTTTTTGATACCCTGATACTTACCCTACAGAGCGGCTTATGTGCCCCCCAGACTGGCCTAAAGATGTGAAAACATCTTTTAAAGTAGATCTTCCTTTGGCTTTCATTGTTTTACTTATTTACTAAGTAGCATATCATAAGGATTTAATAACCTGAAGAGTAATATTTTGTAAGCTTCCCTGTGAATGAGTGGTAGGAGGTAAATGATAGCTTGTATCAGGAACTGTATCTTTTGGGCATGATTTTAGATTGCACTTGACAAAGAAGACCTAACTCTAGTCTTTGTCTGGCTAACATGCCAAAATAGCTTTTATTGCTACATACACCAACTTTCATACAGTCACTGTTGTTTGAGAGAGCCACTCTCTCTGCTGTGCTGGAAACCCATGATGAATAGCTACTACAACCTGGTTTAAATGGTTATAATGCTTTAAAATTTTTTTATATGTTACTGTTAAATTGTAGAATCCTTTAAACTCCCTCCTGCCCTTCCTTCATCCAGACACCGAATCCCCAGTGATTAAACAAGGGAGTTGACTAAACCCTGTCTAGCTGCTGGTTAGTGATCTCATATTTTGACTATTTCTCCTGATGAATGGTACTCATCCATCACAATTTTTCTTTGCTGAAAAACAGCAGGATGGGAAAAAACCACTGAATTGTACATTTAAATACTTCTTTTCCAGACTGTCTGCAATTACAAAGGCTTTTTGAAAAATCTGAATCAAGATGGTTTCAATTATGGGTAACATTTCTGACCATATTGCATTCTAACCTGTCCTTTAGGTTGAATCTGACATGCCATGATTATTTTAATCACTTTATGATGTGCATATCAGACGAATAGAAAATAGAAACAAATACTGAATGGTTTCTGGCTGTGAAAGAGCCACTCTTGTGGAAAGCATGAGATCATTATTCTTTTTTTTTCTTCCATAAAGCTTTGTTTTGATTTGTAGAGTTTTAGTTTAATGTATTCTTCAGCCTTGTGACATTTATAAAGAATATTTAAACCAAAGTCCTCTAAAGTAGCTGGGATGAATGAGTCTCCTGGGAGTAATGAAAACATTGGTTCAGCCACACTGCCAGGCTAGGTGATGAGCTGAGTACCTTCTCAGAGTCTGCATGCAATTTTGAGGTCTTGGTGGTTGTGATCTTTTCCTTCCTGCTCCAGAGAGGAAAGTTCTCAGCACTTCAGATCCCTCTGTTCCTGCTTGGGTGCAGAGAGGGAGAAGGTGGTCTAATCTTCACTTAGAGTTTCTTGCTTGGTTATTGTTGTCACTTTGGCATAAAAAGCAGTGACGGAAGCCTTGGCTGGGCTGTTGGCTCCTGACCGCATCCTGCCTCTTCCCTCCCAGCACCCAAACAACAGGAAACATTTGACAAAAAGATGTTTGATGGGAATCTCTGTCTTGTGACTCCTGCTCAGATAAGGTGCAGGCAGTGAAAACACTTTACCCACAAAGGAAAGTCATAAATTATGTTGTACTTCGGTTCCTGTGTGCAGAACAGTATTTCAGACCCTGAGTTAGTTTCTCCTGAGAAACAGATGAGCATGGTGCCAAACTTTTGAAGGCTTCCAGGAGATAGAACACTGAAAGTTGTCAGTTTGTCACTGTTGCAGCAGAGCGTGCTTATCCCCTGTAGAAACTTTAGGGGGAAGGAAGAACAAGTAAACAAAAGTGGTTCCTTTCTCCAAGTGAGTTTGCACGTTATGGTAGATGTTGTAATAGCCTGTCAATACTCGATGAGCTTTTTTTCCGTACTAAGAGTTGAAGGTGGGAAGGTATCATCTTCAAAATGCTGAAGAAAACAAATCAAAGTAGTCTTTGTCCAAGTCAAATGGGTCCATTCAAGTAATGACTTTTTTTTTCTTTCTATATAGATCATTGGGACTTTGCTGTGACACTGAAAAGACTTGGTACACTAGTTCATGATCCCTTTCAATGCAATTTGAAGTAGAACAAAGTGTTTGCCTTGAAATGATGTTTATGTGCATATAGGCATTATATTCTCCAAAATGCTGTTTGGTACCTCTTTATTCTGTCAGTGGAGTGCATCAGCTTTGAACATGTAACAGCTGCTTGTATTAAAGTGTTTCTGAGTGACTGGTCCAGCACATTTCATTTTTAACATGGATGTTTTGCTTACTGCCATTGTGTTTAAATACTTTTATTGCTCCATAAATGCTTGGAGTTGCTGTGATTATTAGCCTTTGGTTGGGCATGTTGATGAGGCGCATATGAGTGTTTTATTACCAACAAACAGTGTGCCATCATCATCACCTGGATTTAATCTTCCCCCACCACTTTCCAAATAATATCCTCCTTTTCTGCGGCTTGTAAGTCGCTAAAAATGCAATTATCTGGGCTGAAACATTTCAATTACTGACTCAGAGTGTTTATTTAAAGTTGTGGGGAAACACTTCAACCATCTTTGAAAAAGAGTTGAGATGTAAATACCTTGGTTTTCCTTACATTTTTTTAAACTGGCTCAATAATAAACTTGATTTCTCATTGTTTATAGCTGAACCTTGAGATCCAGCACCAGAAGGGTTGCTCTGATACCAGTAATTTGCCTTCTGCTGTTTTTGTGAAATTTCACCCAAATTTGGTCATTTTGTAAGCATGAAAACTCACCATCTATGCACATCTAGCAGAGGCTGTGTGCAGGCAGGCAGACTCCACATACACTCAGCTGGCGTCAGACCAAGGACACAGCTCTGTCTGGTGTCAGGTGCTGGAGCAGGGAGCAAGGAAGAGGTAAGGCTGAAGGTGAGGAAATGGAGAGGAAGAGAGCTGGTGGGAGTTTGGCCTGGAGAACTGGGTAGGAGCCAAGAGCTGAGGAAAACATACTGGAGATGTGCTGTCCAGACAAAATTAGTGTCTGCTGTCTTCCAGCCCTGTACTTCCCTGTCCCTCAGTGCACGCACGTCAGCGTTCTGGAGCAGGGTGGCACATGGAGGGGTCAGGTCTCCACCCAAAGGGTGCTGGTGCAGCAAGAGAGGCAGGCAGTGGCAGAGTTGACCTCTTGGTCAGGTGTTCACCTCTTCTCTAGAAACCAGTGAGTGGGTCCCTGAAGCTGGCATCTTTGCTGCTAGCTATGAGGTGGGTGGACTCCCAAATCCCGAGAGCAGTAGGTGTCTAGTGAGGCATTTGCATGTGCCACATGGATGCAAAGGCAAAGTAAGAGGAGGACAGGCACCTGCAGCCAAAAGCTGCAAGCACTTCTCAACTCTTCAACCATGTTTGGTCTCAGTTTATTCTGTGTAGAGTGGGAGTAATGCTGTCTAGCATCACAAGAAGACCGAGAAATCCATTAATAATTTTAACAGAGCCATTCCTAATGTGATCCTGTAGAGCCAGCCCTATGCATAGGCCCCAGAAGGAGTAAGTAGGTTGCATTCAGGCCAGGAGGTAGGTGGACATGTGCTGGAGTATTGACAACTGACTGTCAGGGTTGAAAGAAATACCATTTGCTGTCTGGGAAAGGCTGTGCAAAATAGGAGATGTGGTCATGTAATTGAGGTTGGTATCACTGCATCTACTTACGACACTGATGGAAACAGGTACTGTGGAGGTTGTCAGAGTATTCCAATGTCGTCGTCGTATAATAAATGGTAGGGAATCTAGTGTGTGCGTTCTCCCCAAAGTCATGGATATATGCCTTGGAAAACCTAGATGCAGTATTTTAATTTGAAATTAACCTAGAATTTTATTTTGTCAGTGCTGAATCTGTCTTAAGGAAGAGAATAATTATCTGCTCCTTCAACACAGCATTGAGAAGGTATAAGCACTCTCGAGACTACAATCCCATATTCTAGTACTGGAATGAATATAGTATTCAGGGAAAGTAATAAGACATCCTAATGTGTCTTATCTTTTCTCATAACTGTGATTTAGCTGCCTAATTCTGTAAGCTACCATTTGAGATAAATGTAGCTGCATTATATTTCTTGCTATTTTTGCTAGATCTTCTGGAAGCTTCCTAATACCTGGTGGAAGGGGATAGATAACCCTTCAACAAAAAGAAAAGGGTTTTTTTTTAGCTTAATGGAATGCCAGGACTTCATTCTTTCCTATTGCTTAAATTTATGGACCTTTTACCAGTCTTCCTTCTCCCCTTTTTCTTTTTGTAAGGTGATTTAGTTTGTTGATTTTCTGGGTATTTCTCACTGCCAACTCTCGTGTCCTACTGCTTCAGAGCAGGGGTCTCACTGCCCCTCTTGCTAGTAGTGCTGTTTTCCTCTTTCTCTGAAGAGGGAAATCAAGGTGTGTCAGACTGCAAGAAAAGACAGAAACTGAAATGCTTCACTGATGTTAAGAAACCAATTCCCAGAAGAGGAGGAGCATGGACTGGGTATAGAAAAGGCGAGGAAAGGTGTCCTGTTTCCCCATGGCTTTTCAGGTCAGGTACACTTGGTTGCTCTCTGTAGGCAGCCCCACAGTGATACAGTGTCTTTTAATCTCAAATTATTTGTTTGCTGCTTCTCAGCAGTTACAAAAATTAAGAAGGATTTTATGTGTGATTCTTCCTTGAAAATGCATATATATTCATTTTTAGAGTTTGTTTCTTCAGTTTCTGTTTATTTTCAGAAACTCTCCAATCAGTTAAGAGCTGGTGTCAGACTCCGGTCCTTGCTGGCTGGTCGGAGGAGCAAAGCTGATGATTTATTAATAATGCAGCTGCGGTGCCAGTGCTGCTGCTCAGAGTGGGTAAACACTCCTCCTCTGCAGAGGGACAAGACTCTGTACTTTTCACCTCTGCAGTTATATAAGGTGTCCTCGGCGATCTGTGTATTTGACTTGGCGCTTGCTTTTTCCATTTGTTTACAAAATGTTTGGCCAAGGAAGTGTGAAATCCCCAGCAGGGAAGAGTCCCAGGAAGCCCCAGCTGGACTCCAGCCCCCACCAAGTAGACAGGTGCAGGTTGGCCTGGCCAGAGTGAGAGCATTTTCCCGAGGAGCAGCACAGGGACTCGCCAGTGACACATCAGGTCACCTGGTGGCAGTTCAGGGCTGCTGGGCATCCCGCTTGAGAGCTGGGGGCTGGGACATGCTGGTGTCCAAGGCAGTCGCTTCTGGTGTACATTATGTCTGCCCTTCTCTGTAGTACACCAGTGGATCCCTTAGTATGTCAGTTGCTGCATCATACTGATGACCTTTTCCATATGGTGATACTCTTCCAAATAACAGGCCTTTTCCCAATCACATTTAATTCCTTGCAACTCTCAAATGAAGCATCTTCTCAATGCTCCTTTGGGCAGGTGAATTGCTGTAGGAAGATAATGTAGTCAGTTTTATAGCACTCTCCTCCCATTTTCTTTCTGATCCAGTCAGCTAGGCTCCTCGCTACCAAGGCATATCTCCTGCTCCTTTTTGATGCCACATAACTGATTTTATGGCTTTTCCTGAGGTGCATTAAGATTCCCAGGGTGTTTTTGAGGGAACTGTTGCCAACACATCAGCTCTTTGCCTGGTTGTTGCTGGGCTGTTCATCATTTGGCCACATGGGCATCCCATCAGCAAAGACCTGTCCCCATTACTCACTACTTTATTTTCTAACCCAAATGTGGTGGAGGATGTGTGGTATGGACATAGGAGGGTGAAGTCTGTGTGCTGAGCCACAGTGGCTTTTCATTACAGGCCACCGAGAGAGAAATTAGGTGTCTCAGTGCTTGACTGTCAGTTCTGCAGTTACCCTTGCCTACTTTTGCACTGCAAGGTTTTGTTTCCAAACCAAGGAAGTTTAATCTCAGTCCTGTTCATATGAGCAAGTTTGCATTAAAGTCATCATATGTCTGCTTGAAGGCTTTTATGGGAATTGGAAAGGAGGTGGGGAAAGGGGTATATTGGGAAGTGGTGCTGTGCTGTACCCATCTTCATGTTCAGTGTTCCGCTGTTCTGCTACAGCACTGTTGCCTTTTCTCTTGTCAGCTGCCCTGCAGCCAAACAACTTACCTCGCTTTGCTGGGATTGATTCTGGAATGGCTACTTTTGTCTGCTCTCAAGATAGTGAGAAAATTTGAAGAAAATTACCTCTTCTCAAGCTCTTATCTTCTTTTACCGTTCAGTCAAATTTAATGGTGGAGTATGTTGTTTACCAGCAAAAATCTGTGTCACCTTGACTTACTGTGTGGTCCCACCCACAATTTACACGGCTCTCTTCTGTCTTCCATGAAAACACTCAATCCTTGAGATGAGCAGGTGCGTTAAAGCTGCCCAGCCATCAGTTAACTGTGTGTAATGCTGTATTCTGAGACTCTGTGAAGGTTTTATACATTTTTTTCTATAATGCAGGAATCAGTGAATATGTTGACTTTTCTGGCGGGGCAGAGTTGGAGGGCTTAAAATTCCTACTCTGCTATTAAAGTCGTGAGTCCCATATCAGGCTGCACCCAGTCCTCGCACGGGGGGAGCTGTGTTTGTTGGAGCCCTGCACAAGGCAGCTTTATGCCATTACCACCCATGTATAGAAATCAGAATTTTTTGGAATTTTATGTAAATAAGGTTATGCTTCTCTCTGTTTTCTTTATGTTCATTCTGTTGGGTTTTTCCCTTATGCTACCTGTTGGCTGCCTCTCATTCAATGCAAGTTGTCTGTGTGCATTAGAGTGAAGATTTATTTCAAGGATTGTCCACAGTTGCTTGTGATGTACTACTGATCAATGCTGGTAGCCAAACTCGAAGCTAAGATAAAAATAACTGGTTGATTTTGAGTGCCAGTGGAGGGGAGGGGGAATGGAAAAATAAAATCAAAAGGAGCTACATAACTGGGGAAGAAATAATCTTTATTGCCCTATTATTCTCAAATTATTTTCGAGGCAGTAAACACAGAAATGAAATAAATTGATATTAAACTGTTGTCTCTTTGTCTGAATTTTCTTCTTATTTGTTAATCTCGAGGATGTTTGTCAAACAACTTAGAATTTCATAAATGGGTTTTTTTTGGTGTCTGTAATATCTGCCTGAGTTCTTTGTCTTCTGAGCAATTTAATATTGAGTACACTTCCCTTGATATTGCAAGGCAAATTATTAAACCATTCTCTATAGCTATGCTCAACATTTGTTTGAAAGAGCATCTTGAGAGACTCAGAGCTCTTTGTGCATTGCAAATGTGCTCTTCAGTAGAACATTTTGTCTTTTTCCATTTAAATAAATATCTCCTATTAAGTCTTTAGTGGTAAGACTCTTACATCATTTAGATATTCCATCTTTTTGTAAGACTTCCATTTTTGTTCAATGTTTTTCTATTTTTTCTGTCAGTTACAGGCAGTTCTTGTTCTCTAGTTTTGTGAATAAAATGATGATTTTTATTTTACCAGTTATTAGTTTCTTACAAAAAATTGAAGTCATTAAAAGAGTAGCTAATGGGTTTTCTTACGTTGTTGGAAACTGAATCAGGCTAAAGTCACCTGAGAGTTTTTTTCCTTCTCTTTCTTTTCTACCTTAAAGTAGGAAAGTGAATTTTCCTCCTTCTTTTTCTTGAAACGGAAGTGTGTAGGTGCATATAAATATGTATGCACACTCACTAACTTTGATGCGTGGACTTGCAAGGTGGCTTTAGAAATACAGAACCAAGTTCTCAAAACCAAGTAATGTTTTAAAGTTGTTTTTAAGTTGTTTTTGTTGGTAGCTTTTGTCTGGGTTTTTTTTCCCCAGGAAAACAGATCCAAGAGATGAACCATTTCAAGTGTAATGGTCTTTGTGTTTGTAAAATGTATGGCACATAGTAAAGTCTGAGGTATTTGAACTCTTCATCATAAGCTTAATAAATATTAAGCTGTTAGTAGTACAGTTTGGTCCTTTTGAATTATTTTTCTATTTCACAAATAGTTCAAGTGTGCCCCATTTTCAAGATGAGGGATCTTATTCTGATCTCCATTTCTTTCTATAAAATTATATAAAATTCTGCTTAGGCTAAACAAATTGTATTTTCATAAGTATACATATTTGCAAGTCAATGTACTCTAGATGTGAAATTATGCAAAATTTAAAAAAAAATGAAATTCTTTTGTATGCCTTAAGGAAGAAATAAAATGCTACATTACATTTTTTAAAATCTCTAACTGGTCATTCTTAAGGCTTAACTAAATCCCCTAAGTCCTTGGACATATGCATAACTCTATGAGCATGTATAGTCCCACAGATTGTGTGAGATGGTGCATATTCACAGCAAGTGCAAAGAGACTACTTTAATGAAGCTGTGATGTCTGGTTTTTTACTTCCTGAGTGAAGTTGGAAAGCAGATTGACCTGAATAGGAAAATTGAATTCATGGATTGTGATGTTAGGTGGAAATGCTTTTTAATTCAGTCCAAGCTGAAGTCTGAGGGTTTTCCATGAGTGTTGGAAGTGCTGTTGGTGATTGAACTCTCCTGTACTAAAATATGTAGGGAAATGCATGCATTCAAATCCTGTAGAGCGAGAGGAATCATCCATCTCTATGTATGAATACACAGTGTTTTCTTAAATGTTTTGGGGTTTTTTTTCTCTCTTTTTGGTATTTCTACACTTGAAAAATAACTTTTGAACTGGGTGTTTTGGGCTGGTAGAGTTAGTGTGGCTGTCTATGCATAGGTGCAGAAGCTTAAGTATCTCAAAATACCTGCCCTCCTATTGACTGAGTCTATTTTTAGCCTCAGAGAGCACAGGATTATTGCAATTGAAAAGTTCCTGGTTTATACAATACTGAATTTTTTTAATTGATTGGGTGAGGCCACACATGTTCCCAACCAGAATTTGCTGAGGAGGAGTCCCAAAGGAGAGAAAAACAGCTTTTGCTCTTGACAGAAACTCTTCCAGGGAAGTATTTATGCCTTAGGTACCACCCCAGCTGCTGACACTGCTGTCTCTGAGTCTATTCTTGCCATGTGCTGCCACCACCCATGTGCTAGCTCCCACTCTGCTGGGGTTTGAACAGTGTGTAATATCTTCAGTAGGTGATGTTTAGCTAAGCGGCATGCCCACAGCTGCAAATGCATTGCTGTTTTAAAATGTGTTCTGATCCTTACAGGTGTGTGCAAGGCATGCAGAAAATTGCAAGGTTTTTTTCAGTGGAATGGATAGTTGTGGCTTCAGGTGATTATTACTTTTTAAAAATTTGTCTGTATCTTTTCTAACTCCAGCAAATGTTTGGCTCTCGTAGTGTCTATCTAGAAACCAGAAAATCTTTTCTTCCCTTGTAGAACCAGCTGCTCAGATGCCTTCTAAAACCATTCATGTCTTGGAAGTCACTTGCTTTTCTTCTTTTCCCATTAGGCTGCATATTTAATCTTGAGAGTTCATACAATTTCATCTGCATTTTAGGTTTAGCTTGTTTTCTTAAGGAAACAGGTTTTGCATAATTGCACTGTCCGTATTTTTGCAAGCGTCATCCTCTCACCCTAATAACTTCTGAATAATGTAGCCAATTTCAAGCGAAGTTGCTAGAAGCAGACATCTCAAAGACATATCTCAAAGTTCTTACTGGTTATGCAAAAATCGTTGTCTGGGTAGGAGAGGGATCCAGAGTTTTTCCCTATTAAAGAAAAGGCAGGAGCGGGCACTAAGCCGCTCCCGAGTGTGGTCTGCCAGCAGCGTGCATGTCCTGGCTGGCTCTTCAGGACACGCACGGCTCGAGAGAGTTATAATTATCCTGTGAGTTGTTTCCTGGGCTGTAGTTAGGAGAGGTGGGAGGGTGCTGTGAAAGGAAGGAGGGAAGTGGGGTACAGTAGGAAGCTGGGAGTTTATGGAGAACAGAGGTGGGTAAGGGGAGCTGGTGGAAGCACCCTCCGGGCGAGGTTTGGAGTAAGGGACCGATGCCTGCAAGGCATCAGGCCTCCCACTTTCTGCTTCTCATCGGATAACCTGTCTTTTAAAGGTGTGTCATATGTTAGGCTACGCTGTGAGGTGGGGGAGTCATGCTCTGTTATTTCCCACTAGTAGCATCAGTAAGTTGCCTGAAATTCCGTACCCAAGTGAAATAATTCTGGAAACTTTAGTTGATTCTTTCCTTAAGAGATAGAAGAAACATTTTTTTTGCCTTTTTTTTTCCTGTTTAAACATCTTACTTTTATGGAAGATAAAGGTAATTTTAATAAGTAAAAGCAAACTCATTATTATACATAAGCAGTTCCCAAGCTTGAATTAATTATTATTATTGTTACTATTAGAGCAAGAGTAAAATACTGAAAGAAGTCATGAATTTATGAAATATTCAAGACAGAGAGGTAGCTGCACAACTTGTAGACAGGAGATGGATTCTTAGTGTTAACATACAAAGTTATGAGGTGTTACTTCTAAATTCACCTCATTTTGCATATTTTAAATTTAAAATTCTAAGCACATACGTAGCTTTTTAATATACTCTAGTCTGTGGGCTGTCTTGTGGCATTGATCTTAGACAAACTACCCATTGTTCTTAATGGGAAAATCTATTGATTAAAAAAAAAAAGCCAATGGTGTGACATGGCTTGTTAAGGGATGTGTTTTTGAAATTAAGCCAGTCAGGCAGCAGCTCCCAAGACCGTTGCCCCTGGAGAAGCAGAGCCTCTCTTTTCTGTGCCCTGGTGTTGGGCACTAAAATCCTTTGAGTTTCCAGATCCCTTTCCCTCTCCCACTGCTTTACTGGAATGAAACCTCTGGCACAGCCGGACGCAAGCCACGACATGTTCCAGTCTCGATAATTAGCAATAGAAAAGTAGTTTTTTGTTAAAACTTTCCATTACCTGCCTGAAATGTGGTGCTGGGCAGCTGCAGAGGACAAAGGCAAAGAAATAAAAGGTCAGAGTTAGGTACCATCCTTCCAGAATGAGAGCAGTAACAGATTGCTGGGAATGCAATCTGATGTCTGTTCATTGTTCCTATCCAGTGCAGATAAGGAGACAGCTCATTGAAAGTGATTTTTTCGCATGAACTCCCATGGGAAGTGCACAACCGCTTGTGATGTGCTTGTTGATAACCTTCACTTCATGGGTGACAGGAGTTTCTAGGGACCCAGTTTCGAACCAATCTGTTTGTGCCCTTAGTTTCAGGACTCTGACTCATATCTGGGAACAGGTTAAAAGTTGTAAGAAGCAATTATTTTTCCCTGCCACCTGCCTCGTCCTGCTGAGTTTGTGCCGTCGTATACCAGAGGGACTGAATGTCTGTGGAACAGCTCCTAAACTGCTGTGGTTTTAAGATGAACCAAGCCTCACTCCAGAGGCTTGGTATTGACGCACCCGAGAGTGTAAAGTACCTGATTTTGTTTCTGTATTTGTAATGATGTGGCCTTCCAGCGTAGTAGTTTTTTGCAAGAATCCAAAGTGGACTCTTATTGATGGTGACCCAACCGGTATGTTGAATATGCCTGCATGTTGTGTACAGTTGCCTGTACTTCTTCTTGGTTGCTATGTGCTGTCATGTCACTTGGGCTTCATATTTGACTTTTTAATAAACAAAAAATGTCAGGATTACATTTGACTGAAATGATACAAGTTTGAATTTTTATTTGTGTATGGATTAGTAGTTGGGACATGGAGCATTTGGGAAAAAAGGAATGAAAAATTCCTTGTAGGTGTTTTCCTCCTGCCATTGTAGGTCCAAAAAGTAAAAAAAGTTGGTTTCAGAATTTATGTCATTTTAGTAGTGAGGGCTGGATTAATTTGCTCACTATTTTCAGTGCTCATTCCACTGCAGTTTATTTTGGGTCATTTAATTTCAACAAGGCTTGATCTGTTCAGAGGGCTTCCTATAGCAGTGTGGCAGGACCACACAGCTCTTTTATAGTATGTACGTTCATTGCTAACTGGGAGCTCAAAAAGCTAGTAAACGAGATGCAGACATGAATAACTTTAGAGAGGACAGTACATTTCTGTATGGTTGGATTATTTTGAAAGTTTTCAGAAATAACCAATCTTTTATGCACTGTGGGTTGCTTTGCGGAGCTTGAAATGGTGGTAAACAGTAGCTGTGTGCTTTCAGAGGTAAGACTGGAGGTCTGGCTGAAGGCACATGTCAGGTTTAAGGTACTTCAGAAGCCACTGTGGTAGAGAGTTGCTCTCAGTCCTTTTTTAAGGAACATTTTTGATTCCATAGGTCAACATTTCCATCACATTCAGTAGTTTGGTATGGTTTTGCACTTTTAATTTTTAGATTTACTGTATGAGCCATTAGTATACAAAATAGGCTAAGGTAAAATAGATCTCAGTTGAAAATGTCTAAATCAGTTGGCCTCATCAGCTAACAAAAAGGCATATGCTCTTTGTCTGCACTGAGTCTGCTCCAGTTTAGCATTATGATGGCAAAGGCCACATTCCCTCCAAATTGAAAGAGCCAGTCTTCTTTTGTGTCCATCAAATAGTGACTATTTCTGGTTCTGCTCACACCAGCTGACAAAGTAATGTTCCTTTTTGTGTAATTCATTAAACCAGGCAGCATTAGTGATTCTCTCAACAGAAGGAAGACATGATGTCCCGAAAGTGGCTGCATCTGTACTAGGAGGTTAAAACAGCACTGAGACCATTGTTCCTGAGTGTTGAGACCATTGCTTTTTCTTAAATTTTTAGCTTTCTTGCGTTTTCTGGCCTCTGCTGCTTAGCATACTCCAAGCAGCAGCCAGAGGCAGTTCAGGAAAGGGCTGTTCTCAATAGTTTAATAGTGTGGAAATAGCTGATTGCATCCCCATCAGCCTCAGTGCAGGAGAACCTTCCTGAACATGTTTAAGTCACTCCTGTACAACTAGTTATTACACCCTTGTAGCAGATTAGAGGCAGAATCAGCATTGTTTTGGTGTCTAAGTAAGTCAAAAGTATAACAATATTACTAGTTTTGGGACATTTGAAGCCTGTTGAAAGTTTTGTAGGAGTGTGTGTATGTGCATAAACAGAGTTGGTTACGTCTGTACTGTGTGATATTCCTGCGTAGGGATCTGGATGCTTTCTTGGCTATAGGAGGATATTCCTGCTTGTCTACCGATAGTAAAACCCTAATACCAGTGAATGGAAAGTTTAAAAAGCGCTTCTTAAAAACATCTCAATTTGGAAACTTAACAAGTTGAGTGTATCAAATGCAGTTTGACTAATGCTTTAGGCCCTCTGGTCACAGCTCTTAAAATTCCATGATTGTTTGTGAGCTGTGTCATCAAGAAGCTTCTGATCTCAGCAGGTCTTGCCCTGCAGCTGCACAGCCTCCTGGTGCACCCTACAATTTCCCTTTCTGGGGGAAAATATCAGTGCGTCTTACGCTGCTCTGCTTATGTTTGGGGTCAGCTTGTACATCTGTCTCCTCTAACCCAAGCCACCACAAGATGACAGCCCACCTGTATTTTTATTATCTCTTATTATCTCATAACTGTCTAAAAACTCCTTTCATGTTGATTAGGAGCTCTCCTTTTGCTGTGTACCTTCAGATTTAGATCCATGCGCTGCTTCTAAATTTAGGCTGTTAAGTACCACCTTTACTTCTGTTCTTTTATACTTGAATGGAAATAGTTCAAAGTTGTGCTGATGTAATAAAAACAGGAGGCTGGAAGGCAATGAACTGGAATAAGGGTGAATATATGTGAGAACACAAGCAGAGAGTGGCAACTTTAGATCCTCACTGCCACGATCACTCCATTATTTTTAATACGATGTACTTAAAAGCCGCATTTCAATTGAAGAAGGTTTCAATTTGTTATTTATAATGTAATGTCATTTATGAAAAAAAATTTAGGTTATGGTAACATCAGATACTCTAGCCAAGATGTCATGAGAGGTAGTTCAGGCAGTCTGGATAGTTCTGAAATTATTAGTTTTATGGAAGTGATCTGTACTTAACAATGAGAATGCTGATTCAAAGCCTTTCTGTTTTTTTTCCATGGCTAATAGCTTTAATGATCAATCAGAGGTTGTGGGCTGAGGCAGAGCTCAAGGCCGTCAGCTCCTCCCAGCCCTCTACATAGTCCCCAGGAAACACACTGTGTTTCATTAGTTCTTGCTTAGTTTATGGTGTAATATTTTGCTCGAAGGCATTAAACTGTCATCAAAAGCAGCCGACCGATTAGTGTGACTTCTTGTTCCAGGGTCGCTGTACAAGGGAGAACTGTAAGTACCTTCATCCACCAACACATTTAAAAACTCAACTGGAAATCAATGGCAGGAACAACTTAATCCAACAAAAAACTGCAGCAGCAATGCTCGCCCAGCAAATGCAGTTCATGTTTCCAGGGACACCACTACAGCCAGTGGTAAGTATATTTCTCTAATGGTATTAATGGTAAGTAAAGTTGAAGACTGTATTGACCTGCAAACATTCTCTAAATAGTATCAATTAAAAAAGTCCCTGTCTGTTTACTTAAGGAGTGGTCAAGATGCTAGAGATATGCTCATTTATATTTGCATTTGAAGATGTAATGGAGTGTTTCTGTAGATTTGATTTATTTTTCTTTTATCCCAAAATAATTTGCAATTTTTTCCTCTTTTTTCCCCCCTTCTTGCATTTCTTGTCATGTTTGCAAGATTTTTACCTATAATCCTTCTGAAGATGAAAATTTATGTAATAATGATAATTTGCTAGTAAGTTATTTGAATAGGAACACAAAGTTTCTCAAGAGTCTATGGGTTTGAATGGCTTTAAATATAATTTAATCTCAATACCGGGAACAAAGGTTAATGGGTAGCATTTTCCTGCTCTGTTGAAGTCTGAAGTGTCCAAGGATAAAACAGATAATTGGTGGTGCATGCATTTCACAAACTCAGTGTTTTTTCTCAACGTGGTTCGTACAGTGCCTGAGACACTTCATATCCAGGAGGTGACATAGAACTAGAGTCTGACATGCATGAACAGCATCTTTGGATAGGCACTAAAGTGATCAGTCACTCTGGGCAGCCCTTGAGCTTGGGCTCCTCAGCATAGAAAACTTCCAAAGTATGGTTTGGCAACTAATCTGAGTTAAATTTTTCAACTGTGGTTGCTAATGATGTTTTTTCAATCTAAATTCCCAGTGTAAGGCATCCCACTGGAGTGGGATTTTTTTTCTCTAACTTGAGGCATCTAGAGTGCTGGCATCAACTTCTCCAGTGAGTTTCCAAGGTCCATTTATGGTTTATCAAAAGACATTGGCACTCCTAATAACTATTTGCTTGGTTTGTTTTGGACGTCTGCATTCGGATTAGATAATTTGGTTTTCTAAGTGCCTTTGTCTTTCCATGGGCTTCAGCAGAAGTCAAGTGTAGGCATCTCAGGAGAAGACATCTGCATTTGGTCACAAGAAGCTCACCCCAGATACCTTTTTCAAAAATGCCTTTTTATACTTGAAACATCTACTGTCAGGCGGGATTGGGAATTGAGTGTCAGGACTCCCTGAATTTCTGGTACATGTTCATCAAGTTGTATCTGGTGATGTTGCCCTAAGTTGTCTTGATGTTTCCTGGGATTTTACTGCATGAGTTTCCACCAGGAAAAGTTTTGATGAAGTAATAGATTCCACTGCTTAATACTATGAGAAAAATTGAAGTGGCAAAATCATACTTTTTTCTCCTCACTCATTTCATCATTTGAACTTTACAATTTCATTGACGTAATGTCTTCTGTACTGCTGTGATAAAAATGCCAGGTTTTATTTCTCTGTCTCAAATAAATTGCCAAATTAAAATGACTCAGCCTTGACCAAATGGATAAAAAGTGAAAGAAAATTTCAAAGAAGTCATTTGACATGTGGATTTATTCTTAAAATTATATCTGATACAAAGCTGTTATTTATATTTCACATAACACATATTGTCCTCAACATAGTCGAACCATTGTTTCATATAAATGTTCATTATTATGCTCTTCAGAATTTAGCTCATGTTTGACATATAAACTGGATTGTTTGATATCGAGCAGATTTGATCACTGATTAAAACACAGCATAATACACTTTTAACTCTTAAGGGCTGGTAGATGCCATTTCTGTATAGTTGGTTATCCTGGTTAATCTGCATGCTCAGAGCATCTTATTGGTACTTGGTCACATCCGTTTATAATGTAGTAATCAGTTCCAAAGACAAAGAAAATCCAGAGAAAACCAAACCCAAACAAAAAAGAAAAAAACACCTTCTAGCTCCTGTGTTTTCTCTTGCATATTTTCTACATACTTTATGTCAGGCAGGCCACCTTAACAAGAAAGACACTTCTCCTTTGTTAAAGTGTTTTGAAGTCTTAGCGTTGTGTTTCTAGCTGCTAGCTTACTCGGGAACTTAATTTCTGACAAAGCTCTTCTGACAAAGCATCTTAGATCTGTGTCTTGGTTTTCTGCTCAGTTTTTCCTCGTTTATAATTACAACTTCACTCTCTGGGGTAAACATCAGCTCTGCAGATCTAAAGCACTTTCCAGGTCTGAGCATGGTCTAACCATGGTGATGTTCTGCCTCCCCGCCCTGTGGAGCTGGTGGTGACAAATCCACTATTCTGCCTCATCATGGCTGTTTCAGCATCACACAAGTGCTCTTTCTTCTGGTTGTGACTTCACTGACTCACTGTAGGAAGGAACAAAACCAGATTTTTAGACCCGTATCATTCCCTCCAATCAAAGTTTTTCATATGATGAACTAACCTAAGCCTGAATAATCCCTTTCTAAATATTGTGTCCAGCTGAGATTGTAATATTTATTCTACTTGCCACTGGTGACAGCTGAGCACACAAACATTTGCAAAGGTGAGTTTTTTCAGTGTATGAGACACAGTAACATATAATTGCTGGAGGTGGCAAAATACAGTATGCAAACATACTGGAAGTTACATGCCAAAGAGCTCAGTATATGTACTCTTGTTAGAAATATGGCTTTAATATAGTTAATAATGCTCCACCTATGAAATCTGAATACCTTGAAAAATAGCGTGTTTTCCCAAGGAAAACAGGTATTGAGAAAAAGCAATAAAGTCTATGTTATTTCTACATTTAGGATGTGTAAATAAGCCTTCAACGTAAGCTGGACCTCCATAGAGATTCAGGTTGAAAGTATGACTTCCTTTGCATCACCAGACTCTTTTCCAGAGTTACAAAGGTGGTTCTTCTTGTGCTGCTGGAATGTGTTACGTGATTAAAAGAAGAGGGGATGCTGTGTGTTTTGCCAGCTGTTTGAAATTTTTTCATTAAGAAAATTAATTGGTGCCAGAAAGAACAAGCGAAAGACAATTAGTAAGGTATTGATTATGGGGCTTTTTTTCATCTTGGTCTGTGTTTTCCTTTTTCAGCCCACATTTCCAGTGGGTCCCACAATAGGAACGAACACGGCTATTAGCTTTGCTCCTTACCTAACGCCAGTAACACCAGGAGTTGGCTTAGTCCCGACTGAGATCCTACCCACACCGCCGGTCATTGTTCCTGGAAGTCCACCAGTTTCAGTCCCCAGTTCAACTGCTACCCAGAAACTCCTCAGGACTGATAAACTAGAGGTACTGTAGACACCATTGTGACTAGAAATATATCCTCTCTTAGATTATGTGAAAGATCCTGGAGGGTATAACTATTGTTTTAGAAACAAAGCTTAAATTTAGTTGCTACAGATTAAAAGCTTGTAACCAAGCAGGACTTCTGCACTTGCAGCCAGTGGTAATGAAATACTGTTATTTTTAAGGTAGTGTGTTTGCTTATGTTTGATACACAGACATCAACAGGAATTTTCATCTTTTGTGATGGTCATAGTCTCAAAACGACTTCAGGTATGCATGCCTGTAAAGGTATGCCTTGATGAAATATCTAACAAGCACGTTTTTTATTTCAGTATTAATTGTTTTGGTTTTTCTGCACTGATAATAAGGGAATTTTATAGCTGTATGGATCGATATTAGGGGAATGGTGTGGCCCTTCAGCCCTGAGGTGGCAGTGGAGGTGTAGAATATTACCAACCCTGCAGCAGGCTGAAGGGACAAGCCCCCATCTATGTGCAGAGCCTCCCAGCTGTTCCTGGATCACTGTGTGGCTGGCCTCAGTGGAATCTGTAATCCAAGTACAAAAATGGCCAAATGGTTCTTGCAGAAATGAATGTCCTTTCCCAAAAGCCTAAGCACTAGTGTCTAGAGCACGTTTCTTCTTAGGAAAATCAGTGTGTTCATTCTGCCCATTTTTGAAAAACATTTTTAAGTAGGCTCTCAATTCTGTTTGTAGACTCCATAAAAAATACAGTGCATCTGATGTGTATTTTCCCTGGGTTTCAGCAAGAGGAACTCCTTCTCTACCAGTCAACCTGCAAGAATACAAAGTGTAGTCAGAAAGAGACAAAATATTTTGTGATTCCCAGCTAGTTTTGCAGGAGCAGTTACGTGAGTAAGTAAGTATTCTTCCCAGCTGCTTTCTAAAGAGGAAAAAGGAAAGGCATTTGGGAATGCTTCTGTTGCATGTTAAGTTAATTTAGCCACAGTACCTCAGAGCTACCTAGGGAGCCAAGAACATAAGTGCGAAATAGGTGCACTCCCCTCACCCACCAAGACATGAAGGGATTTATTAAATTGAATTTGCTGTAAAACTTGAACTAGCTGGGGAAGGGGGCAGGTCGGTCTTTTAGGGGCGTGGGACTCTCCTTGCCCTTTCACGTTGCCCCGAGGTGTGCCCCTGCAACGTGTGTTGTTTTGCACGTAGGTGTGCAGGGAGTTCCAGCGGGGGAACTGTGCACGTGGAGAGACTGATTGCCGCTTTGCGCATCCGGCAGACAGCACAATGATTGACACAAACGACAACACCGTAACCGTGTGTATGGATTACATAAAAGGTCGTTGCATGAGGGAGAAATGCAAGTATTTTCACCCTCCTGCACATTTGCAGGCCAAAATCAAAGCGGCGCAACACCAAGCCAACCAGGCTGCAGTGGCAGCCCAGGCAGCTGCGGCAGCTGCGACTGTGATGGTAAGTGCTGGCATGTATGGCTGCCTTTTTTTTGATGCCTATTTTGCTTCAATTTAATGCTGTTTGCTTATACTTTCTTTTCTCTTTTGCTTTTTTTTTTTTTTTTTTTTTTTTGGTGAAAGATAAGAATTTATACAATTATTACTATTGCTTGATGGGAGGAAGCACTTTCTTTTCTTTATGCCCTTATTTTAATGCTGTATTTCTATTCAAGACAGTGAAGCAAATGACACTCTATACCACTTCTGTTCTCTGCCTTAATTATATGTAAATTTGCCCATAGTATTTCCAAACAGAAGCAAAACTAATAAGCTTCAGTGTTCCCAGGAAAACAAGGACACATATGCTGTTTTAGCTCTTTGATGGCAGATATACATGTGGAAATTTGGAAGAAAAGCAGAGAGAGCGTTGGCTTCAGAGATCAGTAGTAGAACAGAAACCTGCATTGAGGTTCAGCAGAGTCCACCTTAGAAATGAGTCAGCCAGCCAGCCAACCACCTTGGTCTGACTGTTTTGGTAGTGTAGAAAAACCAGGACGCTCATCTGATCTACCATTAATGCCTGTCTGAGGACAAGAAGGAACTGCCCTCTATGAATCTACAACTATCCCCAATGACTAAAAAGCATTGCCTGTATATTTTTTGAATGTTGGTTAGATGCATTTCAGGCCTAGAGACTTCTTGCCTCTCCTACTATTATGGGCCAGTTACTTGAATCATGGGGTTTAAAAGTAGTAAACTGTAATGGGAATCATTAGGAAAGAAACATTGTGGCTACAGTCAGAAGAAAAGAGAGTGGGGACTTTTATTTTCAGATATTTTAACCTCTTACTTAAAACTGTTCAGACAAGACAGCCCACCCCTTCACCAGGACTGGATGTCTCTTCCTGTTGCTACCAGGAAAGTTGATGAATTTACAGTGGTATTGATAAAGTTAAATAAATCAAACATGGAGGATCTGACTTGACAGACAAAACTGCTGGCAGCAAATCAAAGAATCATTGTCCTTTATGCTGGCAGTGGACGAATAATTAAGCAGATGTGGTTTGTGGACTTGTGGGCAGTGAATGCAATAGTTATAGACAATACAGTTATTCTCTGGTTAAAAAGCCTACCAGCAACACAATACAGTACAGTACATAACTACCCCAAGCTATTGTATTTAACAAATTAGAAAAGACCAGACCTTTCTGAGGGACAAAGGGTAAGTTATGCAAGAAAGTAAACTACCAAACAGAAGAATATTTCTTAAGTTTTAATATTCTTTCTCTAATAGTATCCCCAGCCTTTGTTTCAAATTGGATGATTTTTAGTTAAAGTTTCCTATGCTTGCAGAAATTGAATACCATCTGGAAATTAAAGCAGAGAAGATTGGGTTTTTATTCTGATTAGCTTCTGTTGTGCAATATTTATTGTTCATTTAGAGAATGTAATATTTCTAGGCACTATACTAAATAAGAAAGGAGAGAGATGAGGGGATTAATTTTTTTTGCACTTCAGAAATGGTTGCGGATATATATCCTGTGGTTTTAAATAAGGCTTAATTAGAGTTGCATTAGCCTCAAAGCAAGATGAAGCATCTTTGGAAACACAGAATTGAAATGTTAGCAGTCTAGTGTCACAGGAGAAGGCGACAGGGACATGTAATTCAGGGTAACGTTTTGCAAAGAAATATGTACAAAATATTCCAGCCTGTTTCCCCTCCTTAAGCAGGGTGAGCTAGAGGAGGTTGCCCAGGATGTGCCTGTTTGGCTTACTAAAGTCTCTAAGGATGGAAATTCTATAACTTGACCACCCATTTCATACTTCCAGTAAAAATAATTGCTTTGTTGGTTTTTTTTTTTTAAATCTTACCTTTAAATGGAATTTCTTATATTTAAATTTGTTCTAGTTGCCTTTTTCCTGCCGCTGGGCACCACTGGCTCCATCTTTACCCTCAAATCAGGTTTTTATATGCACTGATGAGATTCCTCTGTATCTTCTCCAGGCTGAATCCCATCCCTTGACTATCTTTCAGGTCCTTTATGGGACTGTTTTCTACTACAGCTGTATTTTTTTTGTATGGGGGAGCCCATACCTGGACATAGTGCTCCTTATATGGCCTCACCAGGGCTGAGTAATGGGGAAGAATCACTTCCCACCACCTGTTGGTGATGCTCTTCCCAGCAACAGCCCAGCATGCTGTCAGCTGCCTTTGCTTATTGGGGGCACATTGCTGGCTTGGTGTCCAGAAGGATCTTGAGGGCCTTTTCTGCCAAGCCTTTGTGGCCCCCAGTGTGTACTGCTGCCTCACATTGTTCCTCCCCAGGTGCAGGTCTTGATATTTCTCTGTGGAATTTAGTGAAGTTTCTCTGTGCCCGTTTCCCTAGACTTTCTAGGCCCTCTGAGCAGTGGCACATCTGTCTTGTGTATCAGCCACTCCTCCAAATTTTACACCAGTGCTGACTGGCCTCCAGCTGGGCTTTGTGTTGCTAATCACACCCTTTTGAGCCTGGCATGTGAGACAATTGTCACTCCACCTCACTGTTTCCTATTTAGCCCATAATAAATAAATTTGTCTGTGAGGATGAAATGGTGTTGAAATCCTTTCTGAAGTCAAGAGAAACAACATCCATTGCTCTCCCTTCACCACCCTGCCAGTCTCATCATAGAATGATGTCAGGCTGGTTAAGCACAGTTTCCCTGTCATAAATCTATGTTGACTACTTCCCATCATTGTCTTGGCTTTCATGTGTTTGCAGATGGTTTTCAGGAGGATTTGCTCGATTGCTTTCCCAGGGGCTCAGGTGAGGCTGACCAACCTGTCAGTCCTCAGACTTTCCTTCCTGCCCTTTTTGAAGATAGGAGTGTCATTTACTTTCTTGCAGTCTTTGGGAATTTCCTCCCATCACAGGGATCTTTTAAGGAAAATTAAGAGTAACCTTGCAGTGACACTGGCCAACTCCCTCAGCACCCAGGGTGCATTCTGTTAGTTCCTATGGGTTTGTGTACATATAGCTTGTTTAAATGTTCCCTAATTTGATTATCCTCCTCCAAGGGAAAATCTTTTTCACCTCAGACTTTCCTCAGTTGTCTCCCACTGGCCTGAAGGCCAGTCTTGCTAGTAAAAACTGAAAATGGAAAGAATTTTCAAAGATGGAAAGAATTTTCAAAACCTCAGCCTTCTCCATGTCTAGTGTCACCAGGCTGCCTGCCCCATTCAATCATGGAAACACATTTTCTCTGGTCTTCCTTTTGTTGCTCAGAAGCCCTTCTGGTTGTCTTTCACATCGTTTGCCAGACTCAACTCCAGGTGATCTTTGACTCTCCTAACATATCCCTGCATGTTCAGGCTGTGTCCTTGTTCCTCCTGAGCCATCTGTCCCTGCTCCCACCTCTTGTGTGCTTTCCTTCTTTCATTTGAGTTTAGTCAGGAGCTCCTTGCACTGACTGTAGGCCACTGCTGTGTGGATATGTATCCTGTATTCCAGGATACATTATAGCATACCAATGTGCTGTATGGCAGGCAAACACTATGCCTTGGATGTTTGATAATTTTTAATATTATCTTTATTTCCTTTTCGTATCCTCTTCTTCTCCAGCCTGTAGCTATTGATACTTCGGCTGTTAGTTATGTAGATCAAATGTTGAGGAGATAATCTGATGGAACAGAAAGAGGCAAAGAAGTTTTACTATCAGGATGAAATAAAAGAAAATATGAATGTAGGAAAGCAAGATGAATAGTTTGAAAGCCTGAAAAGAGTGGGAGAGTACATGGAAGCAAGGTTGATGAGTAGATTTAAGAACAGATCAAGCCTTTGGGTTGGGAAGACTGTGAGACTAAACTTGCTGGGGAAGATGAGGGGAAAGCCAGAAGAAAGCTTCAAAGTAGGGAGGTGACATTAAGAAGAGCATGGAGAAAAATTGGAGAAAGGCAATAATAAACAGAGAGATAATTAGTTAAGAAGTGAGGTTAGATAAGATCTGTATTTGGATAATAAAGGTAATTAACTGAAACAGTTTACTCTTAGCAATGTTGATTCGAACTTGTGGGCTTCATCGTCACATAATGCTGAATACAGGTGTCCTTCTACACTTCTGTGTAGACCTCCCTCTGTGGTGGAGGCAGAGTGGCTCTGAGGCTGTGCCCCAGGCAGTGGAGTGATGTCCTCTGCGGTGGTACCTGTGGAGGTACCACACCTGGACTGCACAGTGCCCTGCCTAGACAGAAGTCTGTCCACATCCCCACTTCAGACCAGATGTTTCTTGTTGTGTTTGGGTCTTGGGCCCAGAGAGATGAGCAGATCCTGTAGATCAGGGTGTGTAATCCAGAAGAGTGCTAAAGAAATGAGGAGCGTGTTGAGAAGACTCATCCAACAGAGACAGGAACAAGGAATAAACAAAATGAGGTCTGTCCTGCAGAATACCCTGTTGGCACCAGATAAATTTATGACCACAAGCTGTTTGCAGGCATTTTGTGCCTTGTCCTCTTCCTCCCACTCAACTTTTGTTCCCAATTTCCACATAGTTATTTCAAGGTAAACAAAATCTGCATATTCCAAAAAAAAGCTAAATATCAGCTCGTGTTTAAAAAACAAAAGTAAAAATTTTGATTTCTAAGTAATTTTTTCTTTCCTTTCTAAAGGTTTGTAAGAATTATTCACACTATAAAACTTGAAAGTAATATTTTATACGAGAAACTTTTTTACAGAACGCTGTCCTATCAGCCATAAGTTTGGATTTATTACGGAAGTATACATAAATGTATAAGCCTATGTACTATGCCTGAATACTTTCTTTTGAAAAATTAATAATGCTGGACTAGTATCATAACTCATATATTAATGTTGGCTTGTGAACTGGGAGCCCAATTTTACTCCCTGCTCCTGAAGCTAATACTGAAGGTTATAGCAAAATTTAGAAAGTATGTTTTGAATTCTGAAAGACTTTTTTTCCTCCCCATGTAATGTGGTAAGTTACAAGGAAAAAAAAAAATCTACAAAAATGACCCAGCTGTAGGAGAAAAGAAAAGGAATTAATGATAAGTTAGTGTAACTAGGCATGCTATGTACTCTGTTTTGTATTGGCAAAAGAGAGTGTCTCTCCTTTTGGCCCCCAAATCCATTGGATGAGTCACTTCTCTAAATTAAAAGACGCTCACCTCGTAAGCACTGATATTAATAGCATTTATAATGCATTACAACTTGCACTAGTGCTCTGTATTTGAAAATGTAGCCTTCCAAATCAATTTTCCTGCTTTAAAATGACTGAACTAACTTATCAGAAATTCCAGAAGGTATATCCTTAAAACTTTCTGCATCTCTGTGAAGTGTTTATATGATGCTTAATAGTGTCTGCAAGCTGCTGTTTTACTCAACTTTCCTGAATTTCAAACATCTATATTTTACTCTCTTATATGCTTTTAACTAAGGTATAGTAGATGCATTTTTGCTTCGGTACTAATTCAAAATGTAATATTCATTTCTTTAGAAGACATTTTTGTTGTTGTGCATGCCTAGTGTTTTGTATGTTGTATATTGCATTCAGAATATTTTTTTCCTTCTCACCTATCCACAAATGCAATGCCGTTCCCATGACGCACCTCTGCTTGCTGTTTACCTGTATGTTAATTCGCTTGACTCCCATTGGCCCACTGCCATCATGTGCTCGCTGCCTGTTATTAAAAGACTCAGTCGACTGCCAAAGCAATGAAGCGACCTCTCGAAGCAACTGTAGACCTGGTACTTTGACCTTTCACCTTTTGCTTTGCATGTAGCTTTTTTTTGGGGTTTTTTTTTTGGTTAATTTTATTATAATTTTTTTTTTTTTTTCCTTCAGAGAAGCAACTAATGAAATTTGTATCGCTTTACTTTTCAAACATCAACCGGAAATGATTTCACATACTCGTTAATTTACCGGAAGCTCTATTTATCCATCTCATTCTCATACGTAATAGACCGCAGACGATTTAGTTTGGTTCCTAACACAGTTTCATCTTTTTTAAATCTCTCATGAAAAGTCGAATTGAGATAAAACTGCTTTTGTAATTGAAAACGCGTAACATAATCCATTAATCTGTATAATAATAGGAAACTATATTTAAATTTAAAAAGAAAAGAAAATACTTGGCAATGAAACACAAGTGGTTTTTTCTCCCTGTAATATTTGAAAACCTACATAAAGGCAATGCCATTTTCGTTGCTTTAAAGCAAACGTTTCTTTTCAGTAGTTGTGCTGCTACAGTTCTAGGTTAATAGTACCATGCTTTTGCTACCAATAACAAAATTTCACTCATTTTACATTGCTGTGCTTTGAGTTAATATGCATGGCGAGGCATCTTTAGCCGCTTTTAAAAATACTAAGTTTTTGTATTTATGTCTATGTTACGGACAAGGTCTTAAAAATGGCACCATTTTAACTAACTTTCTTATTTACAGGCCTTTCCTCCTGGTGTTCTTCACCCTTTACCAAAGAGACAAGCACTTGAAAAAAGCAATGGTGCCAGTGCCGTTTTCAATCCCAGTGTCTTGCACTATCAACAGGCTCTTGCCAATGCTCAGTTGCAGCAACATGCAGCGTTTATCCCAACAGGTATGTTGTATCCACATTGAACCAGTTTTTGTGTCCCTGAGGTAGCCTCCGTGTCAGACAGTTGCACTTAACAGAAGGTTTTATTATGCTCCCTGCCCCACTTGAGGTGAAGTCTGCACAGATGATTACACGTTGTTTTAATTCCTCTTGCAAAGGACAAGAATTCAAGCAGAAATTTCAACATGCCATTAAGCTGCTTTTTCGCACAGTTGTAGCCTTACTCATCATTCTCCAGAGTCTGCCCCCTTTTGCCTACCTTAAATTGGCTGGATTTTGACTCGTATCTGTTTCCACTAACAAAAGTGCTGGGAAAAGCATCACTCTTCAGGGATGCCACAGCCTCCTCCTGCTCCCTCAGCTGCTGTCTTGCAGCCATGGGGATTTCCCCAGCTGCACACGAACACCCTTAGAAGGGGAACAGCAGCCATAAACATCCAGTCAATACCTGCGTGGAAGCACTGGTAAAACACATCGCTCCCTGCAGCTGCACTAAAGGGCTTTCAGGCATCAGATGCATTTTCGTGGTTTTGGAGCACCACCAGGACGTTTCCTAGCACTTGTGGCTCATTGCTGGGGTTATAGTTCTTTATAGGGGTGATCTGAAGAGGAGTGAATGTAATTTACATTTCAGTGCTCGGAGCTCTGTGAAAATCAGAGCGTTCAGAGATGGCTTGACCTCCCCCCTGGCTGGTAGCAGAGCTTCTCTTCAACACCGCGAGAGAAGGGATGTGCTGGGTGCTCGTGTAAACAGTAGCAACACAACCCTGTAAATTGTGTCAGTCACCCCCACTCCAAACTTCCCAAAGGAGAATATCCTGCCTAAGGAATTCTGTGATTTCATTCGTAATTAACAAATTACGTATTTTAGTGTCAGGGTGTTGTCGAGTGTGAACTTCAGAATCATTTAGAACTACGTGTTTGCAAATGCGCTTGACATTTCAGCAATGTTACTTTAGTTTGTAGAAATAATGTCGGTTAAACAAGGAATGAAAGGCAACACATGATGATTTTCCAATCTATCAGCATTCCCATATGTTTTTAAAGATAAAAAACAAACACAGATGGCTTTGACTTCATGGAATTTTTCTATAAGGCCTGAGTAACAACCTTGGAGCCTGCCTCCGTATTTGTAATAGTAAGTAATAGCATAGCCTTATTTTTAGCACACTGGTGCACCAGAATATCTGTGGCAGAAAACACACTGACATTTATGGGAGTGTTTGAAAAAAAAAAAATAAATGGCTAGGCCACCTATTTGGACATGAATGGAAAACTGCCCTGTGCTTACAGAAGATACAGAAATTTCCACAAATTTATTTTACATTGCAACTATGAGAATTTGTAGCATGATAGGCATTTTTCCCTCTCAAGCACTCCCTTTCAGGGCTTACTGTTCTTATTTGCAATTGAAAAGGACTTCAAATTAACTCTGGAAAATACAGTAGTTTAAACCTTTTTCAGTGAAAAAACATCTGGATATTTTCCAGACTTTTGGAATGTTCATGCTTCCTTAAGTAGCTCACTTTTTGTACTTTTTAATGTCCATCCCTCTTTCCAACTAATTGTTGTAACTGTAGTTTTATCTGACAAATTTCTGGTGGTAGGAAGGGTGGATCTTGGAACCAAACCTTAAAGGCCAGGTTGTTGGCAGGCCCCAAAACAAGTGCATGAAAAAAAAGAAGAAAGAGAGGTATAAAATAGCAGATGGAGCCCAAGCCCCAGAGTAGAAAACCTTTCTCAAGGTGATGAACCTCCTGCTCTTTTCAAACACCGTCAGCACCAAAAAAGGACATTAAAGAGAGGAGTGGGATATGGGAGGAGTTTAGGAAAGAAGAACACCCTCTGTAAGAATAGGTGTCATGAGCTTTCCATTAAAGATGCTACATATGATATTCCCACATTTCCTGGGAAGGTTGGATTTGGTGGGTGTAAGGGCTGTCATGCAACCCACGTCTAAGGAGCAATGCATGACATTATCTATTGGATTTTAAATGATTATGTGATATTTTCTAAACTGGTATAATTTTCAAATGTGTTCCTTGTGTGTGTGTGCGTGTGTGTTATATTTTAAGACAAGTTTTGCTGCTGGAATATATATAAAACTTAATTGTTTTATATAACTTCTCTGCTTTCTTAACCACTGGCTCCCCTAATAAAGTGTGGGGCTTGACTTAGCATGGCTTACCTCCAAAGTTCTGCACTTTGTTTGTTTTACATCAGTTTGATTGCTTTGTCACCTTCTCCTTATTGTTTGATGAACGATCTTAAAAACAGCAGATCTTTTCTCTCTCTCCATTGCTGTTTGTTAGTGTTTCTGTAGCCTCTAGAGGAGGAACTTTGTGTATTCTCTGGGGACTGTTCTTGAGTAAGGTCATTCATAGTCGCACAAGTCCTGTGACAGCCCGATAAAGAGCTGCAGTAGTAATTCAGCAGGAATACAGGAAGCATATTCGACTCTGTGTCAAATATGCACATACCTGGCACTAGTCTCCTTACCTGCTTGCCTTCACCAGCTTGCTGCATGCACTTTACTGGAAATAGGCTGATCTCTTTCTTTCATTTGGCCTTTCCAGAAAGATTAAGGGTGGACTGGGCACCAAAACTAAACTGCATGGCAGGTGAGCAGTCATCCCACAGCATCTCTGAAGTGCGCTGGGAGTCTTCTGCTGGAATGCTCCACACTTTAAGGTGTTTAGCTTGGGACTTGTCAAAGTACTGTTTTCTTTGTGTTAAGAATGAGTACATTAACATCAAACATAAATTTGGCAAAGCCCCTGCAGAGGAATATTATCATAATTCCACTTTAATTTCTTTTCCTGCCACATGTCAAAAAATTGGTGAATGTTGATTTGTGCAGCATTGAGCTGTCTGAATTGTGCAATGAGTTCTAAAAGTCCCAAATACTGTGATCTTTAACCAAAGATGTTGCTATAAACAAAAACCTGTTGCTGCAAAAGTACTGAGTGAAAGGATAAAATTAATAAGTAAAAAAGTTTATGAAGTACCTTGAATATGTACAGAAACATGCCAAAACCCACACAGTATATACAGGAGTTTAGTAAGAACACAATCACCTTTTTGTGTTAAGGCAAAACTGTGAATGACCTTACAGTTTCATTTAACTAACTTACTTCTCTGTGGTTATGCTTGAATCTCACTTTGAATGTTAACTCTAAACAGCTAACCTGTTTCTTCCCTTTATCCACTTTTTTCACCTATCATTGCATGACACGCAGGGTCAGTTTTGTGCATGACACCCGCTACCAGTATTGGTAGGTTCCAAATTTCTTTATTGATCTCTTTTTTTATACTGTATATGATGTATATTCACTTGTTTCAAAAATCCTAGGTGAGATTTAGCCACTGACTAGAATTAAAGGTTCGCTTGTCCTTCTGGTTGACTTTGCAGAGTGTTTAGATTTGTAGATGAAAGCTGCAGTTTAGACATATCACCTGCTATAACAACTACACTGCAAAAGCATAATGCCATGAATTCCAGTCTGCTTTTCAGTTTTCAAAGTTTTATTTCTCTTTATATTTTATATTGTCTAGTACTATAAAACCATAAAATACTGGAAAAAGCCAGCAAATTTCATCAGTGTTTTAAAGTTTCATAGTGGTGTGCCTATTTCTCCTTTGCTGTGTGTTAGAAAGTTTTATCAGCGTTTCCCAGAAATGCTTCCTTTGATCCACAGAGGTTCTGTTGAAACTTATGATCTGAATCTCACTCCTTCTTTAAATATATTTGCAGCTTGAAATTAACATTTTGGGCATGCAAAGTGGAAGTCCAGTGCAACAGCCTCTGAGACACAAAAATAATCTTTCTTCTATTGCCCTATCCCAGTGATTTTATTTTTGGATTTTGGGCCTACTCAGATAAACAGTTAAAATATCAAGCCTTTAAAACATCGAATTAATAATTCCTCCATGAAGATGCTGATTAAAATTCATGCTTAAAATGAGCAAAAGCAGTGTCTTTCACAAAATCGATCTTGCTTTTTTAGATCAAACAAAGTAGTATATATATCAGGGTAATTATTATCATCTCTCTCTCCTGATTTTTGCCTCAAGCAGATGGTAATTTAACTCTGATAAAGTCGAACAGTTACGCAGTGCTAGTAGGAAAAAACGCATAAATTGGATTATAAAGAACGACAGCAAATATCTGGCTTACTTCAAAAAGAAGATACATTAAAATAATTCTCTTGTAATTGTATTTAAAAATTAAGGTAAACATTTAACAGTTTTCTTCCCAGTATAAACCTCTGGGGCTTTTTTCGTAGGATTTTGTTTTGAAGTGCTTTATAGCTGTACTGGGGAAAACAAATTACGCATATAACAATCCACAGGTAACAGGCTATTTCGATAAAGGCCTCATTTGCACAAGTAATCTTCTTCTTAGAGATAACACTTGCATTTTCAGTGGTCCTTACTCTTTTTTTCTGGGAATCGCCGATTGTGTTGACAACCTTCCTTTAATTGTACTTGTAATAAGCTATTTTCCCTTTTTTTTTATTTCTCCGCCACGCTTTCTCGCTTTGCACTGTGATTGCATGCCATCTGCCGGTTTAACCCATGACGATGGCTTGCTGCTCTTGATATTCACCATGCCAAAAATACCACTTCTCTTACCATAATGCTGCACCCTCCTGTTCATTGCTTCCATGGTTCCCCTCCTGAAAGTACCCATGATGCACAACGCTACGGCCGCCACTGTCTCTGCAGCAACAACTCCTGCAACAAGTGTTCCCTTCGCCGCAACAGCCACAGCAAATCAGGTTTGCTCCTTTTAAAGCTTTCTTTCACAAGATCCTGAACTCTAAATGAGTGCTGAGATTTTTATTTTAATTTTTTTTAACAAAAAAAATTCTCACAGAGAATTTTTTTTTTTTATTTCTGTGTTTACCCCATCAAATTTTATTTTTAAGTCGTTTATAGCAAGTGTTTGTGGGACAGGTTGCACTTATTTAGAGTTAACATTTGTTGCAAATAATGATGTAGCTGTGTTTTGTGTTGCGATGTTTGTACCTAATTATTGTGTAATTAACCCAGCTGGAGTTAGAATCACCGTAGTACTGGACTACTTACAAAAGTCTATTATTAACGCCTAAGTTCAAAAGGAAGATCATCACAGGTTTCAAACATTCAAGTGTGTTAATGTAGCCTTCTCAATGAGATGTGGAAGTGACTAACTTGAAAGCATGGAAGCTGTCAAACATCACAAGCAGGACAAGGCAACTGGAAAAAGAAAAAGAAAAAAAATTGAATGTTTTCTGTACATACTAGTGATCAAAACAACACTCAAGATATTTATGACAATGCCTGCTTAATATTTGAAAGTGTATCTTTAACCTGGGAGTTATATTTCCCTAAGAAAGGACATTGATAGAAAGAATCCCAAGGGTTATTGTCTGAGGTAGGCTGGGAAAGATGACTCTTTCTCCTCTTCTTCTGCAGTTTGTATTAATGGCAGTTTTCATTTTGGTTGGGGTTCCCCTCCTCCTGTAGGACCTAATTCCCCGGGAAGACATATCTATTGCAGCCCGGAGTGTGTAGCTTTGACTCCTCTGGTGGGGCTGGAGAGATTCCTACCCTGATGTGCCTGGCATCTGGCGGGAGAGAGGTTTGCATAGCAGTTGGGTCACTCTGGCTTTTCTGTTGCTCTTGGACCATGCTCAGGCACTTCCACCTGAGATGTGTTTCCCCTCACGTTCTGAAAGGTCAGACAGAAAAGGAAACAAGCAGATTTGTTCACCAAAAGAAAGCAAAGGGCTATATCCCCATTATCTTTCCTTGTGTTGCTCCTGGACAGACTGCCAAACTGTTGCAGACCCAGTAGAAATGCTCTCCTGTTGGTTCCTTCCGCTCCACTTGCCAAGTGCTTAGAAAGAAATAAGTGAAAATGTTTTGCTTAATAATGTTATACTAACAGGTTTATTTTTTTTTCTGTCATTCCCAAAACTATTCAAGTATCCCGTGGAAATATAGAAGTTGCTGCAAGAGTTTATTTTTAATAATTTAGGAAAAATATACTACCTCTGAAATACATCCTACTTTCTTAAAGAAACACAAACCAGTCCATTTTCTTCTTTTTTTTTTAAGGTTCATTTGCCAACATGGTGACATTTTTGCTTCTAGCATTTTCATTAGAAGAGGGTTGTTGTTTTGTGCTTACTTTTCTGAGAGTTAGCTAGTAAAAAATGCTTGGGATAAGGATGAAAGTCCAGCAGGCAAATGGTGCATTTCGTGGTCTTTCCCAGAGTAGCGTCTGCAGCAGAAAATTGTTTGGTGGTATCCAGTGTAGTTTTGTGATCTAAAAGTGGTGACAGAGGAACTTGAAGATGCCAAGGGACTAAGAGAAAATGGGATGGTTTGGGGAGGGGTTCAGCTAGGGACCCTGTCCAGCACAGGAATGCAGCTGGGGCCGCTCCACCACCTGCGCTCCTTAGTGCCAGAGGGGCCGACTGTGGCTGAAGGTAGAATAAATACAGGTATGCCTACAAAAGGACCAGTAAGAAGTTGGTTTGTTTTTTTTTTTTTGAGGTAATGGAAACACTTTCACGCAATTAACTAGTGCCACTGACAAGAGAGAGATGTGCCTTAATGCTCTTTCTCATTTAGCAGGATGGCATGCAGAGACCCTTCTTTCCCAGTGCAGATTTTTTTTGCATTGGTGCAAAAATTTAACAGGAGTTGTAGAAAGTGTCTGTATTTATCGAGTTGCATATGTTTGTGTGTGTGTATACATACAGTTCTGTGCTGAAATTAAGGGATGATTTAACAGGAGAATGGGTTTTCACTTGTTTAACTTCAGCCATTTGGAAGTTTGGCGTCTAGTTCATCTGCTTTTCTAGAAGTCCGTGTTAGGGCAGGGTAAATTGCCCTGAAGGGCCTTACCTCTGTCCCTTGCCTGTGGAATGAGTGTAGGTGTGTTACCAAAGCTCTGTGCCACTGCACGTGGAGGAGATGAGTCCCGCCTCAAATTCTCGGTAGCTTCTGCAGCATGTGCCATCACTGTCTGCTTTTTTCTCACTCCTGTCTTCGTTTTAGTCATTGTAAACTACTATAAAAAACCCATGTATTTCAAAGTAGGGAAAGTAGTAGTTCCGTCTTCTTTGCAAGAGACAAAACTCCGAGTTTTCTGTTTATTTACAGCCCCCTAAGATTGGAAACAAAGTTACAATGCTAGAAAAGCCCTACAGTAACTCTGTGGCCGAAATTCTCAGTATTTCTTTAGCCCAAGAAACACAGCAGGAGCCAGTTATTACCTGGTAATTAACATGACTGTGTTCGTGGTCATAGCATTCTTTGTGTCCTCTTGTATGGGTTTAAACTTTCTTGAGTATTTCATAAAAGGACGTTTTTATTCCCAACTAGATAAAATTTCCTTTTCTAGAGTGTGCCACACTGCTTTACATATCTGTGAGGTAGTTTCCTCTTTCCATGGTTTCTACCATACTTTTAAAACCTCTCCTGCAGCCTTAAGCTTGTCCCATTTCAGTTCCCATAGCTTCTCCTCACAATTCTGGGCATGCAAAGAAAGTTGTATCAGGGCTTAATCATTTATCATAATACCATTTGTTTTAGTATTCTGACCTGGGGAAAGGTTGCTGGTCTTCCTAGGATTGAGTGTGATGATCCCAGTGTCTTTGAAGCACAGGTAGAAGGGAGAAGTCAACATCCCAAAAGCTATGTAGTCTCAGTTGATGGCTAATAAAACATAATAACTCTATTAGGTCTAGTAAATTATTTAGTACATGCTGTCAGCTTGTATTTTGAAAAAAACAAATTCACTGTGTCTCATGTCTTCTGTACATCCTTTCTTTCAGAAAGTAACATGAGTAAGAGCTCAGAATATACGTGCATTGACACACATGCTGTCAGTCATGCTTGGCCAGCAACTCTGGGCACTGTGCGTTCAATGTGTGGCATGAAGCACATGAGAACAGTATAGAGTTAAAGGCTGTACTGTGTACATCTGTGCAGGGTGACACCAGTTAAGAATATATGGAAAATTGGGCATCTCTTGCTTTTCCTGGCTTAGAAAGGTTAGGTTTTAAAAATAATTTTGTAGCAGTGTACTTCAGAGGGAAAGAGAATTGCTTTGGCTCAATGCAATGTAAACATGCAGCAAAAGTGCTTTAGCAAATGCTGTTTTACAACCTCTGATTAAAAACTTACTCGGATGATACAAGAGCTGGTGGTGTTGCTCTTCCCTCGAGAGAGTGTCCCACTCACTGTAGCTGCCAGGCTGTGATGAGAGGGAATGAAGGGGAGGGGACTTCAGCTTTCCAGTGAAAGGCAGCTGGAAAGGTACATGTCCAGGAGCATGACTGGTTAGAGGTAAGAGGTCCTTCCCCTTTTCCTTCTTCCCTTCTTCACAATTGCTGCAGCCGTTCCTCCCAGGATGGGGCTTGAAGCCTCTGGTGCTTAACTCACTTCAGCAGTAGATGCTTAATGAACTTTCAGTTCAACTGTTGTTTGGGGATGCTGACAGCCTTTACTTGGAGCAAAGTTCGAATTTGTGTGAAATGATGGTGAGAAGCAGCATTAGGGCATGAGTACAGAGGGTTTGGTCCTAGCTCCCTCTAGTGCATGCTTGTGGACAGAGGTATGTAAAATGTCCTGCTTAAATATTAATACAGTCTTTGTCTCTAAATACATACTTCAGAGATCTTTAACAAAGCTTTTGTTCCTCCTTTAGCTAGTGGCCTAGCAGTACTCAAGCTAGCAAGGAAACTGTTACCTCTTAGCTTCACAGGTGGTATCACAAAATCATTTAGGTTGGAAAAACCTCTAAGTTCATCAAGTTCAACTGTTAACCCAGCACTGCCAAGTTCACCACTAAACCATGCACCTAAGTACAGCAGCAACACATCATTTAAATACCTCCAGGGATGGTGACTGCTTTGGGAAGTCTGTTCCAGGGCTTGACAACACTTTCCATGAAGAAATATTTCCTAATATCCAATCTAAATCCGCTGGTGCAGCTTGGGGATATTTTCTCTCATCCTATCACTTGTTACTTGGGAGAAGAGACCAATCCCCTTTCAGGTAGTTGTAGAGGGAAAGAGCAATATTTACTGGCTGTTTTTTTAGGCTAAGAATGTACAGTGTTGTAATTTCAGGGTGGTATAAAAGTCATAGATCTTAAGGCAAATTATTTTGGAAGTTTGTTTCTCTTCTTATTTTGCCATGTGCTTTATGAGAAAATACAGGATTAGAAACTTGGGGAAAGATTAGATAGAGCCTACTTGGAGGTGATGATGTTCATGTTGATGGAAATGCAGAAAAATGTGACTTCCTGCATGACAAAGATAATTTAACAGAGGATGATTTATCCTGACATTACTTGAGAGAGATGTTATTCTGACTTTTGGGGCTGAAGTTCAGTTTTAAACAATGGCAAAGACCTGCTTGTGGGGGCTTTAAATCTCTGAAATAGAAAGCCTCACTATTGTGCAATTTATATATATGTCTTGGTGAGTCCTACAAGGATTAGAAGGTTAGAACTCAGCCCAAAATGAAGACACTTAAGTGTTGTTGTCTAAGTATGGGTGTCTACATGCAAGATAGAAGTTTAAGTACCCATTGTAAACTGTGAAGTTTATCAGCTCAGTCAGATGAAATCTGGAGAGTAGCCTGACTTGTCCTTCAAAAGTCTCCTAGGGCTTGGTTCAGTTGCCTAAACAAGTGTCTAGTGACGTTTGAGATTGTCCTAAGATAAGCTTGGATGTCTAGGTTACCCGAGGCATTTTCACAAGCTTGGCAGATGCAATACAGGACCTACAGACAAATCTGCACACCTGCTTCTGAACTGGCAGCTGGATGACAGGCAAGAGACCTTAGCCCGAGTTGTACGAAAACCCTGGTAGGCAAATGACCCAAGCGTGCAGCTGGTGATCACAGGAAGGGTTCTCCAGGCTTTGCTGGCTTACTGACAAGGTTGTATCACCTCAGTGAGTGTGTGGGGGGGTTAAGACGCCAACATTTCTGTGTCCCATTCTGTGTCCCCAAGCTCAGTGAGTATTTCCGTAGTTCCTGGTTATTAGAGGACAATTACCAAATTCCAACCAATTCCAAGCGACACGAGTCTTGCTCACATCACATCACTTCAGAACGGTACATGGCTTTATTTTTTGTACCTGTGAAAATGGGCAGAGACTGACAGGATAAAAATAGCATTACAGAGAATGCTGCTCGAAGATGTTATTAAGCGACAACATTATTCTACTGGTTATATGACCTTTTATCAAGAAGGAAATATTAAAGAACATATCCAAAAGAAAAATGAAATACTTGGAGGCTGTGTCTAAAAAGAAATATAACATCAACAGGCTGTCTTATGCTAAGGCTTGTGATTATCTGGCACAGCTGCTTTAAATTATGCATCAGCATTCGCACTGAATTAGGTGGCAATTATGCAGATATTAATTATGAAATCATTCAGTAGCCTTCAGTTCTGTCAAAATCTGTTAGAATACAATGAAGCGAAAATAAAAATAGTTATGTTCGACTGTCACAAACAAGAGGACAACTAAAATATTTGCCCCAGAATTCAAAAACTAGTTAACATGTTGTAAAATACACACATGCCAAAATTTTGGGATTTGGGACGCCATGTGTGGTGGTTCCATCAGGATGGAGCAGAGCTGGGACATGCAGCAACAGAGCACCTCTCCTTGCCAAGGTGCCTGCAAAGGCAGTTCCACTCCCAAGGGAGGCAGATTCTTCTCAGACCAGAACATCCTGGGGCACCAACTCAAGCTGATCTCCCCTTCTGCACAAAGCAGAAGTGCCAGTATTCCTTGGTGTCCCCCAACAGGGCTTCCTCTCCAGTCCCCTCTAACACCAGGAGGCCTTCTGGCAGAGCAGAGAGCTGTCCACAGCGCTGCTGACAAGGCTTTTACTGTCTCACGTTCCCTTCCTTCATCATGGAAACCTGCTGTACTTGTAAATGGGGAGAAGAGTAGCAATAGACTGAGAAAATGAATTGAAAAATCTGGTAAATAGTAGGAAATGGATGTTTTTTGTTATTTAAAAGCAAGCTTTTGAGAAGGAAGGTGGGCAGTGGAAACAAATGTTATTCACATCCTTAGTGCCAGCATACAAGAACATTACAAATAAGAGCTTATGCAAAATTCATGTTAGTAGTTTGAAAACGTTTAATTGCAGTTTCTGAGGGAATGAGGGAACAGGTAGGAAAGCACTTCTGCTGGAAATAATGAGTATCTAAACAATTTTAGTTGTTTGGTTTTTTTTTCTGACTGAAAGTTTTGGTCTAAAAATTCCATGAAGTTCCAAGTTAAATGTTCCTATAGAAAATTCTGTTCTAACAACAGAAAGGGTGATTTGAATCTGACTTGAAAAAGTCCAGAAAAGGAGACAGAGGAATAGGTTACATCCTGAGGCACATTATTGGAGGGAACACTTGCATGGAGCCAGCCTGGGGCAGAACAGTGTTGGGCATCTAGTGAGCCCATCTATGGGGCCCTGGCAGCTGGGATGCAGGACTGGCCATCTTCCCTTGTACCTGCACCAGGCTGGAAAAACAAACCTAAGTGACTCTTGATCATGAAGAGTCATTTCTCTAGAGAAGGTATTTAAATAACAATAGCTTGTCACAGTGGGAGAGGCAAACTTAAACTGCTTGCTGCCTCTTTCATGCTGGACACACAAGAGTCACAAGCCTCATCTCGCTCAAGTTACCTTGTCTGACACCGAGTTATAGGTTAGTAGCTGTGACTCGCAGACTCAAGAAGTGAGAGTTTCCAATGATAAAGCCCACGGCAAATCTTGAGAAGTGTCAAGGAAAGGTCTTTTGAATTGCCTTGAAACAACTGATGTAACAGATTATGTGGCAAAACTGTTTTCTAAGGCACCAAAGAAGCAAAGCCAAAAGATTCCTCTGGAAATTGTAAAGGAATTCTATTTTAGTCTCATGCAAACTTTAACCAAGTCTTTGTTTTAGTAATATTTTTGGCCTCTTAAGATAGCATACTGCTTCTTTGGAGATGATAAAAACTTCCACCAGGCTTGTATATGGAATTTTAGATTGCATGCTCATATACAAGAAGCCAGTGGGGAAGAAATGGAAAAATCTCTGTTCTGTTTTGAGTTTTTTTAAGAAATTCTAACATCATACCCCTTTCCCCTGTGTAGGACTAAAACCTGACTTCCTCTGGTATCCTGCTAGATGGCAGTGTCACACAACATCAGCAGTAAGCAAGGGCTTAATTCTTTTATATAACAAAAACCAAAACAGATTTCCCTTTCCTGTTATAGAAATATAAAGAAAAACTGTTGGTGTTTGATATGATAACTTCTTTTTGTGTTCTTACTTGCAATTATTCAACAACTGATACTTTGGCAAGTGGAGTAAACGTCTTTTGGGGCATATATTTATTATGTAAACATGGGAAATTTTTTCTCATGTCCAATAATTTAGTAGGCATTTGGGGGGAAATGAGTGTGTCATGGTGTATACACACAGATCATGTGAGTCTGGGTTTTTCCATCATAAAATTTTAACAACACAGAGCAGTGCAGAGCTCCAGATGGACTCGTCTGGATTCTGTCCTTTAAAATAATTGCATCTGGACATCTCTAGGTGCTCCAACTACTTTCCCTTGAATTAAACAAAGATCATATTTTTATCTTGGTGCATGATTTATTGCCTACTAGAAATGCCAGTCTGGCTTTGAGTATGCAGGAGGCTGCCCATGTAACTGCACTGGAAACACCTATATATTTATTTTTGTTGACTGTCATGACTTTCACCTGGATGCAGAAATATGCTAACTTGCCTGACTTCATTTTTGGTGCAATATTACCTGCCATGACACACACTAGTATGCATGTCTGTTTATGTGGGAGTAATGAGATAAGAAGAGAATTAAGGAAGTGGTAAGTAGTCAAAAGTCAGGAAGGTTAAGATTTCCTCAGAGAAGTTATAAGTATAGTGAGTTTTATAAAACTGACGCAAGGTCTTATGAGTAACCTCGATGAATGTAAATTTGGTACTTTGCTGTGTTTGAGTTTAGTTCTCGATGCTGTCTCTTGCTTTGAAGGGAGTCTGAACTGGAGCGTCAGGTTTTGGGAGAGGAGGGGTTTCAGAGAGGTGATAACTGCTGAGGAGCCTGCAGAAATGCCGACTGTGCAGTGGTGCCTTCGCCTGAAAAGGATGTTTCATGTGCAGTGGCAGCCTCATCCTGCATGATGTGGCACGCTTGGTGTCTAAAAGGAAAATGCAAAGAAGGTTTTGTTAAAAAAAAAGGCTAAGTGAGGATGCCAGGGTTGGAAAAGTAACACCCTCGCAAGAGGAATATGGGCACTTCCACAGATACTGCACAACTTGGGCTTGGCTTGCACTCATTTGTGCTCTCAGTTTCTCTGTGCAGGCGTATTCTGGCAGTTTCTAAAATTCCAGAAGAGAAGGAAAATGACCTAAAAGTAGGAGGTGAAAAACACAGATAATTGCAGTAGCTCAGACCTGCTGGAAGGTAAAATTGAGTGGCTACTCAAAACAGTCACTATATAGGTGCTCCTAAAATACTACAGCGGTGGTTTTCTCACTTCTATATAGTCTATCTGCTGCCTCTGCGTGAGTTAAAAATAGATTTTGGTAGAATATATTAGACTATGTTATGATCAATTTTTAGCACTGCATTATTTATTACTTTAAAGAAGAATAAATAAAGCCAGATTGCTTTCATTTCTAAACCAACTAGTCCTCTGTTTCTCCAGAGTGAATAAATACTTATTAAGTTGAATTTAAATATTGTACATTATTACTTGAGTAAATACCTATTGAAGCTCATAAGCAAGTTAAGGAGTTGGCTGCACAAGCGGCTTTGGTCTCTTCTTTCAGGACCTTGTGACAATTAAATGAGAAAAATTATGCTGCTGAACCCTTGAGCCCCTTGGGATCCCATAATTGCCTTGAACGTTTTTTTAGATCATCATGAAGAGCTGGATTCAGATAAGGTCTTTGTCAGCTTTATGGCATCCTGGTGGCCAGCAGCTTGTGCCTGATGGAATGAAAATGTGCGAGCAGATGTGTCCTCTTCAGCATGGACATCTGACCCTCAGCCATTCCCAGAGGCATATTGTCAACATGTGGGACAGGCAAAACTGGGCACACTCAGATTTAGGGAAGAACAGAGAGGATGGAGCAGGGCACCAGAATTACCATGTGAAGGAATGGGCTATGAGAAAGCCAAGAAAGCAGGACCTCCAGCCCTCAGGAAACACCTGATGCCCCCGTATTAGGCACTGCATGGGCAGGCTGCCATCTGAAGAGACCAAAGCCCAGATGTCTCACCTGTTGGGCATTTTTAAGAGGTCACCTTATTGATGAGCAAAGTAGACAAATATATTGGGGTTGCACTGGATTAATGGAGAAGCAATAAGAGAAAATCCTCCTTCAGCCCTGGATTGAGGAGAGGACCATGGTTCATGAGTAAAACAAAGCACGTATCCATTAAACGATAATATGCTGGAAATGAGAACGAGGTTTCAAGGGAGAAGTTCTAGCAAAGGAAAAAGTCCAGGCTGCATTTAATGCAAGCGAGAGTTGGAGCTGGCTCAGCTGTCAGCACTCAAGACAGGGGCAAAACCTGTCCCATGGGACAGTGTTGGTGGGACCCCTGTGGTGGGGGAGTGGAATGTTTGGAATGGTGCTCCCTGGAGGTGGTGTTGTGGAATCTGTGGGGAAAAGGAGGTGAAAAAGTTCATCTGTTAGGCTGTGTAAAAATTAAATAAGACCAGGCGTAATTGATACAATAGAGATTGCTTTCAGTAAATATCTGAACATCTATTCATCTTTTTCCACTTCTAATTTTAAAAAAAAAAAAAAAAAAAAGTAAAGATTTATATTGAAGGAAAGGAACAAGACACATACCAGAAGAGAACATTCTAAGAGAAAATGAAAAATAAAGGCATGGAGGCATTTCCCAAAGGCATGGGGAAATATAAATAGTCTTGGGTTCCTTGTCACAGGGAAGAAATACTTGGTGTTACTTTTATTTTTAGAAAGAGGGAGAAATTATGAGACAGCCTGATATGAGCCGGCTGTCTGAAAATATCTGTCATTTTTAATGTATACCCCAGATATAGCTGACCAGTCTGCTACTCGTGTGAAAAACATGAAAACAGAAAATGCCACTGCGGAAGGATCCATCTATCCTGACGCGGGTGCCCAGAAGTTAAATACCTTGGTGCAAACTGTTCACCACAGACCTTTCATTTAGTTGAGGGGAAAAAAGCAGCATGAGTTGATAATCTATCTCATGCTAAAATAAGTTGCCTGAGGTAGCCTAGGAAGATGTAAAATGGGTGACTGGCTGAGGCATTCGTGTCTACAATCCTCTGAGATAAATCTTTTTTACAAGAAACTCCTATCACTACGTTGATTTCAAAATGGAAGGTTGAGCAGAACAGAATGTTTGCTATGCATGAGTTAATTTTTGGAGAGGCTTTGCTTTGCAATGCAGAGATCAAATACAGTCTTAACACCTTCTTAAAATATATTGGAGTTTATAAAGCACACTGTATTTTGGAGTAATAATTTCAAAATGCCTGAAGAAGAAACATGTCAGAGGTGGATGCAAAGTCATGTTTTCCAGCTGATCCACTGTGACAGGTCTTCAGTTGAACAAGAGTTCATGTACACTGAATTCATGCACAATGGCAAATTTTCCCTAATCATCATTGTATAATAAATCTGGAACTGGAAAATGAATTTAAGTCAGAGACTGTAAAGAAACTTTGTGAATTGTAGCTTCAAAACAGAAAATCTCAAGCTAAACTGTTCTTGTAATTCTTAGAACCTAATCATGATTCTCTATAATTTGGTCAATTCCATGAACTATATCAGGTAAAGCAGTAACCTGAGTGTCAGAAAAGAGTTCACAAAAATGGAATTTCCACTTTAATTTAAAAGACTTTCAGTTTTACTTTTTAAGTATTGAGACAGTGACTGATCACAGTCACCTTTGCTGGGTCTAAGGAACTCCCAAATCGATTTTACTGCACTGGTAGCTGGTGAAAAGATGAAACTATTGGCACTAACATCTCTCTTGGCTGTCATTCCCCTGGATGACACTGCACAACTGTATCACCCTTATGAGCAACCCTATCTGAATTTCAGGATGTTCTGTGTTGCACAAGGGGCTTAGTTACCACTGTGATCACTCAGAAGTCCAGAAGGTAAATGTATAAAAGAGCCATGCTCTGGTAGGAAAGAAAGTCTTGACATTTAGGAGCTGAAAATGTCACCTCTGAAGAGCTGGAAAATTTTGAGTAGCAAATTTAGAAAGTAGTTTGCAGAAATTTAGGTTCACACTTTGTGTTACTAGTTTCAGTGAGGTCTGCTAACTATCATTGGCACAGTGTGAGTGATTTTGGTCTAAAGGCTAGCCAGCTTTCTGCCACCTCAAATAGGTACCGAGCAAGAAGGCAATGGAGAAGGTCCCTTTATCTGTGATTACCTCCAAAAAATGCCCTTTTCTGTTGTTTAATCTTCTGTGAGTTACTACTCAAGCCTCGAAGTGCCAGGCCGTTCTGCTTATGGAAATAGTCTTGTTATTAGATCTCTTACTGCAGCAGCAGAAAGTATGTTTCCTGGCATGTCTGTGTCCACATCTGTGGATCTTATCCATACAGAGCATGAGAAAATGCCTTCCCATGCTTGACCTGTAGACCTTTTTACATGGGACAATGCACACTCATTATATAGTCTTCTTCTTCAGGGTTTTTTCTTATATATACTATGGTAAAAGTGTCATGACATTACATCCTGTTGCTGTGAAGTATAATGTTATAATAGTAGCAGAGTAAACATGGCAAGTCATATTATGTGCATTTGAGATGTAATTCTTCAAAGAGTAGTGAACATGAAGGTGGCTGGACCTATTTACAAGTAACAAGGGAGTGCAGACTGTAGGAAGTGTTTGCAGGGATGTTCCTTCTCCTGTACAGCTTCTCCTTTTTCAGCGTGCAAGTGACGGAGCAATTAGCAGCGATGCAGACTTAGATAAGCTCTGTATTCCATCAAAGTTTATTACTTTATTTGTAGATTAAACAGGAGAGGTTCACAGTGTGTTTTCCATGTAAAGTAGTTTTAGCATTTTATGTTTCTCTGTCAGACACAGTGAAAAAAACAGTGGCAGAAGCTGATGCCTGTGTATGTAGCTGTGGCAGAGTTGTGATATCTTTTGAAAAACAGGGTGTGAACATGTAATTAAAGACTACGGGAGATATTTTACACTTTGTAGCTAAGGTTAAAAAAGAAATGTAGCTCCTCAGTTCTGCAACTCTGCACTGGAGAAGCTTGTTCTGAAGGAGAGACTTGAGGGTTTTTTCCTAGGAGGACTCCTACATGTACTAGAAATAGCCAAGTGCAACATGCCCTAGTTACGGCCCCTGTATGAGGGGCGGCACATCAAGGATGATGTGGTGGGAGCAAGCCAGCTCCATAGCCACTGGCAGAGGGAAGAAGCATGGCAGTGAGACCTCCAGCTGCTCCTCTGGCACCTGCAACCCATAAACAGGACATGCTTGCACAGAAAAGGAAAGTGTTTACATTTTCTTCACTGTTTTCTTGAGTTTTGACAGGAGGAGAGAAAAGGCAGGAATAGGGACACGGCAGTGAAGTCCTTACCTTGGGCTTTCCCACTCACCAGGGCAGGGAAGACAAGGGGTCCCTACTCTTTCATATTACCCAGGACCCCTCTGTCCTCCCTGGCACACAGCAGGATGAGTGGCATTTGGGTGAATCACAATGCCAGGAATAGTCCTACCATTTTCCCAAAGAAAGGCCTGAGGTCAAGCCCTCTGCCTTCTCTGTCACACATTTTGAGGGAATTGTGAACACCAGCACAAGGGGCAGTTATCTGTCTCCCTGTACTGTGGGGAAAGAAAGCTACAGGAAAATGCAAGTTTACCCTCTCAAAAGTTGGCAGATGATGTAGTCAGCTGCAGTGTCTGAAATTCTGGGTTTTTTACTGAGTAAAAAACTTACTGAGTAAGTTTCAGGTTTTATCACATTGAGACCTTAGGATCCTTTAAATACACTTGTGTGATTATGGCTAACCCAGTATAGCTAAAGTTGCTTTATTAATTATATTGACATGTTGGGTTGTAACATGCTAAAAACACCAGTGCTGAAAATCTTGGTCATTTCTTATTTTCAGCACGGCTGCATTCTTTATACATATTGTCAAATCACCATGCTGGAGCTGGACCAGGGTTATCACAGACAGGGCTTTATTATTTGAGCAAAGGTATTTCTTTGTTATTTTGAAAGGAAACAGAAGATAGGCGATAAGCTAACAAACTCACAATGGGTGGAAGTTCATTAAAAATATATGTCCTTGTTGTGCACGTGATGTATTTAGATGGTAAGCCCTTTGGAGCAGCAGGTGTTTGTACAGTGCCATTACAATGGGGCCTCGTGTGTCACCAGATTTCCAGAGCTGATGGCAATCAAAGATGGCTTTTTGGCTTGCTGGCAGGGTCATTGGGGTCAGGGATATGGTGCTTGTGTTAGAGAGCGAGGCAGTGCAGTTGTGGGAGCAGTGGGGGTGATGGGCAGGGGACTGGGACGAGCCTGCCACACAGAGCCAATTGTGTTTCTTTTCGGCAGTCTGTATGTCAGAGGTAGTATGTTGCTGAAGTTACTTTCCAAACAACTTCTTTTTTCCCCCTTTTAATATAAATATTGCATTAAGCAGTGGTCTAGCTTCATAATACACAAGTAGGTCAAAGTGCTGTCATGACTCCATTGCATACCACCTGCAAATACAGCTTAAATATATGCCAGGTGCCAAATTAAACAGGAAGAGCAGGCAATGCACTCTTAATTCCTTGACTTGTGCTTAAGTCTGGAGCACAGGTTAGCAATGGCATGATAAAATATCACACCCCTGCCTTTTGTTATCACTTTCACCAACAGCCATTGCAGGCAGATGATGGAAATCTGGATGATTTTCCAATACTGTGAGCAGGTGGCATTGGTTGCTGGGTACATCATGCATTTAACCTTCACAGTATTGGAAGCATGAGAGTTTGCACCTGTAAAATGATTGCTTCACTCTCCACTTGAGACACCGTGGAGGTAAAGCCAGCACGGTTAGTGGCTAGTTAGGTGTACAGAGGTACCACTGTGGTAATCCCCCTAGATTCCTTGGCATAAGGAAGTGTGAGAAAATCTCTCAAGTTTGGTGATCTGCAGTTATTTTTTTTAGGGAATAAGCAGCTGTTAAAAGTGCATTGAAAAGACACTTTTGCTTCATGAAAACACACAGTCCAGTACATCTTTATGCTTGTTAGTGGCACGGAGCCCTGCCTCCGCTGTTTCCCTTGGTCATTCTGACTTTCTGGGAGCACGGTGGGAGCTGGAGAATCGCCCAGGCACAGATGCACTTTCAGCTCCTTGGGGAGGTGCAGGGCTTCCACCTCTACTGACAGCCAGGGCACTGAGGGTGCACACCTGCCTATGGCCAGGCCATGGATTCAGCACTGCCCTCCAGTACTTTGACACATGAAGTATCCCCTCTGCGTGTTCTCACGCACATGGGGGCCTGTGTGCAGGGGAAGGCAACCAGGTGTGTGAGACACAAACACCTCCTAGGCAGTCAGAGGAATGGGACACTGTCCCACACGGGATGCTGTCCCACACGGGATGCTGTCCCACACGAGATGCTGTCCCACTCGGGACGCTGTCCCACACGAGATGCTGTCCCACACGGGATGCTGTCCCATACAGGATGCTGTCCTGTGTGAGCTGTGGCTGAACTCAGGCCAGCGCCAGCCGTCTGGGCGCACTGCTCTCCCCGCGTCACCTAAAAGCGCGATCACGCTTTCCCTTTCTCTCGACAGATAATCCTGAAATAGCCGGCAGGAGCGGAATGGAGTGTCACGAAGCCTCCCTGCGGACGGCCAAGCACGGCTACTGTACATACTACCCCGTCTCCTCCTCTCTAGAGTTGCCACAAACTGCATGCTAAGTCAAGAATTTGTTCTTATGGACAAATCAAAAACTCAAAAAAGCTAGTGCTGCTATGTCATATATGAATATTAAATATGGTATGCTTACTATACTCCAACCTAAAATAGTTAACTACCTGATACCAGCTGTGATGTTTCAAGACATAAAGGGTAACATTTAGTTTTAAAGATTTTCTAAGCATAGTTTAATTATTGCAAATATTGTCGTTTCTCCATAACTACACCTAATGGAAATGGTCCAAATCAGTTAGTCTCGTGAGATTCAGTGTTTATGAATCCTTCGAGCTCAGCAATAATTGAGTTGCATTGGCTAAAAACTTTCCCCAGATGCAGGTTTAATTTTCACCCAAACTATGATTCGGGGTTTTCTTCTCAGTTAAAAAAAAAATCTTGGTTTTGCTCCCTTGGTGAGTTGATTCCAAGACAGAGGAAATGAAACACAGCCCGATGTCCTGCACATCATCCTGCCAATCTGATATTTTTAGCCAGAAGTCCAAAGTAAAGCACAAAGTCTTTAGATGCACATGGTTGGTGTTTGACTTGTATGGAGAAGTTGCATTTGAATCATAGCAGAATAGCAGAAGAAAATTTTAAAAATTTTGCACAGTATGAACTTCATACCCCTTTCGATCCCCAAAAGAACAAAGTCTTGAGAATATTATTTTACGAATATATTTATAATGTTTTTAAAATAGACTTTGCAGAAGTGCCTAAATTTTGTCACATCAGACTTGATGAAAGTGAGCCTGATGCCAATGGTCAAATCTCACCGGACGCGAATAATCTTTGAAACTCATAGTCAGGTTACCAAAAAGATCCAAGCTGTTTAGAAGTAACTTCTAGAAGTGTAAAATCAAGCAAAAAAAACAAAACACGACCAAACTAACAAAAGAAAAGGCGAAAAAGAAGGCTGTAGGTGAAGAGATTGTGTGATACTCTAATTTAATTAAAATTCAGTTGAGTCACTGAAACTTCGTAGGTGACTTTAATCTAGGCTATTAACTGAACACTAAGAATGTAGAATGAGATTCAGTTTAATAAATCATTACTGTATTTGCATTTTTTTAATTGGATTATAAGATTGTAACCAGATTAGAGTGGAGAAAAAAATAGTTCTTTTAATTGTTTTTCTTTAAAAACATATTTTATGTCACAAAAGTATGAAGATATCTTTAATACAATTATATACGTTATATATACATACATACATATATATGGATGAAGCAGATTTTAATGTTGTTTACTTTTTTAAATACTTGTTGATTTACATAATTATATATGTATAATTAAAATTTCATTTGTTTGATTTGAGATTTGTTTCAAGCACTATTGTACCAAATATTTCATATTTCACATTTTATATGTTGCACATGTATCACATAAATGACATAGTTTTTAAATTATTGTTTAAAAAAACAAGACAGCTGTTACAAGTGGATATTATGTATAATTGTTTGCAGCATAAGTTTTCTATGTGGACATTACTAGTGATTGCAGTATTTTAACTTAACCTCTTCAGATTGATTGTAAACTATTTTAAACTTTGGCAACACTGCCTGTTCTGAACGACTGAAGGCACTAACCATATTATTATTTGTCTAGGAAATTATTTTCCAGGCTAAATCTTGTTTGTCTGATGTCTAATTACTATCTATTTATATATAAAGCTGGAGATTCGATCATCTGAAAGAAAAAAAAAATCACAATTCGGTTGTAAAATTAACATAGTGCTTGTAACGTTGCGTTAGTTTAATTTGTGGGAAAATAACGTATCTTAACTTGTTACTTTAGCAGTTAAGGTATCAACATTATATACTATTAAAACACTAATATTTGTAGACTTTCTCAGTCATTATAACTAGGTAGTTGACACTGCAACTTGCCTATATCTGTCAAAGTTGTTTTTATTTTTTTATAATAGTTAATTTAGGCATTTGGGTAGCTTATTGTATAATACTAAATGGTAAATTATCCATGTTTAAATATTTTATGTAGATAACTCTTCAAGACATCATTTTGTGTGAACTTTTTATGTTTCAAAATTACTGTTATTCTAGATTTTTTACAATTAATCCAATATTACTATTTTTTGCCCATGGATGACGAAGCTTCAGATACATCAGGTCTTTCATCCAGATAAACTGACAGACAAAAAGAGAAAATGTATTTTTAATAAGAGATCCACTTTCCGACTTTATGACTTTGTAATATTCCTGAAAACTGTACAAGTACAAACCTATGCTAACAGTAAGGAGGCAATTACAGAGATGTGCAAATACGTGTACAACAGATTCTGCATTTTATTTATTTATAAAGTAATTTTATAGACTATTTCAAAATTTGGGAAGACCTAAAACTATTTTTCTGTATAAATATTATTTGCCAAAACTTTGTTTATATTTTAAAAAAAAAAGTCTAATGAAAATGATTAAATTTTAAATGCTTTGTTTAATTAAAAGAAAAAAATACAACAAGAAATATAACCCCTAAAAGAACCATGAGATGGGCCAACACAGAGACAGTGAATACTGTAGCTGGGACATGGTTTCAGTGAACTTGAGATGTCTCAGTGCTTATTTTCTTCAAAGGATACAGCACCTCACCAAAATACCTTTTTGTTTGCCTCTCTCATCCAGCATAATTGACAACACGTACAATGAATATTTCGGTAACAGTTAAAAGAAACCCCTCCATTCACTCTTTTCCAGCGTATATAATTATAATTACTAGTGGTCTGTTAAATAGCCATTCAATTTCTGTTGTGACGTTAAATTCATTCACCCAATGTACAACCACTGAAATAAAAAGAAGCATTTTAAAACGAGAGCAGCGTCGGGGCGATCCTTTCTCGTGGTGCGGCTCTGGAAAGAGGGGCCCTGGGGTAACAAAAAATAGCCAAAAGAAAGCAGAGGAGTCTCTTAAAAAGTATCAGTAACAAATCCTTAAGTGCAGTCCCCAGGCGCAGGACATGCAGATGGGGACGTGCAAGTGGGGAAGCCCATGCCCTTCTCGTGCCGAGGATGCTGCCCCACACAGCTCCAGCCTCCAGCTGGCATCCCAAGCCCTTCCCGCCCGCCCGTGTGTGCTGGGGTGCAGGCAGGCACTGCTTATCCCAGCGGTGTGGCTCGCAGCTGCCTGACCATCGCGGGGTTTTTGGTGGCACATCCTTTGCATCGTCTTTTCTTTCTTACATCTTGGAGTGTATTACACCAGCAAATAATCCCTGTTATCTGCTAGTTCCTCTGGGTAGAGCAGCATCACAGAGGAGTTGTGTGTCCATGGGTTGAGATTGCATGGCAAGCTAGTGACAAAGGAGGGAATGAAACCTCTGGCTGGCAGCTCTGTGGTTTCTTCACACTGCCTTTTCTGATTTGTTTTTTTTTTAATGCTTTAAAGAAAGGAAATACAATTCCTGCAGAATCAAGAAGAGTTTGTGTCATAAAGATGTCTACGCTTCATCAGCACAGGGCTGGTTTGAAAGGAGCCCAAGGTCACAAGTGATGTGGAAAACCACCAGGTCAACCAGTCTATTTGGATGTATCACAGACGTACTGAGCCAGAAGCCTGCTGAGAATGAGTATGTGGGATGGAGAGGAAAAACAGGATGACTTGCAGGGACAAGGAAGGACTGGAGCATTAGAGGGCTGCAAGGGCATTGTAGAGCAGAAGCAGCAAATGATTAAAATTCAACTCCTAATGACTCAGGAGTGGGAAGCCTGTCTGTTGACACTTTCTTATGTTAAACCCCACCCTGGACAGTTGTCAGCTGCCAAGAAGGGTTAGGACATGTCACTTTTCTTGTCTAAAAGCTGCTTTGTTTCTTGTCAACTTTGACACTTCCTTGGCAGTGGAGAAGTGCCCATGGAAGCCGTGAGCTTTCTGGGGCCACAGCAAACCCATAGTGTCTGTACGTGTCCACATGCAGAGCGTACCCCCTTCGGATGAGATCAGGGTTCCCAAAATGAAGCAGGTTACTTCTAGAGAAGAGCCTTTGGAAACCTTTGAGTTTCTCCCCCTGCCATGCATGTCCTTGTGGACCGTCTGTGGCCACTGCTGTGGCCTTCACCTCAGGCCAAGGGCTGCAGCAGTGTCCTGGTGCTCAGCATTGTCCCTCAGCACACTGCCAAGGTGCTCGTGCACCACGCTTGGCCATGCACCTCCCCTCGTGCCACATGGTGTATCCAAGACTTATTCTCCATGTTTTGCATGGTTGTCAGTTCAAAAGTCTGAAGTAATCTGAGGACTAGGGTGTTTTTGCAGTCCACTGGAATTAAAAGCATGAAACAAAATGGGATGTGACATTTGAGGGATCAGAGCCTGCTGGGATAGTTTGGCATGTTTGTATACAGCAAAGGAAGCCAAAACTGGTTGAGCCTTGTTCACACTTTGGGAGTGACTCTTGAGCAAGTTACTAAAACAGCAACTGGGTCTTCTTTCAAAAAGAGTTGTTTAGCTCCAGAAGAGAGCCTAGAACAACACAACATTTCCATACTATGGGAGACGAGATAAAAGGACTTGTAGGCAAGGCTGCTTGACAGTGCAGGCATTCCATCTCCTGCTACTGACATTTATTGCATGAATTCATGGGACCAAAAAAAAAATACCTTGTCTGGCATTGCTGAAAACCTTCCTTGGCATCTGATCGTATGGTCATCTGAGCATACCATGCTCTTCATGCCTGCAATCAGTTCTCTAGCCAAGCTTTTTGTCCAGTGGCCTGTATTTTTAATGTCATATAATTGACAGGTCTAGAGGCTTTTTTACATGGGTCAAGATGATTTTTATTGCTGGAGTGGGTGTGTGTGAGAGCAAAATCACTTCAGCTGTTGCATTATTGCTGGTATGTAATGTATTTGAGCACATAGGTATAGAATATATAGTTTGATTATCTGTGAATGGATAAATTATGGAAATGTGTTCTAAATTGTTATTCCTCTAATTCTGGAATTATAGAAACCATAGATATTGTAGAAAATAAACTATACGTTTCATTACATGAAAATACCTTCTGCTTTAACAGGGGAAAAAACCCACAACACTAAGAAATGTGAAAGGAAGATATTGGTGTGAGTTGTTTATTGAATGCTGGGTTGCAGTTGCATTATTTCCATCAAAGCTCCTTGCAATGTGAGGAAAAGACACTTGCCTTTATGATTTAGGAAAATCACTACAGGAAAGACGCCCTGCTCCTCTCATCTTCAAAGGGCTGGATTTGGATACTACTTTTAAGGAAAACAAATTCTGGTGAGTGTCTTCCTTAGTCTTAATTGTCACAGAACAGTCAAGGTGTGGCCTGTGTGGTTCCTCAGAGGGCCTCCAGACCAAAGAGATGCCAGGATGTGGAGGTGGCGAGGGTGGCCACAGTGGTGTGAGGTTCACCTTGTAGGAACAGCCCCCAGGGATGGTCATGCAGGTGCTGCCTATGCTAAGCCTGAGCTGTGTTTGCATTTGCCATGACTGCCTCTCCTTTTCACACAGGGCTAGAAGGAGGAAGTGCTTTTACTTCCTTGTTTTATGATTGTAGCCACTGCACTGAATGCCAGTGGAGCACATCCAGAGATGCTAAAGTTGGTAGCTGACAGCACAGCTCAGGACTGCAGGTAGGCAAGTTTTTCACACTTGGGAAGCTGCTGGAGTGGGATCCAGCTTTCTCTCTGTAGCTGTGGAGTCTCCAATGAGACACTGCAGAGTACCCACTTGGCCTAAAGCTGCTGCTATGGAGGAACACAGGTCTGGGTGAGTATGTTAACTTAAGTCTGCCAGCCCCATGCAGGTGTCTCAGATACTCTACAAAACCTTAGATGAGTTTAGTCAATGAATCCTACCTGTTTTCACAAAGGAGAATGGTTTTGATGGATTTTAAAACACCCATCATACACAAGGAATCACAAAGTCATGAGATTGACTTAAATGGTCTGATAGTTAACAATCCTGATCTTCTCTACAGGTATTTAGTGGATGTTCAGCTTGCATATTTAAGCTTTTTCTCTCCTACTATGGTACCTAGAAATTTTTTCATGTCACCTCATGTGCTCCTGTGCTCACAGATGTAAAGCTAAAGAGCAGTTCATAAAATTCTTGAGAAACTCATGAAAATTGACAACAGAAATTCAAGCAGTTGTTACGTCTTACCATGTTGTAGGGAGGAATGACAAAATATGGTAACCCTTGAGGATGCGATATAATTTCTTCAGGCTTAACTTCCACATGGACTTTATTCACTTATTATGCCAATGAAGGTGTGATGTTGTCAGTACAACATAGGCTGAGTGCAGTTGCAATGGAATAGACTGTCCCTGTATGCAAATAAATTGTTCTGTTTAACATGTGAAATGACTGTACCCTACTCGATCTTAATTAGTTGTGTTGCTTTAATTTCTGTATCTAAGTCTTGATAACAAGCTGTCCTTGGACAGCCGTTGGTGGAGCCTACACGTTCATTTCTAGGTTTAAGATTATGATGAAAGGCAAGAGTCCTGTTTTGTGTCCTTCCTCAAGCCAGATGGGCTCAAAAGAAAAGTGACATAAGCAGGTACAAGTGAAAGAGAACTCACATGGAAAAAAGTGGTCAGCCTTAAGCAGATTTCAGTGGACTTTCTAACTACAGAATGACATAGAAAGCATTTTCCCTTTCTATTGACCCTGAAAGTGGCTACTTTATACCCATTCCAGAGGAAATAAATGAAATAAAAAATGTAAATGAGGTAGAACTAGTCTAATAGAAAATCACAACTCCTCCACAAGTGTGAACTTTGCAAGACCAATCACTGGAGTAATCCCTGGGCTGGTGGAACTGTCCATTCCTCAGCTGTTTTCTTGGAATCCATGGTAAGTGCTTATGGGCAGCAGTAGAAGCATGCAGGCAACTCCTGCTGTAGCAAGGGACTTCTCATTTTATTTCCTTTTAATTAGATCATGAGACAGGCTGGACTTCTTCAAGTCCAATTTTATCTGGAGTTGCAGGTATGTATGGGAACTTTTGTTTGGTGTTTTTCTCACCAACTTGTAAGATTGACTGCTCTGGGGTCCCCAACATAAGGAAGATGTGAACCTGTTGGGGTGAGTCCAGGGGAGAGCAATGAAGATGATCAGAGGTCTGGGGCACCTCTCCTGTGAAGACCAGCTGAGAGAGCTGGGGTGATTAGTTGGAGAAGGCTCCAGGGAGACCTTAGAGCACCTTCCAGTACCTAAAAAAGACCCATATGAGGACAGACATTTTAGCAGGGCCTGTTGAGACATGACAAGAGATAATGGTTTTAAACTAGAAGAGGGTTGATTTAGACTAGATATAAGATGGAATTCTTGTTTTTACAATGAGGGTGATGAAAAACTCAAACAGGTTGCCCAGAGAAGTTGTGGATGCCCTATCCCTGGAAACATTCAGGACCAGGTTGGACGGGGCTCTGAGCAACCTGGTTGAGTTGAAGATGTCTCTGCCCATGGCAGGGGGTTGGACTAGATGACGTTAAAAGGTTCCTTCCAGCCCAAACCATTCTATGATTCTATACAGAGAGCCTATAAAGCAAATGAAACCAAATTAAATCCAGTTGTCAGCCAGCTCGGCACTTTCTTACTTGCAGCCACTCTATTTGCCAGATGTAGCACAGTATGGATTGCCTGAACAGTGGCAATACTTTCTTTCTGGGCATCCTTTTCTGCGTGCAGGAAGAACAGAAATATGCTTTTCACATGAAACCACACAAAATTCAGGTCTTGCATTCAGCCCCAGGCTTCCTGTATAAGCAAATGGAGAGCGACTGAGGGCAACAACATTGATGTTCTAGGCAGGATTGCCTCTTCTAAAGCCTTTCCAGCCGCGCTGCTTCCAGAGATACCTAGTGTGAACCCTCCTCCATCAAGCTGAGGTACACAGCAGGGTACTGTGCATTCCCAATCCTGCCTCCAACTCCTTCTTGCTCTGGCTTTCACCCGAGCTTCTCTTCTAAGCATCTATGCACCACGGGAACCCCAAGCCACCTGCCAGCTTCTGTGCCTTTATTTTTGTCTGAGGGCAGTTGTTTTTCCAAAGCATCTTGTTCCCCTTCTCTTCCTTTGACATTAGAGAAGACATAGGCTTTTATAGCACCATGTGGTTGGGGAGGACACTGTGGTCCTTGCACCACTGCAGCACTGTAATGAGTGCAATGAACTGATTTATCTTGCTCCCACAGACTGAGCACAGTGCCTGAAAAATGAGATGTTTTAAGTGATCTGTTCTACAGTAATCAAACACCTTTCCCCACCACTACACAGGCATTAATGTGCATCCTTTACTGTTCAGAGAAACTTCAGGGGGGAAAACTCCTTTTGCTAGTTAAGGAGAAGCATTAGCCAATCCTGTCTTAATTCCTGCACAGAGGCTTTTATCTTCACCCACTTGATTGTGCTGGCCTTCCTTAGGAGACCCTTGGATCCAAATTAAGAGCCATACTGTTCTTGACCATACAGAGAAGTTCCTTGCAAGGTTATTGAAGCCCTTGTGAGTCAGTTCCTGTGGAAGTGACCAAATGAACTTCATTTTCATAACTAAAGCAGTAAACCACAACAGTCTGAGCACATAAAGCATCATTTAATTACAGATTTGTTTTGCATGGAAGGTAAAGTGGTGTAAGCCTTCCTAGAGAGGATCTGACTTCTACACAGGCAATGTCTCATCTGCTCTGTCCAACATTTTATGGTCAGGGAGAAGACAGATGGAGCAGGCTGACTGCAAACGAACCCCTGAGCTCTCTGCCTACTATTATCTGGCCAGAGAAATTTTTGAGTCTTTCCCAGTGAATGCTGTCCACAGGAAAGGTTTTGATGAGAGCTCTTTGGGTATGATGGAAACCCCATGGAAAGCAGAAGGTGTAAAGCAGCAAGGGGACATCATGTGGTGAGAAGCCAGTTGGTGAAAACCAAGTGCAGCATCATTATTTTCCTGTTTGCATTTCACCTCCATCTAAATCAGATGTTCACTCTAAAAGGCATTCCACCTTTCATCTTGGTGGAAAGGACTTTCTTTTAGACCTGCCATTTGGGAGTTTTAGATCCTTTCTTATTTGTTTCCTCTCCCAATGTTTTAATTTTAGCCATAATGCAGATGATCCAATGCAATACAAGATCAGCCTTTGGGCTTTGGTGAATGCAGTAGATAATTACTCCTGAAGAGGAATGTATCAGAGGAACTGCTTTCAAATCCAAGTTTCCTGTGCAATATAATTAATCCCATTTAAATAAAGGACTCCAGCACTTCTACCCAGCAGCACCTCTCTAAACAAAGTGAGGGTTGTTCCCTCTTGACACAGCTTTTTCTGCTCTTCTCAGAAAATGACTCCATTAAAACCAAACATTAGTCCATCAAAGTGCCTAAAATCAACAATAATTTTATATTCAATGGAATCCTTACTTTCTAAAAAATATCACAATGAAACTGCTCTATTTTCCTTCCCCTTATTGTTACTATTATTACTTCATGAATGCTCCAGAGAGAAACAGCTGCATCTCCTTTAGTTTTCAGCTTCTAAGACTTAGCTGGATGTGGCTTCATGTTCTAGAAGTCTATAGACTGAAGCCAATTTGCAATAAATCTGATAAAGAAAATGACTCTGATAAGATGTGGCATTTGCAGAACTTGGATTTAGTTTGCTCAGCAATGGAAACATGTCCCAAGGTGAATTTTATCTAGAAATGCACGCTGCAGCATTGTGGTGTCAGAAGTGCCTATTCACAGGGGCTGATACCCATTGAAACTTCCAGAGTTTGTGGTGGGGTCCCTCAGAAGCAAGACCTGCAGCAGTAGGGCTTCACTGGGATTAAACACTTATTACTGGAGCACAGCTGAAAAGAATAGACTCGGCCTGGGTTACTTGAGCAGGGTATTAGGAGAAGCTAGGGTGTGGATTTATGGACACTGCCCATGCTCTGCAGCAGCTGTGGGTAACTGCTCTGCAGTGAAAAGTGCCCTGTCTGTCAGAAATTGAAGTATCTCATCTTTTTAAACATAATGTTTTTCTTTTGGGATCCTAAGGTGTGTGTATGTCTGTGGCACTCACCACAGGGATAACCAGGTTGGCTTTCAACAAGCCATAGAAGTTCTTCTGAGGTGCCTGGTGCTTTGTCCAGCAGACAGATTACTAGATTTACCAAAGGAACATCCTACAGCCTTCTGGCAGAGCTGAAAGGTAATGGGAGGGCCCAGTGGAGAGGATTCAGAGGCACTGCCTGGGGAACGTGTCTTCATTCCTCCAACACATCCTGTGGTAGAATCTAAACAGCCTCACCAGCTATCCTGTTCCTGCACATGCAAAATGGTATCACCGTAAATAAATAAAACCCAAAGCCCCCTGGCCTATGGCACCAGAAGTAGGAGGACCCCTCAGTAAGTCTGAAGAAGGAAAGTCTGTGGCCTCTACAGTAAGTCCTGTTGGGATTTCTTCTGCCAAATCTCTGGTGTAGGCCAGCACTGGCATCCCCTGTAGCCATCCCCTTGTGCCATGTTTCCTTCTGTCAAAACATGGAGGAATCGGAGCGCACACAAAGACAGAAATGTAAAAATGGCTATTTCTACCACGCTTGGAAAACATCCTTGTGAGTTTTACAGGGCCCGTTCAGCCAGCGGGGTTGCAAGGGAGTCTCTCAGCTGCAGCTCCTCAAGGAGCCTGAGGCTATTTTTAAATCAGTAAAATTAAGAAGTCTGGGGGTTTGGGAGGCTGATTAGCTCCCACAGGGCACCTACACATCTCAGAGGCAGCTGAGGTGAGATGAAGCTTTCCTGCAACACACCTGCCTGTTTCGGCCCCGAGCATCCCTTGGCCATTGATGGTCCCTGCTCTGCCACATCCCTGGCAGCCAAGGTGCTGCCAAAGCTCCTTCTGCAGAAGGGAGACCTGGCTGGATTTGTGTGCCTTAGGCCCTCGACCCTGCAGCCATCCCATTAACTTCATGCTGGCGACACAGGCTCACATCCAGCTGTTCACTCAGCTTCAACCCAGCCTCCCAGCAACTGCTCCTCAGCCTTTCCTGGCATCTCTCCACACACCTTTTCCCACATGGGCACAGGACACAGGGCTTGGCTCGCTGCATCTTTCCCTTGTTTGAAAAAGCCCAACACTCTTTTAGAGCATTTTATAGCTGTTTAGAGGCAAACTTTGCATTTGTTTTGATGAATGAAAATAGCTGGAGGTTTATGCTGATAGCAGCCTGTAGCTATGCCTGCTAGTACAGCAAACCTGCTGCAGGGAGGAATGGCTCTGTGCTCTGCTACTCCTGCCAGGAGCATCCCTGGCAACTCCCAGACTGCTGCATTTTTCCTCTGGATAAAGCCTGGATTGGCACCTTTTGCAAATCCTCAGCTCCCAACATTTTTCATCACTGCCTTTTCTATCTCAGGGGGAAACGAAAACAATTTTAAAAGCCTGTTCTTCAGGCATTTACATTCCTAACAATTTTGCTGAGTAACTGGAGAAAAAAATTGTGGGAGAAAAAAAATTGACTTGGAAGATGACAAGACAACCAGAATAAATAAAGAAATTCAGAGGCACTAACCACCTTGAGAAGATTGTCATGGAGCAGTTCTAGCATTTTCATCAGTCATCTAATATGCCCAGCATGTTCATCCCAAACCCACAAGGAAATCTTGCTGGAATCTGTCCCAGAAAAGCTATCCTGAAAAAGTTCATGCCTGTGCCGTGGGACCAGATCTATTTGAAAGTCCCAAAATAATTCTGGAAAAATCTAATATTATGGATTTGTTTGGTGTGTTGTGGGTTGCTCCAAAATTATTTTGCAGATGTATCAGCCCTCACTGAAGGCCCAAGAGGAAATGCCAAGAGGGGCTGGAGCTAATTCTTTGTATTATTTTCCTCAAGCAAATGAGCTGTGGTTCTAAAAGTAGGATATGCAGATCTCCTGCTTGCATACGCCTCCCACTATTACACACCTCTGAATGGTTGCTCGAAAACAGTAGTCACAGTGTTGCATTCATGTACAGCACTGAAGGCCTAAGGAAGAGTATGAGAGCTTTGTACACCGCACCTCAAACTCAGCTCCTTTTGGTTTTTCCTTGCATGATCTTTTCTTCAGCTTCAGAATTATTTTATCATAAATTTATGGTATTGGGTTGTCTTAAAGCATCAGCTACTGGAATCAAGAACATGAGATTCCTGGTTTCTGTTAAAAAAATCCAAACAATCTATGAGGAAGCAGCAAAGAGAAGCAACAATAACAAAAGACCAAAGGGCAAACCCAATAGTCAGTGTTGGGAGGCAATGATTTTCAGGCCTTTAATGTTTATCTCTGAAGGCCAGCAGTTAGTAATTCCTATGTTGATAAAGATCATACATAAACCTCATGATTCTGAAGCATTTAGTTAAAACTTCCTGCTCCACTAATTAAATGTTGGGCTCAACAAGCTCCTAGAAGTGGAAACTCCAGACCTTCAGGCAGAAAGAGACAAGTTACTGTACAGGTGAGAGCTGCCTCCCCACCCCTGTATCGTCCCTGAACTAGCTCCTATCTGAGCATTCCCTCAGGGAAGGGCCCCTGCTCGAGCTGGGCACACCTGTCCACATCTTTGTGTGCAGAGACAGGGGCAGCACTTGCTGACAAACTGGCAGCTGTCTTTTTCAGGGGCTGTCACGTCCACATCCATAAAGGGGGCAGTGACCAGCCCCCTTTAATCCTACCTCTCCATGTCTGCCCTAAAAACCTGCCTCTCCTTTCCCACTGCAACTGGGATACTCGGCAGAGCAACCAACTCCCCTACAACAGATGATATAAATCCAAACATTCAGAACCAATCCATCCCTTTGGATAACAAGATTAAATGTTTCCCCTTTTTATGTGAAAAGCATATTGGAAATCTTATTTTAATTTACAGTGTAACTCAGAGCAATTAAAGCACCTTACAATTTCAGTTCTGAATATTTTGCTAAAAATAACCACATAAAAAGAAAGTATTACTGTAACTGTAATATTTATTTTTTATTGACACTTACAAATCTAATGCTTATGAAATACATGTCCCTGATGCTTATACATTGATTATTATACAGTAGGATTTATTTCAAGTTTGACTCAGAAAAAAAAGGTTGACTTGTGACAGATACTGCAAACCTTTTGTATATCAATAAAAAGACTAAAATTGTCTTAACTTTCTCTTAAGTCTTGTGACTGAATTGACTTGTTTTTGAACATCATAAGGAGAAAGAATGAAAGAGTCAAATAGAATAATAAATTACCTGTTTTTAGTTTATTTTGCTGTGGTTTTTTATATCTTGAAACTGACTTCCCTGTTTTGAACCTACATCTGAACAACAGCTATTTAACTTTATTAGTAGATGAGTATTTCTTACAAAACTTAAATATGTAGTGGAAGTTTTCATTAAAATTAATAGCACAATCAAGCTTGTTTGCTTTATGGGAAGCAAGGAAAACTTTGTTGTGAAATGCCATAATACATCAGCAGAAGTCCACAAAAACTCCACTGAAAACAGTAAAAATCAGGTCACGAGCTAATTCATACTATTTTCACTTAGATTTCCTGGCACTTTGGGGAACTGTTTGATCAAATTTTCACTACTAATAAAAAGAGGGGCCAGGAGCAATTACTCTTTTTTAATTTAACCACCATCTTCAATTAAACACAACAACCTTAATACATGAGAGGGATGGCTATCTGACTGCATAAAATAGTTAAAAAATCATCAGTCCTACCACTCAACAAGTGATCCTTGGATAGTTAACCTGCAATGGTAGGAAAGATCAATAATGAGAAAGCTGTGGGGATCTGCAGACCTATCAAATTTCAAAATAAACCCATGGGACTGAAGCCACCTTAATGCTCCTTCCTGGTTAAAAAATTAAATTATGACTGAGAGAAGACTTTGGTATGTCTACTCCTATTGTCTCCATTTCTTTCAAACTGTAAAAAACCAGAAAAACCCAAACCCTGGGGACTGGATCACACAATTGAAAGTGGCAGGTACAGCAATTTAATGAGTATTGGTGGAGCCACAGTAATTGTGTTCACACTTGTTGTCCTCTCTAGTTGCAAGGTAAAACACATTAATTGAATCTCATTCTGCTGGAATGTAATCTCGTTTGCTTCCCTTCACAACACAAACCAGACTCTTAGGAATCAATAGGTAGGGGGTTAAACTGTTTTAAGCTGAGGATGGTGTTAACTTTGTTCCTCTTTCATGGCTGAGCCCCTGGCAGCTAGCAATTATAAAACAATTTGTATTTATAGAATGGATTCATACAAATTCAGTGATCTGAAAAGGCCCAGCACAGGTGTCAGAGGGAGAAAGGCAGTGCGGGTCTGGGCAGAGAGGGGGAGCTAACAGAGCTGGCTTCCAGGGTCTGCTTTCACCCCTACAGATCACAGGAAGGGCAAGAGACCACTTCAGATTTTGGCACTCTGACTCTAAATATGCTTAAGTGAAGGCTGTAAGAAATTAAAACTGAGGAGAAAAGAGTTGCCCAAAGAACATTTCTGATCATCTGGTTTAAAATCTCCCCACTCAGCATGCTTGGCTGCTGGGAATCCAAGTGCTAAAGTCTCAGTTTTGCCAAGAATTTCCTAGTGCTTACCTCAGCTTTGTGCATTGTCTTCCCAAAGCCAGGTATCACCAGTAAAGCATAGCAATACTGATGACCATCACACTTGCTACACCGCACAGATCAGCCTAACTTACTAGCTTAGGGTGCTGAACTCAGGATGGCACATGGGAATGAATCCCTGCATGTAGGGAGCTGTTAGCCCCAGCCAATGCAGACATGTAACGATGACAGTAACTCATCACTGCAGATTTTGACTCTACCTTACAGTGAGGTCTGTGGAGAGCTGGTATCTCATCTTGGCACAGAGCACCCCTGACTTCAGTGAGGCTTGACACAGACACAAAAGTCACCTCACTCAGAGCTCACACGAGGCTTCACCACAACAAAACTAACACACGCTCACCATACCTTCCAAAACAAGGGCTTAGATGGGCTTAAGAACTAAACAAAAAACCCCAGCAAACCCAAACTGGCCTGCAAGCAGTGAAGTTAATGAAACCTTGCTTCTGTGACATGCTCTTCCAGTGTGGTAAGTTAAATCCCAAATCCTACTCCCTCCACCAGGCTGCAAATGGTGCTGGCTGTCACTGATGGGCTCTTGGACAATCCGAGTTGTCACTCGACTGCTGCCAGACATGACGGAGGAGGTCCAACCTCCTTTGCCTTTCCAGGTACACTCAGATTGTTTCTGCTGTCACCTAGAAAGCATGAACAAAGGTGTCAAACATCTACAATTCTGAACTTGGTAAAAGTTCTGCTTTTCTTAATGCTGGTATGAAAGGGAAATTACCACTGTGATCACCTGAAAATGATAAGGATAGGGTAAGTCAAGTCAGCCACCTTTCACTACAGCTAGTTATATCCTCAATTTGATAACAACTTAACAGACAGTACTAATAAGATAATTAATCTAGCAAGAAATATTAAAGACTAAGCAAAATCTCAATCCCTAATGTTTCCTAAATAGTGTAATGACATATGGCTAGGAGAAATCCATGTGATGACAGAACTGGATTAACAGCTTGAATGTAAAGACACGATGGTAAGCAAGGACAGGAAATCATGTTCTTCTACTAAAACGCACTTAAAAGAACACTTGACCATGGAAAACAAATGTACACCAGAAGAATTTGTAGCACAGACAGGCTTTATCTCACACATTTCCTTGGCTTCTTGTGGTCAGAAGACCACAAGAAGCCATCAGAGGAAGAGCACTACAGATTCCTTCATTTTTCATACTGCTACACTTTACATCTCGTGACTGATACTGTTAGTAGTGAAGAATTGGAAAACCCTGGCTTTGCAACGGAAACAGGTATTAAAGGCCATTTTCCTCTTTTAAATACGTATTTTAACGCATAGTCAGAGGCTACAACAGCTAGCAAAAGAATTACAAACCAGCGTGTTGGTTGCTGTGCAAGATAAAAATTCAATATTTATTGAGAAACTCCAGGCTTCCATAAAACAGTGAGGTAAGCCACAGACCACTGAAGCTTGAAATAAGACAGCTCGATACAAGACATAAAAAGACTTGAGAAGTGAGCAATAAAGCTTTAGTTTCTAAATCCTAGGAAGCCAGCAAAAGCCCAGCTGTACAGCACAGGGGGACTAGACGACTCTCGAGTCTCCTGTGAGAAGCTACAAAGGAAGTCATGCTGGGAAGGCATGCTGTGGGCTGAGATATTTGCCTGGCAAGCCTTGCCCAATTGAATCTTTTGTGGCAGGAAGTTTCTCTTTCCCTGCAATTTACTGCCTTTTTTTTTTCTCCTGTTCTTCATTAAAGAATAGCAGAAGTATAAGCAATGTGCAATAAAAAGACTGGCAGCACCTAAATGACCCCATGTTCTCCACCTCACTATAAATAATTCCACATAACTGATACTGCATTGGTTTTTAAGGCTGAGCCTCCAGCACTTATTACGTGAATTTTCAATGTTGTTGTTGTTCTCATCAGATGAATCACATTCAAAAATGAAGGCTAGAAAAACAGGCCAATGACAAGATGTTCAGCCTCACAACAGTAATGCCAAGATCCTTAGGAACAGTCATCCATTCACAGCATCCAGCATCTCCTCAAACTGATCATCCTACATTTTCTTTTACCTCCTCCATACCACATATACACAATTCCTGTGTATTTCCTATGTATATACAATTCCTGGGTATTCTACATTCCTTAGGTCCCCACATACACTATTAATTAAAATAACATTTTGCTGCCCACCAAATCTAAGAGAGTGAACAGCTGGTGTAAATCTCAGTGGCAGCATTCCTGCTACCCCTTTCTAAACTGTTGCCTTCCAACCCTCCTCACCATGATCCAGCAGCAGACAGCTTTCTTTCTGAGAACAGCTTTTTTCTGCCGAACATCAGGAGGTTGCTCTGGTCTCAGGATGAGTCAGTGAGGCCCAAAACTCCTCCCTCCAACATTGGTCACTTAAATCTATTTTGTATAATTACACATAATCTTCCTATTCTGATGCGCAACACAGTTTAAAGCCTGTTAGATAAGTCCATTTCACTGTTCTTCGTGGAAGACAAAACCCTCACTGCACTGAGACAGGGCTTAGTTTTCTATCTAGGTTATAATCAGTTTAGATCCGTGCTCCTCCATCAGTGTTTTTCATTAGCTCAAATGCCTACTCGCTTGAGCTTGACTCCACCCTGCCTTACTGGTTATTCATAACCCTCCCCTGCATTTGCTTTTCCTAGGTTAATCAAACAAATATTCCCAGTGTGCTCTTGTAGATAAGCTTTGTTCATCTCCAGTAACCCTCCTGGAAGTATTTTGGCACAAGTTCCTCTTTCCTGGACATGATTTATTCAGAACAGGACACAGTAATGTCTCACCAGTCACCCAGAAGCTTGACTGTGCACACCACTGTCACACAGTTTCTTCACAACCACACTAAATTGGCAGCTTCCTTTCATCATTGACTAATAAACCCAGGTATTTTCCCATTATTTTGCTGGGTTCCTGGATTCACACTACAAATAGTTATTAATCTGTACATGCAGTATCTTGCCTTTTGTGATGTTACATGTTCTTATAGGCTCGTTTCTAAGAAGGTCTCAAGTCACCAAGAGAAATTAGATTATTCATTGAAACTATTACTCAATTCTGACTAGACTGACCAGCCTCTGTAACATTTACAAATGAATTCTGACACTCCTGTAAAATACTGTCTACCTCTTTGGTATTGATATATTTAAATCACTGAAACACGTGGGGTTTCTGGTTTACTTCAGCAGCTTTGGACATAGGAATTTCAAGAAGCCAGCAAATAATGTTTCTTCTTGACAAACCAAAGCTACGGCCATCCTACTAAGAAAATTTGTTTTGAAGCTTTGCAATTAAAAAAAAAAATCCAAACCAAACCAACAAACAAACGAAAAAAAAATCAAAAACACACAAAAAAGCCAAACAGAATGCCCAAGCAAAACACCGGAAAGCTTAAAATACTGCACGTGGCAAGCACTTAACTGAAAGACTCGGACAGGGACAAATGTGCTCCAAAAAGCCCTTAATGCATCTGCCACCGTTAGGTTTGGAAACATGGAAACAAGGAAGCAGAGAAGGATTTAAAGCAGGCCGACACCTCGGGCCTTACTTCAGCCGAAGTCATGACAGTGCAGTGGGAAGAACAGCACAAGAAATGCAGCACCAGGAGTGGGCTCCTTTTCCGACAGCTTTCGGAAAGCACCTGAACAGAAGACTAAGGCCTCTGGCTGACCTTTAACCCTCTAATGGAAACAAACTCTTTATTCCTTGTATCAAACAATTCCAACCAATTATGTTTGAGAAAAAAAAAAGAAAACAGAAGTGTTAAGGAGTCTGTCTCAGAGCAGAAAGATAAGCATACAAGTGTGAGCATCTCTCCGGAGTGACACCGGTTTCTGTGATGAACTGTGACTTCCATCTCAACAATCATCTTCATTTTCCTTACTGTTTTGATGGAGCACTTTTCCCAAACCGTACCACCACCTTTTTCTGGCCCTCTCTCTCAGTCCGAAGGGGACGAGAAGGCAGGCACTCACTGGCAACAAACACCTCCGGCCGCCCCCTTGCAGGCACAGCCCAGACCGCAGTGCGTCCAAAGGGATTCAACGCGGGCCGGATCGCTGCCGCGGGTGTGATGAATCCCCCTGACTGCCACAGCCAGGAGCGGGATTCCGGCGGGGCGGCGGGCGCCTCGGGCCTGCGGAGAGCCGGCGGGCTCGCAGCGGCACGGACTGAGGGCGCCGGAGCCGCGGCCGCCCCCGCAGCCCGGGAAGCGGAACCGCGGGAGCGCCCCCCGGCCCGCGCTCCCATTGGCTCGGCC
>VZRF01014699.1:2575671-2790899 GCA_013396875.1 Vireo altiloquus
CGCCGGTGCCGCGCCCGCGGCCCCGGGCTCCCCGTGGGCGGGCGCCGGCCGGGGGTGGCGGAGCGGGGGCCGGGGCCGGGGGCTCCGGTGGTTTCCGCCGCTCCCCCTCCCTCCGATCGCGTGTGCGGGGAGTTTGGGGTGCTCCCGTATGGAATACGGTGGAGAATCTGGCCGGAGGCTGGAACCGTGGGGGCGGAAAAGCAGTTCCCCCAGTGTTGTATCGGGTCAGCCAGCCCTCGAGTGCACTTTCTTGATGGACGTGCTGAGGCTGATGAGCAGGGGAAGCACCTGGATGCTTTCGTGCGGCAGACCAGAGATCTGCCTGTTCAGATACCTGCATAGGTATTTCCATGAACTTCCCACTCTTGAAAGTGCAGGACGCCGGCCTCTTTCTCGGTGGAAGTGGCGGCAGTGAGTGTTAGGCCTCGTGTGTGCTGGTGTTTCTCTTAAATTTCCCACGGTCTGGTTGCCTGCCGCTCTGTTAGGAGCGAGCCCACGGTGGTGAAACACCGGTGCCTACTGCCAGGGTGTTTTTATAATCGCTGCGTTGTTTAGATGTGCATCAATCAGTCAGATGTCAGCGGCTGAAATAAGGGTAGATGCACCATTTGAAATCATAGCAACCGTTTGAACCAGAGTGTAGATGAGAAAATGCCGCTGGCCAGATCACCGCAGACAGAGGTCTGTTACTGCCCGTGGAGAGAGGCTGTAATTATATCGTAGAACTGGTTGTAGCTTTGGCTTGGATACCTGAAAGGAAAACTCTTGTAAATAACTTAGTTGGACCACATCTGTTGGATTTGCACCTTAATGTAGAGTAGAGCATAAAAGGTGATGATAATAATAATGGCTAATCATATGGTCGGGTATGGTCTGTTCACAGAAACTGCCATTCCAGACCAAGGCCTGGGGAAGATGTATTTTGAAATTGGGGAGGAGGGTGAGTAGGGGAAAGGGGAGGGAGGAGGCAAAGCACTGCTATTTTTAGACTTGCAACTTTTTCATAGTGGTTGTTTCTTAACATGTGTCCCAACTTTTTCAGTGGAGATTTCTAAAGACCAGTGTAATGGAGTTATTTGGAATTTATTATGAAAAATGCATTTTCAGTATCCTTTCATCCTTATCATTCACACATACCTTACAGAGGAACATTTTTTCTTTAAGTAGTTCGGGTAGACTTTATTCATTAATAAATGCTTTCGGTTTTCTTGTATTTAATCATCAGTATAAATTCATTTAACCTCTGAATTTATATCTGTGGCTTTTGCAGCTTGCTTTGTACCTTGCGCTGGAGCATCTGCATTCAAACCTCAGCTGAAGAGCTGTAGATAGGTGAAGCAGAATAGAAAGCGACTTATACTTCCATGGTTACATTGACTCAGCACTGCTGAGAGTGGGTCTAAATGTTGCTCTTACTTTTAATCTGCCAGCTTTTTTACTGCAAGACTTCAGCTTTAGCCTTTTGGTTAGATATTTTGTGAGACGTATGAGCAACATTGTTATCCTAATTTTCATTTATGCAAAGTAATCTAAATGCAGCTGAAATCCTGAAAATTTTAACAAGCCCAGATAATTTTGCTTGAGTTGTATTTGAAAGGGATATGATGCATTAAAAGGATGTAGCTTCAGCAAGGGTACCAGGTTTTTACTTGCTAACTTCCCTGATCTTATATTTGTGGGTTGTGGTGGGGGTGTTATGTTTTGGAACTTAAGTTCGCAGGCAGTGTAAGACCTAACGTGCTGTAGACTTAAGTCTCTGACTATAGTTATCTCTGTATTTTACATATTGTCCTTGCTATTTTATTTTATTTTTGGATGAAAGAACCCCTGTGTTATACCATAATTACAGAGTAATTTTAATTACTCTCCCCAGAAGTAGAAAAGCCAGTCGAAATTCCCTCTTTGGGTTAAGAGATGCACACTTGAGTCTTCTGCTTCCCTGGTCTAAGTGCTGCATACCAGGCCAGTGAAGGTAACTTTGCACCACCTGATGAAGCTGAGTGACCTTAGAGGAATGAATGACGTGTTAATGAATGAAAGAGAGGAAACAAGTGGACCTTCTCTTAACTCTGAAGCTTAGTGGTTAGAAGAGATTGAGATCACTCTTGCCACTCTAGTTTCTATTCTCATTAAATGGCTGTTTAATAGTGCATAAATAGGCTTAGTCTGAAATCCAGCTCTGCCAGCTTGCAGAGATCTCCCCTAATGGCAAAACTATGAAGTTGAGCTTCCTTGTGTAGTGTGTGTAGGCTCTGCATCCCTTTCAGTCATGGTGTACAGCTTTTTCAAGAGTGGAGGATGTCTCCATGTCTTTTAAACAGGTAATTAAAATTCTTTCTTGAGAAATGTTTTAAATGTAAACAGTATTCCTCTTTTCAAAGTAAAAAAAAAATTTGTTTATATCTTTCTAAGAGAGAGTCCAGATGCTTTACCTTCAGAAGGTGGACCTGCCAGTTCTGAGTGGATAGGTGCACCCCTAGCAGTTCTGCCTAGACAGAGGAGGAGGAGGAGGTTTCAAAAGCGCTTGCTGTATTTGGGGCGGGAGTTTCCTGCAGCACAGAGTGCTGCCAGTGCTGGATGAAGGATCACGGTGGTACTAAATCAAAGCTGCCATTCTTCTTCCTCCAGATGCTTCGTCTGAAATCCCTTGATCCAACCCCAGTTTGGACTCCTAGCCAAATATGTCCATTAAGTCTTGTTTCTTGATTTTTGCATATGGTGAGGGTTTGTACTCTTGGGAAGATGGAGTGTACATAAGGTAGTTTTGAAGAATACTTACTTTCTGTATTCAAAAAGGATAAAGAGAACTGCTTTACTGCCTCCTGGTGAGGTAATACACTAACTATGTTACCTGTGCATTGGTATGTGCTGCAGCTCTGGGGCCTTCTTCCTTGGATTTATAGGCTTGGCAGCAAAGGATGTCTTGTTTGTGCTGCAGACAGAATTCACCATAGTTTCAGAATGAGCTGTTTTCTGGAGAAACCTTTTATTTGTGAGAATGGGGCTAAACTGGATGAGTGGGTCCATGCCAGCAGAGGTCTGCAGTGAAGGAAGAAGAGAGGCTGTCAAAAGAACAGATTGGAAGAGGTACACCCCAGTTAGATGTCGAGGTTTAGAAGTAATTAGCAGATTAAGTAGTGTAAATTTGGTTTTTATTTTTGTGGAAAAAGGAGTTGGGTAGCTTCTAACACTTTTGTGTTTATCTGTTGTGTGATTAGAAAGCTCTCTAAAGAGAATTTGCTGGTATTTGCCAAATACTAAATTTTAATTTTTAATATGACTGCCAGTGTTTTTCTGTTATGAAGGTATGTTTAAAACTCACTGGATATCAATTCTAGGTGCTTGCTTAGCCTTTAGTAATGTAATTTCTCAATCTGTTCTACAGGCATTTTCATAGGGTTATTTTTTTTTCCATTGAACCCCATGAAATAGGAAAGTATTATTATTTCTATTCAAGCAGAAAACTGGAGCCTTGAAATAAGAACGAACTCAGAGTTAATCCAGAGTTCTTCATTTGCAGTAATTTCTCTAGATGTCCGACCTGGGCTGTAAGTACAGGACTGTTGTGTTTGTGTTTTAGAGACTAACAGAGCCTATTTAAAGTATTTCTCAAAGGTGCTATTTTATTCTAAGTGAAAAGAAACTCCTTTTCATTAATCTAATGCTTTTTCTCGAGAAGAAAAAGACCAGAAAATTTATTTTATTTAGATTGGCTGAAAATGCAGATTAAATTATATATTCCTATGAAATATCACAGAAATGTTTCTTTGAGTTGAGAATGTTCTTCGTGGCTGTGGTTTATGAGGATGAAAATCTACCTCCCAGTCTAGGGATTCTGTGTAGTAATTTAAAACATACAAGAGAAGTAATTATTGAAATTTATTAATTGTGAAATCAGCATCTTCAGTCAATGATAATTGACGTATTTAGTGACTTAATGGTGATTAAGTCTGGAAAACTATATTTGAAATTAAAAATTGCTCTAAAGTCTAATTGAAAATATTGCTTTCCTAGTACTATGAAATCAAAGTATGGTTTTTATTCAAAGAACATAAGACCTCTTTAAACAAGGTTGAATTTTTCAGTTTTCTGAAACTCTGTGTATGTTGCATCCTTATTTTAAGAAAGTATTTTTTCTACTTTTGAGAAGTAATTAGAGAATTTTTCATAAACACTGGTATAACACCTTCAACCACAAACATGGCTTTGGCCTTTCAGGAAGAAACACTGAAGTGTCTGGTAGAAGTGAAATATGGAAAATCCTGTTTTTTCTGATGTGTACTCTATGCAAAGCTTGACAAATGCCTAGGGATTTTCGTAGGTGCTAGCTGTGTAGAGATGGCAGAAATAAGCACAGATTGAAATCCTTACATCTTTTTTAGCAAGAGTTCCTTTTCTTGCAATAATCTTGATGTGGTGGATTTTTATGAGTACTCATCTTTAGGTAAAAAAAGGCAGAGTAGGTAAAAAGCTTCCAGCCACTCTTGTGCACTCATCAGATGAAATTTAGGACTTCATTGGAAGAACAGATTAACAGATTCTAAATCTTGGCAAACATTTCTGCATATTTAGGTACAATAGAAGTACTCTACTCATCTCCCTTTCTATTTTCTTCTTTTCTTGGTTAAGGGACACCTATGGATAGCTGTTCCAGGTGGGAACCTCATCAGTTTTGCAAAATGCAAATACTTTAAGCATCAGTAGAGATACAAAGGAGTGGTCGACATAAGTAGTCAGTCACCTAATTCTCTGTGTATACAATCAGAACCTTCAACTGTCAGGCCATCTCTTGTGTTTTATTGGGGACCTGATATGTAGACTGTCCTCTAGAAAGTGGTTGTAGTAGAAAGGGTACAACTCAGGTTTGTGCTCTCGTGTTTTTAAACTAACTTTAGAGACCAAAAGAAGCATCGTATGGAGTTTAGATTAATTTTTTTTGTGTGAATCTACCTTTGTTTTAATTTGAAATTAATGAAATAGTTCTGTCTGATAAAATTATAGGTTCCTACAAGTCATACACAGGCAATCCTCTAAAAAATGTCTCTGACAGTGTGCAATTTTAAGCTATAGAAGATTATTTTAAAGTTGTTTGGCTTAGTCTTAAACTCAGATGTTTCAAAGTGCTCGTGCATTTTCAGAACATATAACCTTTAATGTTTTCCTGTCGTAACTTTTGTCTTTAATTACGTACTTGGAGACTTCTCTTGACTCTTTCCCCCCCACACTCTCTCACTCTCACATTCTTGATAATCTGAAATATTTGTATTACTTTGAATTTCTTTCAGTGGAAAATATGAATACTGGAGACAATGCTTTTAACCAGAGTGTTCTAATATGTTGGGGTTTATTTGGCTATTTCCCTGCTCCCTACCACCCCCACAGCCCAGTCCAGATAATTGTATAGGTATTCCTTCCCAAGTTTTACTTACTTTCCTCTGTACGGTAAAGTGACATGACAGTTTTCATTTACGAACGCTGAATATAAATATTTTTATCCCCTCCTGCTTTTTAGGTGTTCTTTGGACTTTTATTGAAAAAGCCAGGTAGGCAAGCTCCTTTTGTATGCGTGTTTAGTTTAGATTGTGGTAGTTTAGAGTATAGTGCTTTTTTTTTTTTTTTTTTTTTTTTTCTTTTAATGCCTGTATTCTTTAGCATCATCCTCTGGGTTTGGGTCTTAATTGCTGCTGTAGCTTATGTTGTTGTAGAGATGTGTGGATAATTTTTTGGATAGCTGCGATTGTCAAATAGTACAACAGTATGTGGCAAGACTTCTTGAATTTGTTTTCAGTTGTGCAATATTGCTTGTCTGTGTTGTAAAAATGCTATTTACTGTGTTAAAGACCAAATATAACCGTGACTTTAATTGCTTTCGTAACTTAGTTCAGTAATATAGCATTAATGCTTGAGGTTGAATGTTTTCTATCTTGCTCTTCATTAGGCTGTTTTGACACAGAATTTTGAATATTTGGGAGATTTTATTTTTAAAAATCTTTGCTCCTTAGAATTTCTGGTTTTGCCTTTGGATTTCTGTTTTGCTGAGAGGACAGTAATTCTTTTTTATAGCCAGTTTTTAATAGCCAACACAGTTGGCAGTAACTTTAATATTTTCTTTCAAAATAATTCTTCAGTTGGATAGTGTGTGGATAGAAACAAGTTTTGTTCTTTGGTCAAACATGAAACATTCTGGGTAACATTATGTTTAGTTAAAGCTCTTATGTTATCAGGCGTGCTTTTTAGACTGGAATTGCAAAAATAGACATTCTTTGGCTATTGAAAGTTTTTAGATGAAAGTGTGAAATGTCTGAGTGGGTGGATATCCCAAAAAAATCATTATATCCTTCCATTAAATTTCTTTTCTAGTTTTCTTCTTAATAATTGAATGTCAGATTTTTATTTCTTGTACCTAAGAAAAAAACAGGGGTAACTGGTTATTTAATTTCTGGTGCATTGCAAGTGTTGCTCAAACAATTTTTTTTCCTCCTTGTAAGTTGTGTAGGTGGTATGTGATGATAACGTTTTGAGAGAGAATAGGGAAGCAATTGGGACTGCAGTGCTAAATTATCCTGGCACATAGTGACTTGTATAAAGATTTATGTAAAAAGATTTTAAGGTTACAAGAACTGTAGCAATCTGCTTCTATGGGCTCTGTTATACATTAGCTTGCTTCTGCCCTTTTTTTTGGGTTTGGGTTTGTTTTGTTCTGTTCTGTGTTTGCTTTCCAGATGTTTCCAATACAGGACTAGTGTTCATTTTTTGCTGCACTAAGGCAAACACTATAGTCTTGGTACAGTTTACAATGATGAGTGCCACTTGAACACTTTCTTTGTCAATGGGTTGGATGCATTTTGGCAGCTGTGTTATCTTAAATCCTAGTCTAGACAAGAGAATTAAAGGTGTGTTGTGAGCACATTATCCTTTCTCAACATTAATGTCATAGGACTCTCTCAGTTAGTTGGATGCTGTAGTCTTCAAAGATACAATGGTGACAATATTTTAATTCTTGTCTTGATTAGCCCTAGACTAGGTGAAAGATCAGGTGAAAGACAAAAAAAAAAGGAGTGTTTTTAGAGTTTATTAGCTTGTCTTGAAATATCACTTGTGTCTTGTAGTCAGAGCTTTAAAAATTTTAAACATATCTTCTGCAAAAATCAGGGTAATGAGGAAGACATTCAAGCATTTTTAAAATATTAGGATGTAATAGTGTAGGGTAGTGATCTGTGGTAAAATAAAACACAGTTCTTACTTTATAGAATGGTTTGGAGACTTCCCATTATTGTTCTGGTTTACAGGTAGCCACCTGAACTAAAAGATTAATAGTGTTTGAGATTCCCATGCGAGTTTCAACTCAACTACAATTTAATTTGAACGGGAAATGAATTGGATAAGGCACTGAACTTAAGTGCTCTGAATGTTGTGAAGAAGAGCTTTGGTCATGGATTACTGATTAATTGCAAGAAAGGATGCTTTCAAGAAATAGGCAAATAGGTCTCTGCTAGCCTGTATTCATGTTTGCTGAATTATGAGCAAGTTTTCATAGCAGAATGTTTGAATTGCTTGCCCTCTTACTCCTAACACATTTTACAGTAAAGAGTATAAGCCAGGACTGATCAACGTACTTTATCTGATTAGACCTGGTTGTAGTTTCCAGCATTGCTATAACATCTTTTTAATTGCTGTACAAAATATTACTTGAAACATTTTATAAAATAATTGGAATGCTTTTGTCTTTTGAAAAAGCTCTGAACTTTGTAAGATCTATCTAGAAATGCATAAATTCTCTCATCAAGAATTCCTTTTCTTTTGAAATGTCCTTACCATATTTTTAATTTCATTTATACATTATAGAAACTCCTTGGTTTTATTAGAACTAAACAATGAATACAAAATGTTTGGGGTTTATACCCTCTTCCCCAGAATTTATAAATGAACGGGGAAAAAATCTTGTGAGGTTTTTTTTACCCACCTCTGTATTTAATGATGCAGAATGCTGAACAAGTGTACTTTTTTGAACTGTGACATCAGTCCTAATTTGTATGCTGCTACTAGTAAATACATGTTTTTAGGAGTGTATGTTTTCAGTCTGTAGATTATTTTCTACTACCAAAAGTACTTGATGTATTAATAGGTTTTCCTAGTAGTAGTCTTCTATCTCCAGGTTAAGAATTTGCCCCTCTTCTGCTGAAATAATTCTGCTGAAGACCAGTCACACAGTGATGTTTTGTGGTTTGGTTGTAGGATTGTTTTAGTTTCAGGAATTCAGGTTTGGTTTTGGTTTTTAATAAATTGGAGGGCAGAAGATGATTGTGTTGAACTATTTCTTCTGGAAGATTTTGTCAGATGCTTTTCATACCCCTCTGCCCCTACAAAGCAAAACATCTAACTGGTCTGAGTGCTTTTCAGTCTCCAGTTAAATCCAGGCTCTCCATCTCACTGCTTAAAGAAGGCATGTGCTCTGTTAGTCTCAGATGCAGTTAGATACTTGGTAGCTGACATGCAGGTTACTCCCTACAATGCCTGGAAGAGAGAAGAATGAGTCACCTTCTGCAGGGTTACAGCTGCTGCAGTCTGCTGTCAAAGTCCAAGTGATAATGTGGAATGAATTCTCCCATTGCTTTCTTCTGTTTGGGTATGGTGTTAGGTTTGAGGGGAAGGGAGCGGGGGGTTATCAGTGTGGTACCGCTTAAATCTGTTTCATCTGCTTGGGTTCTTTAATAGATGAGCTCCTCAGGATGCACAGAGGCTTTGGAGGTAGGAGAGGTTGGTTTTGTTACTGTACCAAATGTGCAGGATGTAAGCAGGCAATCTTGGCATTGATTTTCTGAACATGCAGTGCTCTGGAACAGATGCCTTTTTTTATTTTTTTTTTCTCCAAAGCCAACCTTCTCTTTTTATGCATTTCATTTAGAAATAAATTAGAACTGGGCCTTACAGGAAAAAAAACACTAAGCTATTTTGGTTCATTTCTTTAGGAATCTGCCTTGCTCTAAAGTGTGTAATACTGTTGCAGAAAACCACTCAAACTATCAAGTCATGTATGCAGAATCTTTTCTCTTGAGAAACAGGCTTGGGCATGAGTCAAAACATTTAAAAAGAATAGGAGAAAAATGGAAGTCAGTATGTCAGCATGAAGCAACAGCTGACCTTTCCTGAAATATTATGGTCACCTGGACTAGGGGAGTCTTCTGGTGATCATTAACTATATGGGATATCAATTTTGCATTTTTGCAGTGGCTTCCTAATCTAAGGAGAATAAACGGTCCTGAGAAATCACTGGGTTTCAGTCCTGGTACCTTTCTTTATCTTGCACATCTGATCCTTTTCAGTTGTTTCCTTGGGATTTGTGAATTTGCCTTCATGTGTTTGTACATACCTTCAAAAGTGGTACATCTTCAACAAAAAGATTGAAGAGTATTTTCTAGACCTCTCTTGCAGTTCAGTGGTTAGAACAGTCTTCTGGGAAAAGCAGATGTGAAACTCATATGACTGAAGGAGGTGTATGGTGCAGGTCTGTCACCTCATTGATCAGGGTTGTAATCGCTGTACTATGTTAAATGTGAGAAATGGCATTGACACCACCTACTTTTATTCCCAGGGCTTTGTGTGGAAGTGATATCTCTTGTGGATTTGTTGAATATCTTACTAGTGTTGTGTTAGTAGACTCACTAAGCAATGTTTAGTGAATTAGGCCTCTCCAGGGACTTGGCTGCTTGCATGCCTCCTCCATAAATCTGCAGAGAGCTTAGGTGTGCAGCCCTGTTTTGGTTCCAGTATATGGCTCAGATGGACTTGCCTAGCTGTAGGCCTTCAGACAGATACCTCGTTTTCACAAAAACTTTGGATGGGTGCAGCTTTTCAAGAAATTAAGTGGGTAGGGAGAAATTTTGTGAAGCAGTCTCTTGGTCATGGGTCTCTAAATGCTTCTGGAGTCCCAGTATGTTTACCTACCTCAGTTTTGCTTTCAGACCCAGAAATATTTGCCATCAGAATGCATTCATCTCTCTACCTCCTCCTTTTTTAAATCAGTTTCATTCTGTGTGTTTTGAGCAGTGAGTTTCTAAATGCCTTTGTATAACTTTTTAAATATAAAATATGGAGTGGGCCACAGACTTGATGATCAAATCATCCACAGCATGAGCTTAACAAATCTTGTACTTCAGATCTCTTCCTTCTCTAAAAGGATTTCTATGCACAGGTTATATTATATTGCTGGTTATAACATTTTATTTGGAGTTGAATCTGTTGAGGTGTCTATCCTTATATAAATAGTTGTCTGAGGAGGCTGGTAGACTCCTAGAAAGAAACTGGAGAAGAAGATGATATCAGGATAACCTGTCAAGAGTCCATAGAGTTTTAACGTTAAGTAACAAATGGGAAGACACTTGATTTTTTTGCCTTCATAGACATCTCTTCTGTCTATCTCATAGTTTGGTTGTCTGCAGCCTACTTAACATTAGAAGCTGCAGATGCTCAGCAATATATTTTCATGCCTGCCATTTGTTTCTCCAGTAGTTGGGACAGGTTGGCCATGTGAGAGAATCAATAGCCTTGTGCTCCTTGGTCCTCAATGTTTCAGAAAATTTCGGCATGATGGCACATTCTAGAAGTTCACTCAATCCAAATATTCCCAAAATTCATTCAAACTGTGGATAAGTCAGCTGCCTACTGATGTGGTACGTGTGTGGCTATATTTTGATGGGCACAGGGTTGAAGAGTCCTCTGCTGCCTTTGAAGATAACATAATGGATCAGCTCATCATTTTGCCTGGACTGTCTGAATGGATATCTAACAGTCTTGCCTTTAGTCTGGCACCATACACAATGTACTTGTTTCATATGGGATTTTGTAACCTCTGTTACTTACCAAAGTATTATTATGTAGTTGCTGCAAATTTCTGATGAGCCTGTTTACTATCTAGCAATTTTTTGTCAAACTTCTTGTAACTCTTTTATTTCTAATGCTCTCTGTAACCAGGTTTTGTAGCAACCCAAGTCAGATGCTCGCTACCCATCAGTTGAGTCTGTTAACAACTGTTGGCAAGGAATGCTGTTCCTATTATCACTCTGAGTACCAGTTTTTACATAGTGGGAGTGATCCTGCTGCCACTAGGCCTTTTGCCTCAGATTCTGCACTTATCATGTAGTTGAAGGATTGCTGGACTTGCTCCTTATCTGTGCAAAGGTGATTTTCAGGAACTATGATGAGCAAATGCAGTCCTTGGACAGCCTCCTGGTGGACTGGAGCTATTGTTCTTTTCATCTTTTTGATTTACAGTGTTGGTTACACCTGTAATTGCCAAGAGCTCAACTACTGGGCTGCAGTGATGGTTTGTAGACAGGACATGTGAACATTTAGCTGAAAGCTGGGCCCTTTCTCAAGGGAAGGAAGTGATGGGCAATATGAACCCTCAGTCACAAGACCAAACTGTAGCAGACATGTTCAAAGGGCCATTATCTCTAAAAATTGTATCACAAGAAGCTGAAGATAAACATCATGGTAGCTTGATGATGGAAAGGTGGTTTATTCAGACTGCTTTGTCTTAGGTACTTTAGTAACTCTTTGAACAAATCCATGCAATTCTGGTTTTACCTACCAAAGTTTACAATATAACTCTGTTATGGAAAGGAAAACAAAATACATAGAAAGCTACCATCAGAGTAGTTAACTCTAGTTAGAGAACTTACTCTGGAACGTAAGGAAGAGGGAAGGAAGGTGCAATGTATTGCAGGGTTTACTGTTGTGTCCCGAGGCTTGATAGGGACACATTGAGGAAAAAGAAACAACCCTATGTTTACAAAGTTTTCACCTCTGGAAAGAATTGCTGCGTTGCAGACTTAATGTTTAGATTTTTATAGACTTTTCCTTTGCAGAGGAAAGAAGTATGATTTTTGAAAAAATACTTTCTTTCGGTAGTTTCTCAAGAACTTGGTCATTCGATATAATTGCTGCAATTTATTGCAGGATATTCCCTTCTCTATTTTTTTCTCACAAACTATATTTGGTAAAAAATACACAAAAAATAAGATAAAAGTTTTTTTTTTTTTAATGAGATGAGTATATTCAAAAAAGAAAACAAATAACTGAAAGGTGTGAAACCACCTAACTTAGTGAATGTTCAATTCTCCTCCAGGTGGTTTTTAGTCAGAAATAGTGACTGCCATCGTGGTGGCTTCATCTGCCAGAGAGGGACAATGGTAAGCTCAGCCTTGGATGAAAGCTGAGAAAGCACACCTTGAAAGTCCATCATTACTCTAAAATTAAGCAATTGTATTGCTGGGATAATTAGACAGGTAATTGAAGTCTACATTCTTCTCCAAGAGATGATCAAAACACTTGCTTTGAAAGACTTTCTGTCTGTCAGCAAGAAATGTGGTTAGATTAAAAGGACTGGGAACAGTCTGGGCTTCACACCTCCGCACACACCTTCAGATTAATTGGAATGGCCTTTCTGAATAGGACAACTTAATGTGGAAAAAATAATTAGTGAACTATTTTCAGGAAATTCTAGTTACCAATTAGTGATTCAGTGAAGAAGGTGTAATGGACACTGGGGTGTGTGTACAGTACCTTTCAACATAATCGCTTTCTTAAAAGAAAACTGACTTTTCAAATATTTCTATATTTTTCAAGTATTTTCTTACTTTTGAGGGTTAAGTATACAAATTATTATCCTTTCCTAAAATAGACATGTAAATATTGGGGTAATATTTTTTTTCTTCAAATAAAATAAAGTACATGTTTTTTAAAAAATAAGTTTGCATAGAAAGAGAGACAGTTAAAATGTATGTTAAAGGTTAAAATGTATGTTAAGGGTTAACAGGTACAAGATAAAACAGTCTGCAGGGTTGACTGGCTGCCACAGAGTGTCTTTCATGGACAATAAAATGGCTGTCAGGCAGGTTAGTAAAACTCTTCTGGGAAAAAGGAACTTTTTATAACCTAGACTAGACCCAAGGAAATTAACATTTATACAGTAGTTAAAATATAAATAGCTCAACATCTGAGATGATGAGTATATTTGAGCTCCTCATTCTAGCTGACTTCATTTTGATAGTTAATCAAATATTAGATTTGAGATATACATACACATGTCTATGTATGTGAGGAAAAGTAAAATGTTTCGATTTCACTGTTTTACTAGATACCTTGTATTTAATGTCATCTTATAAACAAATTCTTACTAAGAAATTTCTGGATATTAGAATGGATTATACTTACAACACTGATTCAGGATGAAGTAGTCTGTTGTTTTTCTTTAATTGGTACCCATCTTATTGTAGAAAGAATGAAAAAGATCTCCTAATAAAATTATTTCTGAAGTTTATGCCCAGGATAGAAGGGAGGTTATCAGTAAATTGTTCTCCATTTTTATCTCTATACCACATAGAGGTAGTATGCTGGGGAGGCAGTATTTAGTATTTGAAGATGAACCAAAATTTATTTTAATAAGAACAAATAAGTAACCATCAAAAAATCCTGACAATTCTGAAGCTCTTACTTTGGTCTGTTCACCTTTAGATAAGGAAACAGTTTCACTTAACAAGATGATATACACTTTTTGAATGAAATTTATGGAGTTAGTTGAGTTGTTGAAGATGGAGGTGACTTCTTAAATCTGTGGAGAATAAAACCGTCTTAGTGTCCTGTTTATTCCAACATTCCAATTATTTATATCAGGCATATGGTAATTAGAGAAATTCTTCTGTAAGATAAAGGCCACCAACTTTGTAAAGTCATGGCAGAATGGTTTTGCTTACCAAGTTGAAAATCAGATGTTCTGGTAGACTCTTGGTAGAAATGAAGAGGCTTTCAGGGTATCTGCTCATGATACTAGTCAAGGCCTTGAATTTTTTCTTTTTTGGTAGAGGAAGATTTGACTATGGTCAAACGGATACTAAATCAGAATACTGCTTCTGCAGTAAAAGAGAAAATGATAGCATTTGTCCTATTTTATCCTGAATTGGTTCACTATATCAGTATGATGGTCACTTGCTTCAAGTTTCTGTAAAATAGTCCATGTTCTGAAAAATATCCAGAGTTGTACCCTAATTGTACCATTGTGAGGAAGATCTGTCTCAACAGAGCATTTTTCGCAAGTTTTTTTATATGCATTGTAGGATGTTTTTATTAGCTTGAAGGACATTAAGCTGTATTCTTCTTTAGTTTCTAGGGCAACGAAAGTCTGTGCTTTGAACTAGACACACAAATTCTTTTCAAGCTATGCAGTATCATAAAAACTCTGGTATCTACCTTCCGTAGCTTCTACATGGAGACTGATGAGAGAGCAGAAATTCAGGCCAGGTTGTTTGCCAATTAGGCCTATTATTTTTGTTTTACTTTTTCTTAAGTTTTAGTGACCTGCAGCTAGGTTCATTGCAAAAGGTCAAATTTTTTAAAAAGCAAATAAATAAAAGCCTCTGTGGAACTGCAGTTCATATCAGTATGTAATCTTGATTCCGCAGACTAGATCGTGGCAGTCAAATTATCAGAGGTGAATTTTGTGACCTAGGCTTGCATTTGTTTTCAGATGCCAGATCTGGGTAGTGCCAAAAGTCAGGAGCACAGATTTATTGGAGTAGAAGTATTTTACCTCAACATGGAAGAGAAACTGTTTCTTTCCCTGGGTTTCTGGCTGGACTGGAAAACACGGTCGTTCCTGAACTCTAATCCTGTGGAAGCAGGTGATGCTACTAAGAAGGTTTTGAATTAAGTGTTAGGCCTATTCTTGAAGACTGTAAAAGTGTAATTTTAATGAGCTAGAGAAAATCCTATTAGAATAGTTTAAACAAGTTTTGCAGTGGAATTTTTATCAGTGATTATAAATTGGTTAAAGTAATATAAGTGTGTTGGCTTTGAAGAGTGAACTAATACTTTAGAGGACTATAGTCTTCTGGCCCTTTTAAAATGCATATGCATTTGACTATTTTTGCTATTTTTACTTTATATATCCACTAAAAAGTTTTGCTTTTTATAGTTTAAATAAACAAGCATAAAGCGTTTGAAGTTGTCATTAACTTAAGCTTGAGCTTTACTTAATTCTGCAAAATCTGGTTAGAATTCATTTTGCTTTCAGAATTGTAAGATATATGTCTATGTTGAGGCCTGTAAGTATGACTATCACTTCCTCTACATAAAGGAATAGCTATAAATATTTATATAAGTTTGGCATTTGTTTCTCAGCCCATTTTCCATGTAAACAAGCCTTATGCAACTCAGTTGTCCTCTTGTCTCATCTTCCTCCATTACATGTCAGCAGTAAGTTTTGAATTCTGCAGTGAAGTTAAACTAAATTAAACATTAGGACAAGTTCCCAAAGAGATTGTGGAAGCCCTGTTGTTGGATGTTTTCAAGACTGAACTGTGCATGGCCCTGAGCAAGCTGGTTGAGATTTCCTGGCTGACCTTGCTCTGAGCAGAGGCTTCCCAAGGTCCCTTCCTGCCCAGATCAACATCTGGAACAAATGAGAAATTTAAATAATGATTAAGTTCTGTCAGAATTGTTGGTGGGAAAGACACACTGTGACTGCTGTAGTTATGGAAGAAACTGGCACATGCTTATTCCTAATTATGGACTGGAGAATGGTGAAGGGAAAAGTTGTAGGCAGAAGGAAAAACTGGAGCTTTAGTTAGCAGCACTAATAGACTCCATAGGAAACTAGACCTACCATTGTACTCATAAATTACTTTACAGACTCTGTGCTCTGTACAAAGTCTGGATGCTGTTTCAGCTTTTCCAAAAGGATTATTAACAGTATTTTCTTGCAAGGATTTTTCTTTAGCCCATCTACAGGCATAAACTTTGATATATCTGAATTGGTACAAATCTGTTTGTTCACTTTCTTGCTCCTCCTTCCCCTATGTCAGTGCTTGCTTGTAAAGGAAGTTTACAGTATTTTTTAATATATTGCAGTAGCTTAGATAAACATTTGCACATCAAGATGTGCTTCTGAGAGAAATTTCTTGTGACAAAGCGTGTATTGATGGATAAATAGTAATGCATTTTAGAGTCACTGTTGGGTTCTTTTGAACACAGCAATGTAATAACTTTAAACTATAAAACAATTAGAAGCCATAGATTTGTACGGTGTGCAAGAGGCTCACATTGCTTTTAATAGATATCTGCATTTTTCATTGCCTTTGTAAAGGGACCTATTTCAGTTCCACTTCACCAGAATAGGCAGGCTCTATGACCTTGTAGAATTTTGTACAGAGGTGCAAGGAGGAGGAGAAATCCCTCAATGTCAGCATATGTTTTAAGATATTGTGAGCCTTTGCAGTTTCTGCTCAAGCCAGTGGTGTTGAAGTGAGGTAACAACCTTGACTTTGTCCCCAAAGTGGTGTTCTTGCTTCAAGGCACACCTAATCCACTAGCTTTATTCTTTCTGCTGACAGGTTTGATGTTGTCATGGAATCTGCCCTAGCATTCTAAATACTTGTAAAGAAATCCCAAAATTTTGTCGTGTTGCCTACTGCTGAGAATAGCTAGGATGCTGGGTGCTTTTTCACTTGAAGAGCAGGCAAAACTGCTACTGCATCCTTCAAGATGTTCAGATTGCCACCATCACTAAGGATGGAAGGCCTCAGAAGTGTCAGTGTCATAGGCAATAGGGGTTAAAGCTGACATCTCTTTTCTTTAGATGGAGAGCAGAGGTACAGGGTTCAAGGGACTTGCTAGAAATTGCACAGGAGGTCTGTAACAGGATGTAAAACTGAACCCACATCTCTTAAATCACATGTCAGCATTCCTCTTGCTTGATGCTTAATATCTTTGCCGTAAGATATCAGCTGATAAAGTTTAATTATAAGTGGCCACGTCTGAAAAAATTGGTCATTTAAAAGCAGTGTCCTTTTTTTTTGAATATTATATTTTTCAGAATATAAATAAAAGATAGATGGTAGTCTTTTTAATTTTCGAATCTCTGATATGTTGCACATTTGGTAGGTACTGAAAACCTTGACATATCCAGTCATGCTCATTGTATTGGAATAAACATTAGTGTATTAGCATGGATATGGCTTAAAAATATTCATGGTAAGAAACTAATGTGGATATTAAGAATAATTTTCAATTATGGATGCAAAGCTTAAATATTGAAATGTGAGGCATAATTTTCAAACTGTTGAGCCATTCCTACAGCTAATAGCAGTAACTGCAGAAAAATTAGATGCTCAGCTTTAATGTCTGGAAATTTTTTGAGCAAGAACTTTTTTGTATTTAAGCAACCATAACATGCCTCATAATCTCTTTGAATCTTGACAAGTAGACTTCTTGCAGAGTGAACTGAGTAGGGTGACAGGAGCTAGATGAAATTGGTGCAGCTGTGAGAATCTTAGATTTGTAGGACATTCTGATTTTCTTGTAGCTTTTAGAAACAAGAGAATTAGTCACAATGGAAAAAGTGAGGTAAAATATTTGCCTTGTATTTACTTGTGGTTATTGCTTCCAAGATATACCGAGGAACAGAAAATTCCCATTTGAAAATTCCAGTGTTTCTGGGTTGCTAAGTGTGGCAAGCATTTCAGGATTTCAACAAGATGATGTTGATGCTCGTTTGTCTAAGGTGAGAATTTTGATTGGCATAGAGAAGGAACTCAAGGATTAAAATCTTGTTTGGATATGCTCCCAGCAAACCTGCTGCTAGGCAGGTAGATTTTATATATCCCTTAGAGTCTTTCCAGTCTTGATAATAGGCTTCAGTGTTAGCTATGAATTTTAATGATAAGTACTAGGAAGAAGTGTCCTTTTTAAGGTGAAAAATAACCTCTTGTTTGTGAAGGCTTTTGAGCATCAGAAATGGCAGTAGATGAGAACTGAAGATACTTATGTCACTGGCTCCTTGTTATCATCCCCAGTGGTCAGAGTGCTGTTTTCCTTCACCTGTGCCAGAGCCTTACTTCGAGGGGAACAGACATTGTCATGGGACATAGTTTAAACATTCATGGAGTTCTGCAAGTTTCATGAGAAAATGTCTCCCTAACATCTTAATAATCAGGGATTTTTTGTTTTTTTAGTGACTTAGGCTTATTTAGTGACTAGCAAACCCTTAAGATATATGTTGATAGACCTTTGAATTTTCAGGCGTTCTTGACATTTTACCTTAAAAGCTGAAGGCAGAACTGAAGGTAGGCTGTATCTGCAGTGACTTGCAGAAGCAGGCTGAAAACATGGAAGGAGTTTGTTATTCTGGTTCCCCTATGAAATCTTAGATGTGGAAAATCCTCTGTAGATAAGAATTTTTCTCTGAAGTGATTGGAAATGACCTGTAAAGATCTTTGGTGTCCTTCATACAGAGATGATGTGCCTCATTATGTTGCATCTGTTGCAGCAAGGGAATGTAGGTTTACCAGATGGCCTTTAAGTGTGTGTTGGGTTGTACCATCCATGGTTCTTGTCCCTCCGAAGGTCTCAGCTGTAAGTTGCCTAGGAATAATGTGTGCAAGTGCTTTGGTTGAAAAGTGCTTGTTGTAACAGTTGGGAAGCAGATATTTATAGTGCTTCTGTATACTGTGATTTGTTGTTGTTTCTTGGACTTTTGCTTGGAAGGGAGCTATTTCCTCTAACTTCTTACAAGCACGGTACCAATGGAGAGCCAAACTGGCATTGGTTGAGACTTTTGCTAGGCCTTGAAATCAATCTGGAAAGTGAAGCCAACTAGAACACCCACAGAACTGAATTGGCCTTAAAGTATTTTATTTAAGCTGAGGTGATTATTTCCAGAAAGCTTCATGTACAAGAACAAAGTTTCTGGAGCCTCCTCAAAAGTGATATGGTGTGGTGTTATTTATTATCCTAATATTATCCTCCCAAGCTGTTTTACAATTATTATTTAATTTGCTGTCCTATGAGTAAGTACAATTATCATGACTTTATATACCTCAATCTATCCACCTGAAGAGTGTGTTTTCCCAAAGGCTATGTAAGGAGTTCATGTCAAAGCCTAGAATAAAGTATTAGATTCCAGTCCTGCAATTAGGCCATACACTGTTCTTTATAGCAAACTAATTCATGACTCAGCCACCTAATTGAAGTGGGACTTCCAATAAACTCTTTAACATCTACTCATCTATAAAAATGGTTTTAAGACCATTTTTTTAGTTGGGAGTTGTTGCTTAAGCAACTTTAAGAAATTAAATCATTACACAATATAGCTTAAAAAACTGAAGATTTAATGCAATTAATTAGTAAACCGGAATGACTTGTTTGCATCGGAATCGTGGGAGTTTTACAGCTGTTCTGTATGCTTTTGCCTGAGAAGCTGTAATAATTTCCATTAGAGGGAAAAGTGCTGAAACTTTGCAGAAGCCTACCTTTATTTAGATTTGAGTATCTCTCTGACATATTTATACATGTGTAGAGGTATTGACACATCTTCATTAGTATATATTTGCAGGAGTCCATGGAACCATAACTCTACACAATGAGCCCCTAATGGTTACCGTTTTTAAAGCTACCAAAATACAAAGAATAAGGGTTTGAGAAAAGTGAAATGTCTCCTCTGTCTGAGTTTCCTAAGATAGTAATAGCTTCAGAAGTAGAAAGATAGAGTTCCTGCTGCTTTAGTGCAAGTATTGGTTGTTTCAACAAAGCGTTAAGACAGTTTTCTCCTTGAAAATTCTGTGGTATTGCTTCTTCTCATCCTGATGTTTGAGAGGCTCAGAATCAGGCTGAGGAACACTCTGTGCCTTTTCTTATCCTCCATAGCTGATGTGAGTTTTAACTATTGAGGATTCTGCATTAAATATCCAAGTAATTATGTGAAAGGGATTAAAAAAAGTCTTGATAGTTACACTTGGAATATGTTCCTCCTCTAGATGAGGAAGCTGCTTGTTCAAGTTATGACAGATTTTACTGCAGGCAATCAAAGTTTGCAAAAAGATACGTTACAAAAAGATATTTAGTTATATTTAGTGTGTATTTGTAAATAACCTAATATATTTGACTGTCATTTCTGGTACTTTATTTCATATTACCAGAATTCTTTTGCTGTGTATTTTGGCAGGATTCATATCACAAATTTTTTGTAAATCTAAAATGAAGAATAATTGTTGTTTACTGACTTTTTGATATCATTTCCATCACTAATATCTTTATCCCTTAAACTAATTTCCTTTTTGAAATACTATCAGAAGTGTCAGAAATGCATGTAAAAAGAGAGAAATATGCCATGTGTGTAGAAGGTGGTGAAAGTGATTTAGCACTGGAGACTCCTTATCATGTATAGATATATTTTGTATTTCAGTGGTCCCAGTATTTATCATATAAAGCTGTAATCATGCATCACTTCAGAAACTTCAATGGAACTTAAACTTATAAGAAATAGTCTTTAAGAATACATGGTATTCTTTTGATTTTTATTACACAGAATTATTTGGTTGAAAATATTTGTGTCTGATATGATGCTCAAGAAAAAATCCTAGGAAAGATACAACACTTCCAGAATATGAAATTAGAAAACGGGAACCTGTTTGGACTTTTTAACATCTTCTCTGCTGACTAGTATAGCTCAGACACACACAGAGTTTAGGGGTACTGGGCAATCTCTACCACTGTTTAAGGGAAATGATGCCTTAGGTTTTAACTTCTATATTTTTCAAATCCTGTACTGCTAGTGTAACTCTGAAGTTTCCTGTAGCTTGTTAAGTGCTGTTCTCTCATGCTAAGATAGACATAACAAAGCCTCTCCTTGCTCTCCAAGGACACCCAGACCATCCTAGGCCCAAGAACTGTAAACCATCATCTTGGAGAGGGGGGGCAAGCTTGGGGAAATTCCATCGTTGGCTGAGTTCTGGTTGGTGAATTTATGCTGATACAAAAATGTGAAGAACTTGGGACCTGTCATTGTCCATTTTGGGATCCACTCTGGAGCCCAAAGTGTATATCTGAAGGCCTTTCAAATCAATCCCTCCTTTATTCCTGTCTAGTCTCTGTTTCTAGGTAGCCATTTAAGGCATCAGAATGAGATCAGTTTGTTAGCCTTGGTGTATGTTAGGGTTTGGTTTTTTTTACATTCTTGGTCTTTTAGTCTTCATTTTTATTATATTTTTGCTGCATATTGTCTTTGTTTTTGTCTTTATCCGATGACAGCTCTAACCAAAAATCTGAGAAGTACCTTGTAAAAGACATCAGATGTGAAGTCAGGTACTGCCCATGTTTTTCTCCTTCTAGGTTTGATTGGAGGTGGAAAATCTGTGAGGTAGAAGTCTCTGAAGATCATTTTCTTACCATTCACCTTGAAGCTTTCTAAATGTTTTCACCTTTGTTATTCAAGGATGCATAGTAATTCAAAGGATACATAGTAATCTAAAGAGGTGTGTGTGCCTTAAGATAAACTATAGGAGCTATTTAATGCCGTGTGAGGCTGTGTGGTCAGTGGTATGTAACTGGGCTACATAAAACATTTGAAGTCTTTGTATTTTTTGATTTCATGGTGGTGTCCATCCTCAGGTAAACTGAGGGATCTGCTGTGGTCTATTGGTCCCAGGTGCTCATTAAAGATGGGTAACAGGGTGGGTTTTAGCACTGTGTAGTTATCTAGGACTGGGAAATACATTCTTACTCTCTTTTATGGAGCAATGACTGTACCTTGTCAGTAGTGATATCCTGGATATGATGGCATTTGACTCTGCACCAATGCCTTTCATAGGGCTATAAATGACTGCAGTCATGTTATCTCTCCAAGAGTCGCCCTGCTCAGTTTCTGTCATACTGGAGCTAAAGATAGTGAGATCATTTAAACAGGGTGAAGTGCATTGTTCTTTAAACGTGTTCTGCAAACATGTGTAATTGATCTTGCAAAGATTTGTTCCTGAAGAGGTCTTGAAAAGCCAAGCCTTCCCCTGCTACATTTGAGAGTTTTTCTTACAGGCTCTGCTATGATATTTGCTTTAGAATACATACTGTGCTGCACTGATACTTACAAAAGTGGCAGCAATTCTTATTTTCAGGTGGCCCTCATGCTTTTCATTAGGAATGATCAATGCTGCTCAAAGCTTTTCAGCCGTACTGAGAAAATTGGATTTTCCTGCTCCAGAAATGATGAGCAGAACTCTGCCAGTTTTCCATTGCTAAGGGGACAGGCAAGGGCAGATGGGCTGCAGCAAAAGGAAGAACTTCTGCCCAGCTCCCACTGTGGCCTGAGCTGCTCTCTCACAGATCCTGTGATGAGAGAAGCAGCCTGGATTCAGGACTTCAGTATAGGTGATGGGGTCTTAGCCTCTCTTGCTCCGCTAAAAGTATTTGTGAGTAGGTTAGATCTTTTGGTAGGATTTGTGAACTCCTACCTTTGACTTTTGTGGTTGTATGGAAGGGTTCTGTGTTGCTGCTTGGACATTGCAAGGTGGCTCTTTTTGTTTGCTTGTTTTTTTCCTTTGTATAGAACCTTTTTTTCTCTTGGGCCACTGAAATTCAACAGGGTGAAAAGCCTGTGAGGAAGAGATGTTCTTCTTCCCTTCAAATTTCATTAGAATTATGTAACTCCCCCACATCTGAGAAACCTCCCTTCCCTTGGTGGGCCTGTGCCACTGCATACTGCCTCAGTGGTGGGTGTCCAACATCTGGCTGGTCAAAGCTCTGAATATCAAGTGGAGTCTCCAAATCCAGGCAGAAGTTGCCTCCAGTGTGATCAGCAGCTGTGGTAAGGGGAGTATTGAGCCAGGGATCTCCCCCATACTCATCAGAAAAAAATTTGCCCAGGATACTAATTGAGGCAGGAAATTCTCACAGTGTTGAGGGGTAAAGGGTGCAGAGCTAACTTGAACTTCAGAGCTTGTAAAGCTCAATTTTAGTCAAGAGCTAGGTTTTCCACTAAGTGTTACCAGAACTCAAAAACTGGAAAGTGCAATGCGGAGACCCTTAGGATTGTGAATGAAGACACACAGTTCATCATCCTCTTGGTGCTCAGGGAGTACGATACACAGAAGTCTGGTCTAACTCCCCCTACTCATCTTGGGTGTGGCAGGACAGATACTGAGCTGGAAGCTCATAAGCCCATACCAGAGCCAGTCTTCTGCTCAGTATCCATGGACTGTTTTTCCATTACTTGCTGTATTCTAGGTAGTAGACACTTACTTTTCTGTGTAGAAAGACAAATTGAGTGTATATGTTATAGACAAGCGTAAGTACATATAAAAGTCTGAAATATATGTCACACAGAATATATAGATATAAGATGTATTTTCTCTGTAAGGTTACCTACTCAAATTATAGGTAGTAAAGGGATGTACTGTGCAAGAGCAACTTTATTTTTTATAAGAAGACATAATAAGAGCTTTGCAGAAACACTTTCTTACATATTTCAGTGTTATAAAGTTATTGGTTATTGGATGAATCTGAATTAAAAGGTGAATAAGGCTATTGACTGTAGGATGTCATTTTAGGTGCTAAAGGTAGGTAGTGAATTGGGTAAATGCAACAGGAAAAGCAATACAGAAAATTGCTTCTATCTGTTCCACCTAATAGTTCCTAGATGGCCCTGTGCAAATAAATTAAATTAAGCTTTTCACATCTCTTCTGTCCACTTATCCGTTCTTTCTGTTCTTCAGTACAAAACGTCAGTGTTTCCACTGCTCCATTTCCCAAGTGCTGAGTACTCGGAGCATACTCAGACCCTCAGATATTCAGTTGCCCAGCTTTTCTAAGGTTCCTAAACCTTTCAAACACTTGATGTTTCAGTGGAACTGGCTATAACTCTGCAACAAGTGTGTACGTGTTTCCTCATATGTTCCTCGACAAATTGGAGTGATCTCACAAAACAGAGAGAGGTGATCTTGTGTTTTAATTCTGGCTCATCTATTTCTTCACTGGGCACTTCTCAAGCACCTTTGAATTTCTCAGTTACCAGAGGGCAAGCCAGTGGAGAATGAGAGGAAGTTCAGGGCCCTCAGATAACAAGAAATGCAATGGAGGTGTACCTGATACCATTTCCACTGAAGAGTGTTTTTAATGCTGTATAGCAAATACAACAGGACACATGCATCTGAACAATAAAGATAAGACAGCAATTCAATATTTCTTTTTATCTGTTGAATGCCATCCATCTTATGTAATTAAACGCTCTGCTATCTTGTGTTTAAACGCAGGAGGACAGATTTCAAGATGCTTGTGTGTATTTTGGTACTTAATTAATGGCAGCTGAGCTCTTGCAAGAGTTCCAAAGGTATCATTCTGCTAAACACTGCATATCCACTGAGTAAGAAATGGACTGTGTCTCTTCAGATGGTAAATGAAGGCAGATAAATGGTAAAAGTGAGTGGAATTCTCTACAATTATTGATGACAGCCCTAGACTATGGGTTAAATTACGTTCCCTTAGTTAGCAAAGAGGCATAACAAAGTTTAGAATTTCAGCTACATCTTATAACATAGGTGGACAAATTTTTGATAGTAGTCTGGTGATGTAAGAGTTGCTTATGTGGTTTGAGACATTATTGGCCTTTTACCCTTTCTGACTCTGGGAGAGCCTGCCATCCCGGCAGCAGAGCCAGCAGGAACACACAGGTTACCTGTTCCAGTGCAGGGTGGTGGCAGACAGGGAAACAGGTTGTTTCCCTCAGCCAGCTGAGGCAGGTGCACCAGCACTGCTCTGCTGCCTTGCCTGGCAGGCGGAGATGGGTGGGAGGGATGAAGAAGGTGTAATAGGTGGCTCAAGGATGGTGTCATCTTCAGCTGCTGCAGGTGTCAGCTGCGTCTTTTGTCTGTCCACAGTCCAGTCTTACTCCAGTGATTTGACTCAAAGCAATACTACTCTGGTAATATGAAGGAGAAAATCAGGTTTAAGTTAAGAAGGTACCATCTTGTTTCTCTTAGGTCGGGTTTAAGCACTTAAAGTCATAATTGATTTTTCTCTTGGTCCTAGTTGCTTTCATGAGAAAACCTGTGTAAGAGTTTTTTGGCAATAGGCCCAGTGTTTTCTTCTCTCTTTTCTTTTCTATGGCAAATATGTAAATTTAAAACCTGATGGAACACTTAGTTTCATGTCTGAAGAAAGGTTTATGAATGTGAGGGTGTAAAAAAAAAAAGGCAGGCATTTCAATTTTGTAAAATAGTTTGGCAAGGATGCCTTCACAAGGAGATGCAAAGTAATATATTCCTTCATAGCTATATTTGTTGTGCTGTCTGAGTTGATTATGAAGCAGAACTGTGATGGTATTGCTGGGCACTTAATTTTGATTTTTTTATGTCTCTTCAACTTGTTTAACTGACATAATGATGTGAAGGCTGCACGAGAGAGATACATTTTGTATTATCTAGTATGTGTTTTTATATAGCAATACTTCTGTGTGTATGCAGTACTTGAAGTGGATTACATTTCTTGAAATATTGAACTAATTTACTGGCCCTTTGATTTTGTCTCATTTATTGCTATTCAGAGAGTTCTGTGTATATTGACCAAAAGTAAATGTACCCTTGAAAGGGAGAGTTTTGCACCATTAATCTAAGCAGGAGGTAAAAAATACCTGTTCAGGGCGAAAGAGGATGTGATGTTGAAGGATGAGTTTGATGTCCATCCTGTTCTTACACATGAAGATTGCAGAGAAAATAGTATTATATTCCTCATTTTTGTAGTGTGGAAGTATTCCTGGCATATTTCCTGGAGGGAAGGGAAGTTTTGTAGAACTTTTAAGGCTCTGAGGGGAATAAGATGTGCAACAAATCACGAGAATGTGAAATATGCATTTTTTTTTTCAAATGTAAAATTTTAAGATCGTCCAAATATCTCTTTCCTGTTGGGTCTGTACTGTTTGCAAATAGATATTTTTAAATTTTTTTCTTTAAGAATGTTGCCATTTTTAAAAATATAATTATTGTTGTTTTTGTTTTTAAACTGTAGGTATGAGAAGGTGCCAGTAATTCTGGTTGGTAATAAAGTGGACCTGGAAAGTGAGAGAGAAGTATCATTGAGTGAAGGCAGAGCCTTAGCTGAAGAATGGGGCTGCCCTTTTATGGAGACCTCTGCTAAAAGTAAAACAATGGTGGATGAGCTCTTTGCGGAAATTGTTAGACAAATGAACTATGCAGCACAGCCAGACAAAGATGATCCATGCTGTTCTGCATGTAATATACAATAGCATTAAAAATGACCTAACCTGGACTTAATTTGCAGAAATTTTGTAAGGTGGTAAAACTGTCTACTTCACTTCCTGGTTTGTGGGTCACTTGAAATACATCTGTAGTGAAGTAGCAACATTAACTCAGAGCTGAGCATTGAAAGTCAATCACTGACTCTGAATATAATTGGGTTAAATGACCACATCTCACCCGTTTTTTCCCTTTGAGCACCTGCAATTTTATGGCACAGTCAGTCGACCTACCGGGTCGTTCCAGTCAAACGTACGTGTGTTGTCATGTCAGACGGCAACAACAGCAACTATTTCCGAAGAGGACAGAATCCTTTTGGAAACAGGAGACGAAAGCAGTGGAGAGGTTGTCTCTGAAGACCATTCACAACGAGCATAAGCACGAAAAGGAGAGCCAAGTCTTATGGTGTCTGATTACCACGCTTCAGAATGGGCACTATCACATGTGGCTGAGTTTGTTCAGTCAGTTATGTTGATTTCACCAGAACTTCTGACAGTGTTGGAGAAAAAGGCTACCAGAGACCCGTATAGTTTGGATTCTTTTCAAAATCAATGCTATTATTTCTACACTTTATCCCACATATTGAAATAGAAAACGTTGAATCGACGTGTGAAATGAGAGGCAAGATCTGAAAACAAGTGACAGGTGAAGAAAGAGTCTGGCATTGGAATGTTTTAAATCTTTCATTTTGCTGCTCAAAAATGGAGGATCGCTTCAGGTTTTGGTCTACAAAAAGCCAAACAAACCCTCTGTTTACAAAGCAGGAAGCATCTTTATTTTCACTTTACTGAACCAGGAGGAAGCAACTGTGATGAAAAAAAAATTGCTGAGCCTTACTAACAAGGAACACTTTAATAGATTAACTAGTACCATCTTGTAAGGAAAATTAAGCCATGTTTCATCCATATGTTCCCTTCTACAGAAGCCTCGTGGGACAGTATGAACATCCTGCATTTTTAAGTTTAAGGACAACAGTTTTTCTTGCCTTTAAGGGCTACATTCTCTGGTGTGATCCCAAACTAACCTTTGAAAATCTAGTTTGCTATTTGATAGCTTTAATGTTGAAAACTTAAATTGAATAACCATGTGAAATCATTTGGTTCAGAGGTGAAATAGTTACCGTTGTAATTCCTTAGGTGGGTGTGGAAATGGCTCTTTAATTGCCTGACACACTATTCAAAGGTTGCCCCAATTATTGGAGTGTTTAATGGTGGGAGCAAATATTTTATTTTGAAAGGATGCTCGAGCTCTGACTTGCTAGTTTCATAGCAGTGAAGTATTTATCATTTGCATGACTAATGGCACAGAAATACCTATTTCAAAGTCTTACAATCAAAGTATAGAAAAGTTTTCAATCGCAATGTTTAGATTTTAAATGCTGGAGAGATTGTCTTGAGCTGGATCTTTTATAGGTAAAATTGGCCATAAAAATACAGTCACTGAGCCTGTGGTCTAAATAACACCATGCGTTTATTAGTTTTTCAATCTTGTGCAGTAACAGTGTAGTTCCTTGTGTTTAAATGAGTGAAAATAGGGGTGCTGGGCTGTGTGTGTGTGTGTGTTGAGTGTGTATGTGTGTGTGTATATGGCCCTTAGAAATGCTGTAATTGGAGTTAGGTTCGAGAGTTTTGCCTCCATCTGCAGAACTTCCTGAAAGCGCTCTCATCTACCACAAAGCACACTGGAGTAGAAAACACTTTGCAGATTTCCATACATAAATATCCTTAACATTTTGAATTATAGTTCACTGGACGATAACTAAAGAAAATCATATTCACAAGAGAACTGGCCAACTCTGCCCTTAATCTTTCAAGACCTTTCCACAACCAGTGTGACAAAGGGCATTAGATGTCACAGAACATTAAGCCTTACTAGAACATAAATGTAGCCCATTTCCCATCTACCTTGCAGAGCTTTTGTTACTGTACTTTGTTCTCTTAGGGAGATAGGCACACTGTTTATTTCTGGCATCTGAATGCCCATTTTGGGTGCTCTGAATCGCCCTCCTAGAGGCACCTACCTCTTTCCATTGACTATATAGCAAACTTAGGCTTTTAACGTTAGTCCTCCAAGTCACACAACTCACCTGCCTAAACTAGATGGTATGAATGTTCTCTTACCACCCCCTGCCTGCCCACTGTGTCAGCTGCCGTGCTTAAGCAAGATGTGAGATGTTGGATTAATGATATTTCAGGGTTTCCAATATCTAGATTGGGAAACAGTTTATCAAGCAGCACAGTCCATCCGTAAAACAGCTTGTCATTGTGAGATCCACTGCACAAGCACTCAAACATTAAAAAAAAAAACCACAAAAAACAAACCCCAGAAAAAAAACCAAAGCCAGATTTCAAACTGAGTTGGAAGTGCATGTTATGCAAGGTTATTTACAGAGATGTTAAAAATCTTACCTGAGATTGTTCATCAGCCAAGAAAATGGCATGAAGTAGAGTATGAACAGACTAACATGGAGTTCGTAATGTAAACCAGATGGGCTTTAAAAACAGGAAAAATTGCATACTAAATTTTTAACAGAAAATATTGATGAAAATATCTCCCAGTTTGGTTTCTTCACTACATTCTTACATTTTCAAAAGCATAGGCCATATGTAAGCTACCATGCAACTTGGCTGGGGGGGCAAAGCGTAAGTGTTGTTCTTCATTGTATAGTTCTGAGGAAGTAGTTATGCACTATTTGTATTTCCACTAATGTGAAGACAGTGGAGCTTGAATCAATGACAGTTGCACTCGACAGATTTTTCAAGTTATAGGGGTAGCTGAAGGGGAGGTAGGTTGGCCACACGGCAGCTGCATGGCCACCCTGCAGGAGTCGCTGCACTTGGGTCACTGTTTCATTTGTACCCTGATAGGATTACCAATTATAGTATTTGAAAGTTTCTTATAACATGCCTTAAAATATTATGATTTGTTCCAAAGACCCACTTTTCCTTTGGCTGTTCTTGTGGAGCTTTGTACTTTTCTACAAAGACAGCATTTCTCCAGTTTTGTTGGTTTTTTTTAAAAAAAGTTGCAACTTTTATTCTTTTAAGCTATGATAGTGAGAGCAACTGTTTCCTCTTTCCCTTAAAAATACACACAAAAATCACTCAAAGAAACAAACCAGAATCAGATCGAGACTATTAAATATAACTTGCATTGGATTTTGTTTGGGTTTTTCTCTTGTATCCGTCCCCCCGCCCACCCCTTCAGAACATCAAAAAAATAAATTTGGTGACACCTTCTGTTCTGATTCTAGCCTCTCCCTAACCCCAGTGCTACAGTTGCCATTACTTTTCTGTGGGAAAACTACTGGTATTTGCTTTCCTGTATAGAATGTTGCCTAAAGATGTCAGCCATTTGGTTGGGGGGTTTTGTGCATGTTTGTTTTTAATTTTTTATTTTTTTTACCAGTGTGCCGTCAAAGCACTGGTTAGGCTTTAATTGTGAAACTCCGCAACAAAGGCAAATGTTTGACAACTGCAGGAGGCTTTTATCTGCATTGTTGTGCATCTGTTAATTCTTGATCAGGGTTTGAAGAAAGACTGAAGTGGATTCTGGAGTCAGACTTAACGCTGTTGATTTGGAGTTTCCTATGGGTGAATTAATGTATTTCACAGTTAATTGTTGAGCTCTAATACAACTGGCAACTTAAAATGGGGCAACAGTTTGTTTTGTAACAATGTCAGTTGTTTAAACCTTGATGTTTCAAATAAAACAAGAATTGTACATAGAAGTCAATGCAAACTCAGCAGTTGTATTTGGGGTTAAATTATTTTAACAAATAAATTTATTTAATGAAATCTTCCTTGCATTTTCTGTATTGTCCATTTTGATTTGATCAAAAAGTTCATCCTGAGCTGATGAGGGTGCCCAGTAATTTGAAACAACACTGTAAACTATATTCAGTTCAGCTAAGTATTTCCTGCCAAAATGCTCTTCTGGTACAAATTAAGTAGCAATAAGTAAAAATCAAATATACTTCATTTTTTATGGATGGATGGATGGATGGATGTTGTGATTTAGTTTATGGGCTTGATAAAAAACAATAGCAACAGAGGGGCTTTTCCTAGTGGGATATACCCTCACAACAATCAGTAAAATCAGTATTTGATAAGATACAGCTCTTCCTATGGCAAGAGAATAGTGCTTATTGTGAATATGTAATAAAATGTTCCATAAATAAAAAAATAAAATGACCAAATAAAAGTTGGTCAATATTAATATGCAGAACTATAGCACTGCAAAAAGTTAAAGAAGGATTGTTTGTTATATCAGCTGTTCAATTGATGAGTGTTTTGAAGGCTTTCAGCACCACAGAAAAGGAGTCAGTATTAGAAAGAACTTCAAATACAATTAGTGTTGCAGAGATTTGTAAATGAACAGTTGAGCTAATGCTAACAGGATTATTCTAGCTAATTGGCACTGATCAGCAGTTACATTTTAGTCATGCCAGTATGGCTAAAATACCCTATTTTCACTAATGATGGGTGCTTGGTAGTCTCTTGTTTTCATGTCATGCATGCCTTAAGGAGCAAGAAGCCTGAGGCTGGCACATCTTAAGCTTTTAGTTCTATGGATCATATAGAAGGCTGACATATGCTGCTAATTTCATGTTTTTGATTAGCCCGTTCATTCTGTAAATCAGTTCCAGGGGAACTTTTGCTGATGGGTTCCTCCAGTCCCATTAGCTTAGTAATGTCCTTTTGTTTTGCCCAAGAATATACCTGTAGGGGGACAATAGGAATTCATTGGGCTGTTCTGAACAGTTTAAAAAAAATGCCAATGTGTGACATGCTCTTTTCAACTAACTGAACAGCTAGAAAACTTTGAATTTTTCACTCCTAGCAAATGCTTTCTCTGTCTCTCTGCACCCTTCCCCCACTCTTTTTTTTTTTCTTTCTAGCTGCTGCAGGAAATTTTTTGCTCTGTAAAATATTTTGGTTGGATATAGTATCTTGTTTTCAATCTTTCACAGGTATCAGTCTAACTGGATCACCAGCCTTTGCTCATTACTTTTTTTGCTTGACCAGGGAATCACTGGACTACATCTTCTATCCCAAGTTACCTTCAGCAGTATTGTGTCCTTGCTGTTTACTTTGTGCTTTATTCTCCATCAAACGACATCTATTTTTCTGAGTGCAGGAAGAATGATTCTGACATTGCTGACAACTATGTTTATTGCTCTGTCTGGCCCATAGTAGTGTACTCAACCTGTAGTCATGTCTTCCTTTGGCAGCCACCATCTTGGTCATTCTCATTTAAGAAAGAAATTTCCAGCTTCCAGTGACTCTGTTTGAGTGCCCTACTCATTTGTCATAATTCCTGTTTTGCCATAAAACCTGCAGAAAGAACTTTTTTTGTGTTTTTGTGCTAATTGCAGTCACAGAATTTGCACATATTTGGAACTGCAGGTTTCTTTTCTTCATGGGGAGTTCAGTGAATACATCTGGATTTTGGCTCCAGTTGTTTTTTGGCTTTGTTTGTCTGATGGTCAACACAACAGGTTTTTCCTCTCACGTTGGAAGAATAAAAAGTAATGAGTTGAGAGTCATAGGCTCACAGAATGATTCAGATAGAAAGGGATGTTTAAAGTTCAACTAGTTCCAACCCCTATGCCATGGGCAAGGATGCCTTCCACTAGACCAGATTGCTCAAAGCCTGGCCTTGAACGCTTCCGAGAGCCACTCTGGGCAACCCATTCCAGTGAAAAGGTTTCTTCCTTAGAATCTAAACCTGCCCTGTTTCAGTTTGAAGCCATTCCCCCTTGTCCTGTCACTACAGGCCCTTGTCAAAGGTCCCTCTCCAGCTCTCTTGCAAACCCCTTTCAGGTACTGGAAGACTGCCAGAAGGCTCCCTGGAGCCTTCTCTTCTCCAGGCTGTGGGTTGCATTTACAGGCTGGATTGCACGTGGGTGGAAGCAAAAGCCGTGTTGATGTGAGGCAGGCACTGCGCGATACTGGAACTGCTAACGGCACATCTTCATCCCACTCTGCTGGAACGGTTTTTCCATGTACTTTCAAACACACACTTTTTGGTCTGACTGGAATATGAAATAGTCTGCGGGGCACTGAGAATTTATTTCAAATTCTTCACGGTGCAGTGACCACATACGTAGACAAGTGGATAACAGACCTGGCTGCTCTTCTTAGGAGCGTTTGCAAGGCCAGACAGCCGTGTAGGAGTCTCACTGAAAAATGGAAAAGTGGGGTGGTTAGCTGGCAGAAGTGGAGGAGAATGGGGGTGGATCTAGGTTAGAGGTGAAAATATAAACCTGAAAGACTGCTGAAGAAAAATGTGTAGGTAGACTGAGTGTGCTATTGAATGGTAGAAATATGAGTATTTAGATTAAGAGTATTCTTGCACAAAAGTGCTTATTAGGTAGATCAGAGAACTGGATTTGAAGTGTAGCCTTCTACAAGATATTTTCATTGAAATAAGTTTAAAGCTGCTTCTTGAAATGTTGTATGAGAGATTCTGAATTTTGTCTTGCTTTAGAATCCTTGTACAGTTTGATAAGCAAAAGCTGTTAACCTCAAATGTCATCCCCAAATACTTGAGACATGGCACCTTAGCTTTCTAGTTGTACAACATATCTTAGGAAAACAAAACATGCTTTCATCCTACAGCCAAGAAATACACTCTAGATCACAGCTCTTTTGGTTATTACATAGGCTTCTTTTTGCTATTCACCCTTTCTTCTTGCAGATGGAATAATCAAACTGAATAGAGGTTGCCTGGCACTTTCCAATATGAGACAAGGTGATCCTTTTTTTTACTGCTTTCCAAACTAATTAGTAAAGCTCCATTTTTTTCAGGATGATCTCTCTGTCCCAGATTTGAGGATGGTTATTTGTTCTCTATTTTTTAATGGTTCAGCTGTTTCTAAGGGTAAAACAATGGAAGATGCACCATTCTGCATGTACTAAATTCTTGAAAACACTGTCAAAGCCTGGCACCGCTCTGGTTTGAACCACTGGGAAATTGCCCAGAACCCCACCAAATTGGTACATGGGTCTAAATTTGGCCAAATTATAAGCCTCTGAAAAAAGAGTTTGCCCACTATGAGGAGGGATAAAAGTCTGCATCCAGACTCTTCAGTTGGATTGGATATGCCTTCTGCTCTTTGTATTTCATATATAGTAACTGCTGGGTACAAGGCACAGTCTTTGTCTGTACACACTGGCTGAGAGCTGAGAAATAGAGTGGGAAAGAGTAGGATGAGACTTCAGCAGGGAGGATTTCCAACTGTAGATCTTAATGTTTCTTGTTTAAGGAGTAGAAATCAGCTTTGCCGGCAGTGAAGTCATCTAGGAGCAGATTCAGAGGCAGACTTCATTAACACCAGCAGTGGAGGACTGGTCTCAACACAGGAATCTCATAACCTGCCCAATGGCATGTGACCAATCCAGGGACACAAGAAAAACTTTCCAAAAGTGCTAGTGTGATTTTGCCTAAAAGTCCTTGCCTCCTAAGTAAGGCAATAGGAAGTTAACCTTTGTAGTATTTGCTGTGTGAGATTTTAAATACAGGAACACAAATAATTGATTAACGCAGAGATGAGATTCTGCGAAGAAAAATAGATGATACGTAAGTGTGTGTCCTGTTGATAGAGGGTAAATTCAATGCTATGTGAATTCAGGTGCTTCTCAAATTCTCCACGAAGCCTCAATACTTGTTAAGGGTGCTGCTCTAACAGGTCAGGATTCCTTCTAGGCCTGTGTATTTCTCTAGCTGATTTTTAGGTAATGTTTTCTTCCTGTATGGTTTTATTGAAAAATTTTTTGGGGAACGACAACACCTAAAGTCAGATGCAATATTGATATAACATTTATCTTTGTATTTTAGGATGGAGGGAGAACACCACAGATTTCTAGTTCTGCCTAATCTTTTGGGGAAAGATACACTGTCAAAATTTGAGAAGTATTCATAAGAGTTGGCACCTCTTTATTAGGGGAACTCAATCAACTCTTCTCGATGAAGGTGCTATTTGTGGTTATTTCTAGGAACGTACTTATTCAAGCAGTCAGAGATCATGAAGAGTGGGTGGGCGCTTAGAGCGTGTTGTCTACTTGTTCCCCTTTTCAACCGGGGAATGCTGTGCGTGACATGCATGATAGTTTACTGAGATAATTCCTAATCTCTGCATTTAAAGTTAACCCATCAGGTGGATATCCTTAATCCAGCAAGACAACATCGTCCTGCAGACAAGCTCTCTGATGACTGTGATGAGAGGGCTCTCATCTCTGCATCAGATCTAAAGCAAAATGCTCATTTTCCTTGTCATTTTTCATGGCTAGAGGAAATCTGAAGAGCAGTAAACATTGCTTTATCCCCATTAGGTGAGGTATCCCCAGTTTCAGAGCTCTTTGGTTTGTCCAGAAACATACACTGGTAAAAAACTGTATTTGTGGGTATGGAGGAAGGATAGTGACAGGGAAGATAACACTGCTCATAAAGGTACATGGCTCTTCACTCCAGGCAAGGCACCTCTGCCCTTGGGTGAACATCATGTTCTCATGTTCATCTTTTTTCTGTGTGGAAAACAATTTGTTTCATGTAAGACAAGAGAGATTCTTCCTCCTTTATTCCCTTTTTTTTGTCTGGGTTTGTTTTTTGTTTTTTAAATCTTGTATAGGTTTAGCACAAAGCAACTACTCTGTGCTCTTGAATCAATAGTTCATGGCGGAAGCTGCTTCTCCCCTGCTCTCAGGAGACATTCTGACTCAGAAATGTACACAGCCTATGCATCACTGAAGCCATAAACCTAGTTTGCTTGTTTATAAGTGGTAGAGTTTTCCAATAAATTATGAAAACCACACTTTCAAAAAGTTCACAATGCTGTTCCTTATTAAACTTTTTCATTTGTTCCAGATTTTGGCATGTTTGTCAAAAGTTTTAAAACACACCAATGAACAAAAACCACCAAACAGTAAAAACCAAACAAGATGAAAAACAATACAAACCAAGTTCAGGTTTCCTCATCTTTCTATCTCCAACCAAAAAAAGTTTCAGCTACTATTTGTCACCTTTGTGTGTCCAGAAACCTATAAACACAAATTAAAAGGAGGGAAAAGGGAAGGCTTGGGGAGGGGAAGAATTCTTACGTCTCACTGAGCTTGGATGGCTATATCAAAATAATCCACAAAGTTCCCTGATAAGTTATAAAAAGGAGATGGTGGAAGCTGGTGGTCACTTGGGGCTCGATGGCAACAATGACGAGAAAAGTTCTCTAAAAAACAGAGTTCCCTGTTCTCTCCCTGTACAAATCTCCCTGAAAGGGAGTGCTTGAATGAACAGTGTCTGCCACAGCACGTGGGCGCTGGGTGCCGAGCTGCCTGCTCCCGCGATGGTGCTGTGAGCGCCAAGAAAGCTGGATTAGCATTGCAGCAGCTGCTACATTCACCTTCTTTAGAAAAGCTTCCCTGCAGACCACAGCTGGGACTTAGTATGTTTAGTAACATGCAGCTTCTTTAACTGATCATGCAATTGCTCCTAAACCTGCATTTCCTTTGAAAAACCCCCTTCAGGTGCTGTCCATCACAGCAGAAGGGTGGGGGCCATCTTTCTATTCAGTGTGTTAGCCAGAAACTGCACAACCAGACCATGCTGAAGGCTTTCTCTGCCTTGAGGAGCCACCACAGAGGATGTTTCCAGATAAGCTGGGCTAATCAGGCCACCATGATTTCAGAGGCTGCTGCTCTGCCACCCTGTGAGAGGGGTCTGGCCTATGCTTCCCCCTGACCAGCTGTGTGTCAGCATGGTCCCAGCTGTCTCTGCTACTGGATTTCTGGATCAAAAGTCTTAACCAGTTTTCTGCCACATCACCCAATATGGGCAGTAATTGACTGACCCAAAGATCATTTAGTAGCTCTTTCTGCTTTGTGTGAGGAATAATCTTTGAGATCAGCCCTCTTAGACCAATTAAGCAGAGATCCCCTCTAATCCCCTTAGAGCAGGCCTCCCATTGCCTTGGCTTTGTGTGGACAGACTCCACAAAAGCTCTGGCTGCTGCCTGATTGCTGAAGCAAACATGGGCGGTCTGAGATAAACGTTCAGCCAAAAGGTGTATCGGGGTGGGGGGCAATTCAGCAACCATGCTGTCAGCATGTTGGTAATCATAAATTTCTCTGAGTGGCACCAAGAGGAAAGCAGCTCCATGCCCCAGGTGCAATGTCCTGCTTGTGTGGGTTTCCTGCACGGTGAAATGCCTGCTGTGCTGCCCTGTGGGTGCATTGCTACCCCATTTCCTGCAGGATGTGCCTCCAGCACATCCTTAACAAAACCCCTGTGCTGCTGCCTGCGGTCGAGCTGCAGCCGTGCCGTGCCCAGGGTGGCTTGCCCTAGCCCTCGGTGTGCCTGCCCTGCCTCCGAGCCAGAGCTGAAGTGTTTGGGGTTGGAAACTCTGTGCCACAGTCCCAGGGGACCCTACCCAGAGGGACTCACCAAGTGAGATGCAGAACTCCGTTCTCTACTCAGAGATTTTCAGGGTGGGCAGAGAGGATTTGGCCACCCACAAGTCGCCAAAGGTGCAGGAGGTGTCATGGCACGCAGGAAGTTTTTCCTTTCACTGCCAACACACCTGAGGATCTTCAAAGCATGGGGTATTTCTTACCTGTCCATTTACCTGTCCACATCTCAGTAAGCACAACTTACTGCTGTCACTGGCAAAACACTCAATAGTGGCTCTTCTAATACAAATCAAAGCAACAACCTGAGAGCAACGGGGCAGGAGTTTTTCCTGTAGTTAACTAAATAGTCATGGAAACTGGAAAGTTTGAGGCCCCTACATAAAAGCTAAATAAAAATCAAATTAAACTTGGCAAGGCTTCTCATCTAGGGATTACAGTACAACAGCATTTGAAATATTCTGCCAGAACTAGTCCAACACTGATGGTAAAGCAGACTTTTGAAGGCCTATCTTGAAAGTCAGTGAAAACTAAAATACCCTGGTAAAGTGTTGAATGCTTTGGAGGAGGTAACCATTGATATTCAGTTAAAGCAAAGTTTCCAGCTAAGACTTATTTTTCCAACTTCTGTTTTCTGCACAACTATTTAAAAATACTTTGGAAAAGATGAGCAGTCGCATTTTCCTCAGCTGAGTGCCTCAAGGATGAGCTAAACTCAGGAATATAGAGTCAGAGGATCTCAAATAACCTGTCCTTCCCAGATTTTTCCTGTTAAAGCAAGGAGATACCTTTGCACATGTGCCATGTTAAAGTCTGGGAATAAGGAATCCTTTCCTCTGCTGATACTTAACAGACCCTTTACTAGTAATTTATCCAACTGTGCATGTAAGCTCTATCAGTGGTCTTTTGTTTTAGTGATCCAACTCTCTCTATAACAGATTTCTTGTCTTCTCTTTGTTGAGTTTATATTTCTATCATGCTCTCAGGCAATGAACTTTAAACTCTTGAGTGAAATGTATGCCTTATATCCTTATTTCGTGCTTGTGGAAACAAAGTTGTAGAGACAGATACTCATCCAAAGGAGCGTTCCACGGCACAACAGATCCCTCACTGAGATTTATTCTGTTAGTAAAAATAACTGACAAAAAAAATTAAACCCTGAAACTAAACTTGAAAAACCATTGGTTTTGAAACCACCCTGCTTCTAAGTGCATCAGTATATACTGAATGTAAAGCAACAAGGGGGGAAATGAAGTTTGCACTATTTCCATTTGTTAAAAAAACTTAGAGCTTCAATATTTCTTGTTCCTGTGTTTAAAAATCCTGATGAAGTAAGAAGTGGCTCTGTAGATCTTGATGTACTTATAAAAGTAGTCTGAGTAAACACAAACTCTAGTCCTTTTAGTGCTGTATGGGGCCAAAGAGACAAAAAGCATTTCAAGCGCTCGAATGGGGAATCTCCTGGAAAGGGACAGCCTGAATAGAGCCGGCCTTTGTGATGTCGGGGAAACATGAGGTCAGGCTTAGTAAATTGGCAGGAATTATTTAAAAGAGCTGTTACAAATGGAGAAGGGTACATTTTTGTGTATTAGTATGTTTCTGCTCACAATTTTAATGGTCAGAGGGGATAAAAGACAGTTTTGGGGGTGTATCCATGCTTTCTGGATTAGTAGATGGAAAAGAGAGAAGCAAGGAGGGAGCTACTCTTCCACACATCTTGGTTCTAGATGCTGTATTCTTTTTCTGATCTTTAAGTGGTGGAGGAGAAGGAAATAACCAGAGCAATGCTTTGTGAACCTGATCTCAGAGACTGCCTGTATAAAAGCAAGCTTGCCAGTCTGTTTGGCAGCATGTGGTGAATAACGAGCCCCTCTGGGGACTCTCCAACCCCCACCAAGGGAGGCAGATCTTCCCACAGCCAGTATTTAAGCAACCAGTGTGGTACATTCCAGCTTGTGAGTGCATGGGATACCCTGAATGGACTGAGGAAAGAGTGATTCCACAGACAGACTCCTGTTGTCATGCAAAACCTAGGAGAAATGAAGAGAAAAGTCTGTACTTACAGTAACTGCTGTTACTGATAGAGAAATTTGCAGGGGGAGAGGAAGCAATATAAAAACAGCTACAGGAGACAAGTCAGTATGCGAAATTCCCCCACATAAACAGTGCCAGTCCAATGAAATCCATAAAAAAAAGAAAGCTACGTGGTCATTCTTTTCTAAAGAGGAAAGCAAAAGTGATAGCAGAAATGCCTGTTCTCGCTATCAAAATTGCCTCTGTCTGAGAGCTGCTCTGAAGGGTCCTTGTGAGGTGATTTGAACTGGCAGTCTCTGTTGGCACGTACCTACCGGGAAATGCTTTCTTAGAGCTGCTAAAAACAATTTTTAACTCCCCCTCTGCCCCGTTTTCAGGCTGAGGCCAGCTGATATCTCCCAGTAAAATAGTTTGCCTGAAATGCCCTGCAAGGGAGGAAAACAAAAGGAAAATCAACCTTGTTTCAGACTCGCACACCTTAGAGCTGGGCAAGGAGGAGGAATGTGGAAACCAATGCATTTTCCCAAATGCACTGTCAAGTCAGGTCTGGTGTGAGGTGGCTGATGCTCCTGAGGAAGAGATTGGGCCTGGCCTGAGCGGACAAGGTGGAGAGATAAAGGGAAGGAAACACCCAAGGGATTGTGAGGTCCCAGCCCAGGGGGTTTGGGCCAGCACCGCAGCAGAGCCAGTGCCCCTGTCTGTGGGGACTGCTGGCTACCTCTGCTGTCTACAGATCCATCATGGACCAGAGCCCTGGAACCAAGGCCTCCTCCCCAGGACTGGCTGTTTGCTGAGCTGCAACCATGGGGCACGTGTCCCTGGTGATGGAAAAAGGCTGATAAGCAGCCCTCTGCCTCTCTGTCCGCACCAGCACTCCGACCCTTGTGAAACACACGCTAGAACACTTCCTTGGATTGAAAGCCTTGGCTGCCAAGGGTAGTTTTGTTTGTAACCTGTCAAGTGAAGGCTGTGGTCAGGGAGGCTCTTGTACCTGCATCACAAGCCACACGTTCATTTTGCAAAACGTGCCCGTGTGTCCTTGCTTTCTTCTTCATCAGTGAAGAGAGATCTTTGCTTTTCAAGGGGGAGAGTGGGTACAAGCTCCTCCGAGGCCACGAGCAAAACCTGCACTCACTGCCTGTCTTGCAGGAAATAATTATTAGAAACTGGAAGCAACAAAGTGTGCCCCCCGCCTGACCTTCCTCAAACGCTGTCAGTGAGGGCAGCTGGACATGGATGACAGTAGCTGGGCTTTGTACTTCACTACACTCCTTTTTGGGCTAAAAGCAGTTTTTGTTGAAGCCTTCACAGACTCTGTCATCATCCCCTTTAGACAGGTGGTAAGTTTTAGTGACAACATGCTCTCCTTTCTCCACCCAGTAGCTTTTGAATGAGTTCTTCCAGCCCAGGAGATGTTTGTTAAATGTTTGCTGCGAGCATTGCCAGTGCTAATTGAGATTCTCAGCACTGAGGCCATGTTGATGGGATGCAAGGTCACGGGGTGTATCTATTCCCTGATTGAGCGTGGCTTTTGGAAGAAACTTCCTTTTGCCAGTGCTTGACATGAATTTGAAATTCGCTTCCAGTGCCGGTTCTGCAGGCATTTGAAATTCACTGTTTTGCAAACCCTCCTGCAAATTTTGATTTCTGGGTAGCAAATGTGACATAAGACTTTGCAGGCTGCCCTCCTCTCTGTGAGATTCTTCCATGGCCATGGGAAGGGTAGTATTGAGCACCTCCCTCCTGGAGCTACCCTGGACATTCTTGAGCTCAGATCAAGTGGTTGCCACATCTTCAAAGCTAGCTGTTGACTGTTTGCCCAGCTGCAAACATAAGAAATAGCACTACTAGAGCCAAAAGGGGGGTATGCTCAAGTGCTTCCATGAAATACCACTCTACTTACACCAGAGAAACCTGCTAAGTTTATCTTCCCACAACTCCCTACCCGTCTCAGAGCTGGGTGCTCTGCCCTGTTGGGGTTCTCTTCAGTCCTAACAATTCTGGGACTTGGTCAGCAAAGACCACTGGGTGGAAGAGCTCACCGGCACTGTCAAACCTGTCATTCCTACTCACTTAGTAAAGGCACTCAAGGCACTGAAATGGCAAGAGTGGGCAAAACATGTTTCTGAATGTTAACTTAAACAGGCAGGAGACAGAGGAAGAAGGAAAAAGGATTCATTTTAATGTAACAAGAGGTGAGGAATTGGGTATGCTCTCCTTCCAAACTGGCAGCAGTGATTAATAGAGCTGTTAATGACCTGGAACGGCAGTGCAGGGACAGAACAGGCCAGTAGTAAAATATACAGCTACTTTCATAAATAGCAGGGAAGACTGGGAGGCTATGTCTTAACTGGAAAAACTAGATGCATAGCACAGCAGTGGCTGGAAATCCTTTTCAAGTTGCATATGGAAAGGGATGATTTGAAAGTTTTCATTATATACAGACTGAATGTCCTAGACTAATTCAAGTCATCTTGATCCCGGCATCATTGCACTTCACTGTGTTCAATAACCTGGACTCAAAGTCAACACCAAATCTGAAAATTGAATAACTGTGGAGCTTCTTTATAAAATTATTGCATTCCCACTTGAAATATTGTAGAGCATTATTAGCATGCCATTTCACATCATACGTCAGCAACAGTGAAGTGAGCCAGAGACAAGAATGAAAAGGATTAGTGATACCAAAACTTCTGCAGTCAGCAGTGGAAAAAAGAGAACTGTTCAAGACAGAGATGAGTCTAATATGATGAGACTAAGAGGTGAGGATGTGACAACTGGTGAGTAACACAGTGCATGCAGATCCAGCAGAGTCCGTGCACCTCCTCATACAAGTCCAAAATGGAAAACATCTGAAAGGCAGTGCAGTTTATTGCATGTGATAAGCACAGTCAAGGAATTGACAGTGCTGAAACTGATACAACACTTAAACACATAGTGATGGGAAGGAATAAAAGCACAGCAGCAGCCATAATACTCCAGAGCTAACCAAACCAATATCTTGAAATTTCAGTAGCCACTGCTGGACACAAGGGAAAATACAAAGTGCATCAAATGCTTCACCTTGGGAGGGATGGTCCAGTGGAATCAGTGAAATATTCCTTATATGTTGATGCCATTAACAGCATCTGCTCTTTCTGGTGACCTCCTCACTCAGAGGCACTCTGTGTAGGTATGGAACAAATATGATGAACAGAACATGAAGGAGAGCAAAGGCCTTTTCAGGAGTACCGTCCATGCTGGATCTAGATCCTATAAGAAAAATCAAGAAGCAGTAAGGCTGAAAACTCTAGCTTATTCTGGAAATGCTGATGATGCTTTGCTTTTAATTCTGCCATTATTAATTATTGAAATACTTTGGCAGCTGGTGGGTATCTGGCAACCTGCATGTCTGAGTCAGATCCCTGTGCAGCACCAGCTCCAAGCTGGCTCCAGCACCGAAACCTTCTCCTTGTTGGAAACCTCCATGGAAGAGCCAGCCAGAGGACAGACTGCAGGTCCACTGGCTAAGAAGGAAGTTTGTGGCAGGCCTGTTGGTACAGACCTGGCCATATGTGCTGTGCCTGTCCTCACACAGCCCTCACAGCCCAGCAGCACCCTCAGCAGTGCTCAGGTGGGGGTCCACAGGCAGCGGCAGCTGGGACAGAGCGTAGAGGTTTCCTGGGGCCCTGACACAAATGCCTCAGTAGCATGGAAGTCCTGTACGATGGTGTATTGTGAAGTGCCTGAGATCCTTATCCTGAGATCCAGCAACTTCATTACTGTCTGGGTGTCTCTCCTGCCATGTTTCCCTGGCTTCTGGGTCAGAGAATGGGGCAGCAAAGGACACAGCTGTGCAAAAAAAGGCACATAAAAATAATGTCAGATCCTTAAATTACAGAGATCTTCAGAGTCTAAGGATCTGTGGGTCTGGCTTGCTCAACAAAAGGCATATTTTACACTTCAAGAAACTGCCAGCCTCATAACATTAACTTTTTAAGGGTGGAAGGGAGGGCAAATGGGATGTTCAGCAACATGAAGATCAGGACTTTTTGGAGTGCGTATCCTGAATCTTGTCCTATTAAAGCTGATGGGACACTGGTAACCATCTCCTGTGTGGAACAACAAGTCTTACAGCAAGAAAAATTATAATCATATATTCTTAAAACTCCTCTAAAAGTATTCAAGTATTTGCACATATGAAACTTCCAATCTCCCTGCCAGCCAATTCTGTAAGCTGATCTCTGACAAGAGCAGCAAAATACGTCTAATTTTGAAAGGCAACTTCTTGGTTAAGAGATGCTATGTAGGGCTGGGACTTACCCTAACGTACGCCCATATGCAAAAGGCAACGCTGACCTTGCGTTGCCAAAAGAGGCTCATTTGAGCCTCGCATTACAGTGCTGTGCTTACAGGCAAATAAAGATAATTTCTCTGGATTGTTACTATTTGCTTTACCAGCTGTCTCTCAAAGCGCTGGAGCAGATAATCTGAATGGCCTGGCAGCCGTTCTGCTGCAAAATTATTGCTACCCAGTTGGCTGCAATTAGGAGCAAGCAAAGATCAGCCTTGCTGTCTGAAGGTGAGCTGACCATCATCTCAAATGTCCCCCCGCATGGCTGTCTGTGTCTGCACGAGGGAGAAGGGCCTGATGGTGGGAGTGCAAACTGGTGTAAGGAGTGCGTGTCTCTTCAGAGAAGGGGTTGGCTTGGCAGCAGCTGCCCTGTTCCCAGTGGTCCCACCAGTGCCAAATGGTGGGCAAATACAGGCAGGCACAGCCCTCTGCAGGCTGGGGGGTGAATTCCTGATATCAGTAATTTAAGCACTACTACCCTAAGCAGTGCTGTAGGAGGACCCTGGCTAGGATGGCAGCTGATGCCAGCTCTCTGCTCAGGGCAAGAATGCCCCAGAGAAGCCCTTCAGCCCAAATGGTAAATCAGAGGCTGACGCTGCCTTGGTTTTCCCTGCGCGGCTGCCTGAGTCCTTCAGAGAGTTGTGCTGGCGGAGGAAGAGCAGGCCAAGGAAGGCTCCCTGACCCAGCTTCAACATGGCACCAAGAGAGCCCATGGCTGTGCTGCCTGTGAGCTGTGCTTCCCCTGCAGCACTCAGCGCCATTTGGAGCTGCAGGGAGAGGACTGGACGTACCCAGCACCATATGGCCTCATACCAGGCAGAACTGAGAGGGCGGCCTGGTGGTGCCTCATGAAGCAGCAGCGCTTTTTTAACTTGACTTCCCGCCACACTCCACTCAATGCTGCATGAGCTGATGCATTAAAAATAGCACTGTGTGCAGAACCAGGGGAACAGCAGAGTTAGCCACACATGCTGCTTTTGCTGCTGTGAGAACAGGAGTGTCATGTTCAACGCACTGGTAGAAAAGGTGGGCTTAGCACAACCACACAGACCCCCTCCCTTTGGACCTATTCTGTCTCCTTCCATTCCCATCCCCAAAATACTTTAAAAAGTATTTTGCTAAGAAGTAAATTTTCAAGAAGAGGCAATTAATACTGAATGAAAAAAAGCACACTATTTCTTTTGCTATTTGAGCACAACAGGGTGACCCAACTACTGTTCCAGAAACTTGTATAGCTAAGGAAAACCTAATTATTTCCTTCTACCTCTAGCTCTAGCTTCATATCTTAGAGTTAACATAGGCAAAACGAGCTGTTTGTCAGGAGAGGACTTCGTACCACTGCAAAAATGTACCTGGAAATCTCCCCAAAACCCTCATAATTTTTAATACAGCTTTCATGTTTGTTTTCACTTTCCCCTTTGTTAAACGTTTAGGCAACTCAAATGAAGCCCTTGCCATCAAACCAGCCTTTTAGCAGTAATGACATAAATTACATTGTTCTCCTGAGCTTGCAGCACCCAGCTATTAAATCTAATCATGGGAGTTTGGTAAATTTTTTCATGCATGAGGCAGCTGCTTCCTTTCTCCTCTGCTTCCACCCTCCACCCCCTTTTTTCGCCTTGCATGAGCACTCTGAGGGACACACTGTACCCAAACCCCTTCGCCTAAGGTGCTCTGCACAGAGCCACAGATCTCCCTGAAAGTGCCCCTGAAATACTCCGTGCCCCTGTGGGGATGCAGACCCGCTCCCAGTCCCAGCCTGTCACAGTCCTCCAGAAGCACAATCTCAGGCACCCAGAGTGGTTTAATGGTACAGAGCTGGCAGAAGCACCATGGCTTAGTAGGGGCAAATTCTGGCTGCTGCTATTGGGACACTCCATCTCAGTGGGGCATGACTCTAGGATTTGTCATACTGGTGCTTGGAACGTGCTGCCAAGAGTCTGTGCTCAGTTAAACAGTCCTGCATGTTTCTCTGTTTTCCTCTGGGTCTTCTGGAAGCATTTTGACTTGTGTTTTCTCAGTGTAGTTATCTGCCTCAGCTGGGCTACCTTGGGAAAGCCATCACCTTGCAGAAGCTGTAGCCGTGCATATCCTGCTTCAAAAGGCAATTATTTTCATCTTCAAATTGCCCTGCCATCAATGGCCATTTTCATGCTGTGCACAGTTATTCAATGACAGTACTCTAATGCAGGCTAAAAGACTGTTAATCTGCAATCAGTGCTGTTTAACCTACACATACAAATGGTAACATGCCAGTCATGCACTTCCCCTTGGGGTGGTTTTCTCTCATGGGGACGCATGACACGTGGCCCTGGTTGGCAGCCAGTGTGGCAGCATGAGCTGGCTGGTGCACAGACTACTCCTGGTTATCCTTGTCCCCATGTGGTCTCAGGACAACCTGCCAGATGGATCAATGTTCCTAGGGACACCGACCTGGTCTCCACTGCCATCCTTTCCCAGTTCTGCTGCTGCATTTCTGCCAGGTGGTCAAAAAATGGATGGGAAGCCCTGTGCTCCCAGGCAGCATCACCCAGAGGGCATCAGCTGCAGACTCAGTGCAGGAATTGAGGAACCCTGTGACTGGTTTGGGCCTCTCTGCAAGGGAAAAAATGAAACTCAAACCCAAGCCTATTTTTCTTTAGTAAGCTCTGGCATGAGCAGAGAGGCTTTTCTCCTGATGAACTTTCTTTTTCTGTGCAACAGCAACCAAAATAAAAAGAACAGCACTTAAATGGGATTTGTTAGTAGACAAACAAGGTTAAACAGGTTAAGCTGTGGAAATAAAAGTCTCAGTGTTCCTATCTTGGAGCAAATAGATGGCTGAATGCTCCTGTGAGACATTTTCTGGTGCTGCAGTGCACAAAGACAGGCACTGCAAGCCTTTGCCTCAACAAGCAAAACATATCTGTGCTGGAAAGGGAGGGAAGTGTTTTACCTCCAGAGTTTCAGCAAGCTGGTTTTGAAACAGAGATTAGAGGTGTCAGTAACGGCAAAGAAAATGCACCTCCTTGCAGTTCTGCTGGACAAAGGAGCAGCAGCACTCAGCCATTCTGCCCTGACTAGCATAGGAGGGGATGGGGCCACGCACTGACACAGGTGCCATCTCCAGCCCAACATGGGCTCTCTCCCCAGACACTGAATGGCGTGAGTAATAGAAAGGAAGTAATGAATATTTCCCCTCCCCTGTGTCTGCCCCCCAACAGCTGTGCTGACCCACCCCAGTTGTGGGACAACATGTGGGGCAGGAGAGGAGCAATCTCTGCTCTCACTCCATCTCTAGCATAAGAGGCATGAGATGGGGATTGGAGTAGCTTCTCCAGCCCAAGGACTGATGGGGAAAGTGTGCAATGGAGGGATAACTGTTAGCTTTGCCTGGGTCTGTGACTGACCTTGCAGAAAAGCCTCTGACTATTTACCAAGTGCCTGGATTTACAGCTTTTGGGATTTAGAAAACCCTTGGAGAAGATGAAGGTTTTATCAGTCATCAAAGGCAGGATTCAGCTTCATTCAGTGGACTCCTAAATTTATTCCTCTTACCTTTCAGTGTATACCTAAATCTGAGTGTCTGAGTCACTCTCGAGGCTCCATTAACCACAGTGGGGTGTAGGTATCTGGTCTGCCTTTAGTTTTAAATGTGCATACTTGGGTGACCACCTTTGAGATGAAGTCCCACCCCAGGTGTTCATTATTTTCCCTTGATGGGCAACCACACAGGCAGCCCTGTAAGTGATTGCATGAGTGCTCAAACTCCCTTTCAGTGCAACACCCCCAGGGGTTGTAGCAGAATAAAAGGCTGCCATAGTGGCATGGAGAGTGTTCACACGGCTTGTGACGGGGTCCTGCTCTCATGGTGACAACCCCAGCTAGTGGGGAGTGCAGTCAGCTACCAGGGGGTGTGATGACTATCAAACAGCTACGTCTGCAAAAGCCTTTTGGCCTGAAGGCTTGTTTTCATATCATCTCACCAATGGTTTGGCTACCGCCCTCCTTGGATCGCTTCCTTCCCCCCAGGGTTGTGTCTGGCCAACCCAAGAGGTGCAGCCCTCCGTGTGCTCCCAACAAGAGTCAATGGAACTTCTATCTCAGCACTTCCAGCCACAGCTAGGGGCCAGGGCAGATGGGTCAAGATGCTGTGTCCTGTACATCTACACCTGCCTTGACAACCTTAAAAGGTAAAAGCCGTGGGCACTTACAGAGGCAGGTAGACACAAAGGTTTGTTCATAAGATGAAGTAAGCAATCTCCAAGTTCAGCAAATAACTGCCGAAGAAGTAAACTCCAGTAAAAGCTAAATGGAAGTGAATTAATGCAGTTAATCTACTTTTCAGCTTGATTAACTTGCACCAAATAATCAGCAAATTCTTATAAGTTTTTGATAATAATGCTGAAAAGTACTCAGGGGTCCAGGACAAAGAAAACTCATGTGACATCCCTCATGGCAGCACAGCATGAACATAACATCCATCATATTCTTTCTGGAATAATAAACATTTCCAGGAATGGGACTTCTCTTGGCAAAGGGAATTCACCTGCCTGCCTAAGCTACCAGTCTGGTGGGATAAATGCTGACAAGCCTAGAAATTGAAGAATTTTTAAAAAAAACTTAAAAGGAGAAGACCAAGAAAGGAAAAAATGAAAGGGAAAACAAAGAAACCACGCATTTGAGATCAGATCGTCGATGGTAAATGTGAGAAGTAACCCCAGTTGGGTCTGGTTAGACCTTGAAAGAACTAAAAAGAAGTAGCAGAGACCTCTGTAGCTATTGCATCTTCCCAGGAGTGTTTAGCAATGTGAAAATACTGTGTTCTCAGCCAGGGCAAGATGTGTCCTACTCTTTTAGTGAGGAAGTGATCAAACAACAGCTGGTTATTGGTCTGCTTAACCCATGTGGAAATCAGCAGCTTAACCTTTCAAATAAGGGGCTTGAACAAAGATTGAAATGGGAAACCTTTCTCAAAGACAAACAAAATATTATGTGCTTGGGATAGCAGGCATTGCAGTTGACTGCTGGCGAGGTAGGGTGGCCACAATGACAGTAACCCCAGCTCTCTGGAAAGCCCTGCCTGGACTTGGCTACTCCAGCTCCATCCATATGGGTAGCTGGGAACTCATTAGAGCATTTTGTTCTGGTCTTTGCACCTCCTTGCAAGCAAACTAACAAAACTTCCTCAGAGCCACTCAATTCCTCCTGTTGACTTACTTTCCCAAATGAAATTATCTGTGAGATCCTAACATCCAGCTTTCTGCTCAGGTTAAAAGGAGAAACAATTTATTTAGGTCTCAAAAAATAAGAGACTAGCTTGGTGCTGCAATTCAATAAGAATAATTATCTAGACTGCAGGGTCAGAGCCAGGATGACTAATGGAAATGTTCAGAGAAATGGAAATTACCCTGCTACAGATGGAAGCTAAATTCCGAGTTTAATATATTCCAGCTAAAAAGACCAGATAATCTCCATCCCCAGTGCTGAGGGAACTGGCCCATGAAATTGGCAGTCTGATAGTAAGGATTTCTGATCTATCAAATCAGAGAGAGATACATAACACAGGAATACAGTTAGTGTGAGAAATGGGAAGGACAGTATGATCCAAGCTGTTTACACACTCATTAATCCAACCTCATTGGTTTACAACCCTATAAAACAAATTTTGAGTGAACAAATAATTGAAGACATGGCAGAAAGTGAAGCTAAAATGTAGCATAGGCCAACCAAAGGTCAGTGAGACGGCAAGCTTGCTGGCTCAGGATGCACAGACCTGTGGGATAGATGCAGCTTACTTGTTGCAAATCCAGGAGCGAACTTGTTGCCCGTTTTTGGACTCCTAAGCCTTGGTGGCAAGGCAGGAGAGTGGTGGTAGCATAAACCTTGCTGCAGGGAGGCAGCCTGGCATTGCTAGACCCTGGTAACTGAGAGGTACGAGACTGGTAACTGAGTAACTGAGGCCACTTTGATCACCTTCACTGTGTTGCAGGTATGTCACCTTGTGAAAACAAGCAGCGCTCTTACTCCTGTAACTCTGGAAGAACAGTATCCAAAAAACCAAAGCAATTTGATCAGAAAGACCTTAGGTATCTTGAGCTAGTGGGTGAATGCCTAGTCATTACTTCAAACTCTGTAAAAGCACCCATCTAAAAGGTAATTCCTGTTTTCGAAGAGCAAATGCACTTGGAACCCAGACCTGCGTATGTAGTAAGCAGGCAACTGCAGAGTCTTAAGCTCACAGAGGAAGGGCTAGGCCCTGCCCTACAGTCAGAAACCTTTCTTTATTTGTGGTGCTCAGCAACTCAGTTTCTAACAGCTTTGTTGATAAACCCAGTCCTCATGTTTGCCAGCATGAAAATTCGATGGATTTTGTATGCAAGCCTAGCATAAATTTTAGCAACTCTTTCCTTCTTTTCACTCTAAGGAGTGATTTTTCCCTTTTCTTTTAAAGGCTGCTGGCAGACAGCCTATGAGACTTACAGTTTTAACATGGAAATTTTGCTTAACTTAGATTTGTAGCTGTGGTGGGTTGACCTTGGCTAGATGCCAGGTCTCCACCAAGCTGCTCTATCACTCCTTTTCCCAGCTGGACAGGGGAGAGAAAATAAGATGGAAAATGACTTACAGGTTAAGATAAGGCAGTTTACTAAAGCAAAAGAGAAAGTTTGCATGCACACAAGCAAAGAAAACAAAAAACATAGGTTTCCTCTCTACTTCCCATCAGTGAGCAACACCCATCCACTTCCCAGGAAGCAGGACTTCAGCACCCTTACTGGTTGCTCTGGAAGGCAAACATTGCAAATAATGAATGCCTCCTTTCCTCCTCCTCTCCTTAGCTTTTATATCTGAGTTGATGACACATGGTGTGGAATATGCCTGTGGTTAATCTGGGTCAGTTGTGTCCCCTCTGAGGATCCACCCCCAGGCTGCTCATGGTGTTAGCTCTGTTGCTGATGGGCTCAGCTTTGGGTCTGTCCCGGAGCCAGCTGGCATTGGCTCTGCCAGACATGGGGGAAGCTTCTGGCAGCTCCTCACAGAAGCCACCCCTGTAGTCCCCCTGCTACCAAAACCTGCCCATGCAAACCCAACACAGGAGTTTTATAAATTCTTTCCCTGGCTGGTCTCCTGTGAGACCAGTGTCACTGCAAGGCCATACAGACATCGATGCTGGGACGTGGCAGACAGGAGGGATGGGATGGAGGCAGGAAGTGAAATACTGACAAACTGCACTGTTCCTACAAGGTATTCACTGCCTGGACCCTCATATCCCAAATCCCACCAGCCCTACATAGGAGGCATTTTCAGGGTTTTTCTTGCCATTGGCCAAGTCAGTCCCAGTCTGAACAAGAGATTTACCAAGTCTTATAACTATTTGCAAGAAAGCCTTGGCTGAAAATGTTATTTACAGACTGACGTAGATGTACAGAGATACACAGATATGTCCTAGCACTGCTGTGGGGCTGATCCTCCCAAGTGTCCCACATCAAACTGCACTTTAGGACTGGAACTTTGACCTTTGTTCAACAAAGTGCAGATCAAAATGAACTGTGCAATCTGCTGCTACATTAGTCAATTACCCCTAAGCTCCATGACTCAGTCCTAGACCTGCCATAATGCCCCCATGGACAGCAGTGCTGTGACCAGTAGGTATGTAGAGGATTAAGGGTTTAGTCCTGCATTAATTCTACTAATAAAGACAAGTTAGAATAAGATGGAGGAAAAAGAAGTAGGAAAAAGCTGGAAAATATTGCTATGGTTGTTTTACCAATCCCCCTTTTTTCTGCTCTGACCCATGAACTCAGAACTCAGAAGAAAACCAACATATTGCAGACAATTGCAGCTCCATAAAAACAAGATCTGGACAGCAGTACTTAGAAGGAGACTCTCAGAGGAATTGCTTTCCTGTATCTCCTCACTTCCTTCCCTTGCTCCAGACACAGCTTTTCTCTGACTTGCCGCCCCAATTATTCAATTCTTTTTGTGCTCTTGCTACTTTAATTTACCAGCAGAGCCCCTGTTACACTGAAGCTCAAGGAGTACACATAAGCTTTCCTGAACTGCTTGTCAAAGGTGATTGTCAAGGTGCCTGTGTCATGAGAACAGTTCTATTAACTTTTGACCTGTAAAAATTGACTCCCCACTCCATGCCTGGCCCACTCCAGCATCCCAGAGAGCAGCAAGGCCAGCATTTACTTCCCCTGCAGCTACAGGAGCAGCCATGGCTTGAGCTGGGACTTGGATGCTCCCACAGCTGCCTGCTGTGCCTGGAGCTGCAGGAGGAGGTAGCTCTGGCTGCTGCAGGAATGACCAGGGTGTCTCATGGGAGAAAGGAGCAAGATCCTAGGGAGGACTCAATGAGCTGAAACCAAGTGCGGTTGTTCTGGTTGGGTATTTTATGCCCAGAAGCATTTTGATAAATCCAGAATAGCCTCATAGAACATATTGGAGGGAGCGTTTTTTTCTGTTGTTTGTTTGTTTTTAAAAGTGGGAAGAAAAGAAAACCTTTAACATTTGGAGCAGATTGAGATCTTTCCTCCTAGCATATTTTCTTTTAGCATGTGGATGTGTAGAGAAACAGGCATTTTCTGATATGTGGTTCTAGAAAAATGTTCTAAAATCCTTTTCTGATGAAAATATCCCAGTTCTGAATTAAAATAGATTTTTTTCTGACCCAGAAGAGATTCTTTTTTCCACTAGGAATATGGTCTATGGGGAAACTTCAATCTTGCTTCAATCTGGAACACAAACATTGTCAAAAATCTTGGATCTGTAACAATCTGGAAATTTGGAATCCCACCAGACAAGTTTGGAGACTTCTATCCGTTGTGAGTAGGCTGAGAAAGGAGGGTTGCTCTGCCCCACAGCGTATTCCCACAGTGTACACACACACCTAGCAGACCCCGTGTAGGTTTTGGGGGAGCTGTGCCCACCATCGCCTCCTCATACCAGGACTCAGGACATCATATTTCCTTTGGGAAAAGTATCACAAATTAGCCATGCTAACTTTCCCTAACATGCTGGATGCTGTCACCAAGGTTTCTGAATTGATTGAGGAATGAATGTGGTTGAGGCAGGTGCTCAGAATCAGGCCTCCTGTGCAAAATCATTAGAGCATCCTCCATTATGCATTTTTTATTTAGGCTTTTACACAGGGAAATCAGCAATTTTCTTAATTCAGCAGATATGTGCACACAGAAACAGACCTAACCAACAGCTAAACTACTCACAGCACCAGCAGAGAGCAACTGTACATTTGAAGGTGAGTTATAACCCATATGGCTCTAACACTATCAAAATATAACTGCATATATGTTTATTTTAGCTTCATGTGTATTTTTATGTAAATACAGATTTATAGACTTTTTATATGTATGTGTACACACACACACACACACCTACACTTATATTTATCTATACATAGGTACAATGTATGGTACCTGTAGTTTTAAGCACAGTCACACCCTTAACAAGGGCTCTATCAGGAATGGTCAGGGTGAGTCACAGACATCTGAGCACATGAATACTCTTGTGTTTTGCCTGACCTCATTAGATACCTATTCTGGATATGATTTTACAAAGGACAGCGCTAAGCTAAAGAAAGCATCTCCCTTACAGTGTTAAACAGAAATGCAGGCCTTTGAATGGAACCAGAGTGAGAAAAACAGCACATAAAACCAGATAAAACTCAGTGAGTGTCTCAGGCCACTGGAAGTAAGCCCAGAATTTGGCATTTCACACAGGTAGGGTGTCTGCTTGGCAGACTCTGACTGCCCTAGAGTGGTGACCAGCTCCCTCCAAGCAGTGTCCTCAGTACTCAACGGACCAAGGGGGCAATGTCATCCCTTGAACGTGCAGTCCTGATGGAAACCATCTCCGAACCACCTTCACCTTCCCCTTCCTGACTGCCACACATCCCTTGGGTGACAATTTGGCAGCAGTGCCATGCAATGAGCTGACTTGCAGGTGCCCAAAGGCACAGCTGTGCAGATTTTTGATGTGCCTAGGGGTGAGCCAGGCTCTCAGCCTTGATGGTGATGTTAAAACACTTGTCTGTCATCTAAAAGTGCCCCTTCTCCTGTGAAAGGGCAGCAGCACATGCTGCCCATTCAGAGACCAGTGCAGTCTTCGGGCACATCCATTCCTGGATGACTTCCGAGCAACAGGAAAACAATTTAGTGGCTAGGAGAGTGGCTCACAGGAGGAGGAGGAGGTCATTAAAATCCTATGATTTTTTTAAGCCCTTGTGTGTCTGATGTGAGATTTTCCCACCTATTTGCTGCCTCTTTGACCTTAAGGCAGTACATTTATAACGTATTTAGTGCTGGAAGCACTGAGAGTGCACCAGTGTATGGCATCTCTTTGCACACTGCTATGGTTCCTGAAGAAGCCTCCAGGATGGGTTTTTCAGATAAATTAAAGTAAAAATATCTTGGCTTTTAACCCCTTGTTTTCTTTGCATTTGCTAAACAGCTCAGGGAGCTCTCTTGGCCATAAGCATGCTCTGTTTTGAGGCGCCCTTGCTGTTTTAGGTCTGCCAGACAGATGACAGCAAAAAATGCCAAGCAGTTTGGAGTGAGGCAGCATGGGGCTATTTTAGGTTGCATGATCCCGTTTCAGACCAGTGGCGATTTGTCTCACCCTCCACAGGGATTCCATTAGTGGGGTGGAAGTCTAGATCCATAAATTATCAAAAGTTTTCAGATATTGTAATTTCTGTTTTGTTCTCAAGCCTGCCAATGTGCACAATCACATTTAGCTGAATACAGAGAAATCCCTCTGGCTTCAGTGAAACTAATGACAGTGCCAGATAGTTGACAGTCATGATAGGCAGTGCATCAGAGAGGGTTTAGCCTCTCTTTGTGAGGAAAGGTAGAAAGAAACAATATAAATAATGCCCAAACAATGACAACGCTGATAATCAACAGAGGGTTTTTTGTTCTCAGAAACTCAGGTTTGGTTCTCTATGAAGAGAAATGACCTCATCTATTAAAAGCAGAGCTGGAAAACAGTTGGTTTCCAAGATGATGAACTAGGAGTAAATAATTTCAGGAGGGAAGGGTCTTCTGTAACTGATTGGAGACCCATATTCCCAATGAAAATATGGATACAATGAGCAAAGAGAGGAACATTTTAAAACAAGGAAGATGCTCTGGGAAAACCATTAAATACCACAAGGGGGATTTTAAAGCTCTTTAAAATTGTCAGCTGACCTCATGCAGCAGAAAGGAAAAAATGTGAGCTATAAAGGAAAGCAGAAACTCAAGCGGAGAGGGAGAGGAGTGTTTCTGAAAGGCCAGCACAGACAGCTTCGCTGAGTTTGGGCAGAAAATGGATCTGCTCTTCTTCATTGTCTCTCCCAAAAGCAATTTCAAGATTGAACAGCCCTTCCAGAAATTTCTATGCACATGGGCTGTTGCATATCCTCCTCAGGAGCCAGGCCCTGGGGCAAAAGGCAGCCAAAAACCCCACAGCCCCTCTGCTATGACCTGGGACCTGCAGACAGACCCACCATCTCCTCAACCTTCTCACAGCCCAGAGGAGAAAGAGAATGAGTGGAAGACCACGTTCCTCCAAGGGCTGGTGGCACTGGCATGGGTCTGGCACAAGAAACACAGTCAGGTTCCACAAGCCCTCACTCCAACTTCTCCATCATCCTGACTCAGCTCGTGGGTCCCTCCACTGTGGCCTCAGCAGCTCCGCTCATGTGGAACATGCCCTTCTGTTCCTTCAAACCTGTGCTGGTAAGATATGAGAGGAGGAGGCTGGGCAGTGTAACTATGAAAAAACTATGTTCAAAAAGACCATGGGTAGTGTTAATGAGATTGGTTTCTTTGCTGTGGTTGCTGTCAGTAGTGAGGACAGGGGATGGGATGAACCTTGTCTGTTCATCAAACATCTCTGAGGGCCAGAGAAGGAAGAAACGTCAAATGTGTCTTTGGAGAGCCTCTCCAGACCTGCAGCTTCTCGGGTCACAACTGGGGATGCTGGCCCAGACATGATATCTTGTGCCTGAGACTTTGATCCATCCACCTATAAAGCACAGCCTTGTTTTCTTACCCAAATACAAGCTCCTAACTTGAGGGCTATGTTTTGTGAATAAAAGTAGGGGAGTGATGTCCTGACTCGTATGGATATAGGTGCAAATTTGGGATGGGATCTCAGGCCAGCTGTATTCAAGGTAGTGCTTTACTCTTCTCACAGGTAAGAGTGGGTTTTTTTATTAAAATGCTGGCATTAGCAACAGATGAAACAAGGAGTTCAGCTGGTGAGCTTGCTGGGCTGGTTAGCCACTGCACTAACATTACACCAGTGCTTAACCCCAGGGCATCTCCTGGACTGAAAGCACTGCCAATTACAGAAAACTCACGTGCTCCATCTGTTTTTGTCGGAGGGGGACTGGGCACCCATCACAAGCATGTTGAAAGCATATGCTTCTGCTGCAGGCTGGGAAACACCCACTGAGCTTCCCAACCTCGACACACAGGCCTTGGAGGACAGAGCTTTCCTTGTCCCAGGCCTTCCAGGCTTTAACCATGGAACATCTTTATTACCCTGCTGGCTGTCACTGAGGGAGCTGAGGAAACAGATTCACAAGGAAGCATTCTCAAAGCCACCAACCTTTCTGCTCTTAAAACAGCTACAAGGGGACAGTAACATTATAGGTGTATTTTATATATATATATATGTATGTATATTTTTATTAGCAGAGTGCTGATGACGTCAAGGACAGGGAGTTTTGCTGCATGGACAGGAGCCAGGCAGTCCCTGGGGGCAGGGGTTGCTCCTGTCCTTCCCTTATCTGGCTACTGTGTTTACAAAAACAGACAAGGATCAGTCTCATAGGCTAAAATAGGAGCCTGAGGACCAGCAAATGTAGGGACTTGGCAAATATGGAGAGTCTGGGAAAGAACTGGTCATCTTCCACAAACTCACAGAGAGTACTCGTTTCTTTGTTTCAGTCTCCTTTCCCTGAGTGAACTTCAGAAGTGTCCAGGTTACCATTTCTCCCTGTGTTCACTGGGTCTGGCCAACAGCTGTTTCAGTAGCACGGAACAGAACAAGCTGCGTGTTCTCCTCCACACCCTCGTGCAGGCGTGCTGGGATCTGCGTGGCTGAAGCATTTCCTTCAAGGGCTCAGTGGGGAGGTTACCGAGTCATTTGGGCTGAGAGGCACGAGGGCAGGGCAGGACAAACCTGGCCAGACTTGCCCTCTTCCTTTTACACTGCACTCACAGAGGGCTGTAAGAGAAAGAAGAGGTTTTTGTAATCAAAACTGAAAGAAAACACCTCACTGAACCTATCAATGATGCCAGGATGATTTTTTGTCTTTCTTTTATACCCCTCTTATAAACCCTTTTTTATAATTTTTATGTATTCTTAATACTTTTAACCTACATACTTGTATTTTTCCAAGTCTGATAACTTAACTGAGACCACTGTATCGTTAGGCCAGAAAACCAAACATCTTAAAAGCCCCACACACCAAGGTCTTCTCCAGAACACATTTTTGTAAACTAAGATAAGCTCATCCAAAAAAAAATTTCCTCAGAACAAAAAGTTCACTCGAGCCTCTCATTGAAAAATCTTTAACAAATATACTAATTTGCAAAACCTATAATTGTACATATTTCGGTGTGTGAAGTGTGATGTGTACATTTTGAGATGTTCCACCTGGACAAAGTATTGCACCCAAGGATCCTTAAATAAGTACCGAGGTAAAAATGCCTTTTCTCCACAAACCATGCTTTGGCTTTAATTTTAAGAGCAGGGAAAGGCAACACCAACACTACTTTTTGTGATCTGCAGCACTGCTGTAGCCTTCTGCACCTCCAAATTAACACTTGCAAACCATGTGGAGATGCTCAGAGGCGACTTGTTTGTTTTTTGGTTTCCATTATTTTAATTTTATTGTTAAATATGTGGCATATCACTTTCTTTTTGACCAAAACATATAGCTTCAAAGGAGACAATTTTTCTCCAGGATGGATGAAGCACCTTGTACCAGATGGAAGTAGGGCTTCACCCATTCCTTACCACCTTGCCAAGGTCACAGGTGGCTGAGCAGGCATGAGGTTGGGGCTGCCTCCACGCTGGGGAAGAAGTGCCTCAGGCCCCAGCTTTGCCTGCCATGAGCCTCTTTGGCAGATGAGGGTTTTCTCCCTTGCTTGGATTCATGCTAAAGAAAGAAAAGATCTCTCCCAACAGAGGCCAGGAGCTACAGAGGCTTTGAGGACAGGTGGTTCTGCCTCACCGAGGACCAGTGATCTCTCTTACAGCACTTGATTCAATGCCATTTTTTAAATGTTTGCAATTTTTTTTGCATTTGGCTGTCTTTCATTAACCATAATGTAAAAGTGTGTAAAAAGAACAGGGGAGGTAGAGAGGGTCCATTCAGGGCCTTGGCAACAACTGTTGCCAAACATGTGGGATAACATAAATTCGTGCATGGGGAGGATCTTTGTTTTCTTCATGTTTGGTTTTTCACTGGTTTGGGTTTTTTGGTGATTTTTTTTCTTTTTAATCTCTAATACATTTGTTGCTGAAGGTTTATTTTTAGCTAAACCAGAAATCATTGTTATGCCATGGCAACCAGAATTGGGAGGTAAGCTAGAGCAAAGTGGTCTAAAATATATCTGAAAGCATCCAAATTGATTAAATATCCTAAAAATAAAGATGATAGCTGTTAGGATAACACAATGCTGATGTTTGTGATTTAGAAACACAAACAATTTCTGTTATGACATATTTTTTTTCTCCTAGTTACTGGCTGTGAAGGGAAGCCTGGAAAAGCTTTACTGATAGTCATAAATGACTAATACTGCCAAAGGATTTGCAAAATGGGTGGGATGTTCTGCTGGAGATGCGAAGAAATTAGGCTTTCTCTTTTGAGATGCAATAAAAGCCTCCTGCAACCCGTGCTTGAGGATCCAGCTGCAGTGCTGAGCCGATCAGCTGGTGGGAGGCAAAGGACCTTGTGGGTAGGTTTTTTCCCCCTCCTCACAGGGGCTTGTTTAATGTGTGCTGTGCCAATTCCTGGCTGCAGAGATCCTGGTGCTTATTGGGACGCTGCAGGTCATCCCTCACACGTACCAGGCAGCATAACACCTCTGGGTCCAGTTGCCCAGCATGCTTCATGGTTTTCCAGCAGGGTCAGAGAGCAAAAGAGCTGCATGGAGCCTGACCAGAGCCCCAAACAGCCCCATCCCTGGCAACTACCTGGGGATGCTGAGAAGATGGGAGTGGGCAGTGGTCCCCAAATATCCTCTTGGTGACCAGCTATTTCAGGCACCTCTGGACCATGGATGTGTCACGGAGTTCACATGCCAGCACATGAAGACATTGTCCATTTGAGCTGAGAAAGACAGAGGGCCTTGGAGACCTAGGCATCACAGGTGATCCCCAGCTGGTGTCTGCTGGGAGGGCCCCTCCATGCTAATAAATCTTAGGGGGGTACCTCAGCAGTGCAGGTGCTGGACCATGAAAGCAAACCAAGGCAAAAAGGGGCAGAGTCAGAACCAGAATGAGGGGCCCTGAGCCCAGGGGCCGGGTCCTCCATCCAAGGGAGCTGGCCAGAGGTGGAGATGCTAACACAGCCCTGTCAGCCTCTCCTCTGCTTCTGTGTCTCTCTTGGAGGCTCTTCTCCATCACTGGTGAGAGGCACATGGTTTCCATGAGCATGCCTTTAGGTTGTGGATCTGACCTAAATGGGTCAGACCTATTTTAGGCAGGGGAACGGGAGCAATGGATCACATAGGTCCTACAGTTGGGCATATAGTGCTCCTATTGCCATGCACAGATCCTGACTTGGTGAGGGATGAAGTTCCTCACCCTGGTCGTGAGCTCTGGGCTGTTCTGAGGCGGTCAGGCTTGGCAAGCTCCAAATAGGCATTGCCAGGTGTTTGGGACTGCAGGTTTTGCTGTGAAGCCACTTCACTTCAGGCTGTGGTAGACACCCATTGACTCTGAAGTGCCAAAGTTACTCAGGCAGGAAGGGATCTCAGATCCAACCTATGGCTCAGAACTAGGTCAGCTGTGGCCTCAGACCACATTAATTTGTCCTGTTGGCTGCTGGAAGCCTCCATGGATGGACACTGCACAACTTGTCTGGGCAACATGTCCGATTGTTCAATCATCTTTGCGTTGTATTTATGTTTACTGCATCCAGTCAATCCCAGCTCCAGGTTCTTTCATCCAAAACATTCCACAATGCATTCAAACTCTTCCTCTTCATACCCTCTTTCAATCAATTAATCAAGCTCTGAAGGTCCTCCCTTCCTGCTGGCCCTGATCCTAGAAAAATAATTCAACCAAAATTACAGTAGAGGCTCTGGAATTAAGTCTTCTTTCCCAGTACCTCATAATTTACTACTGTGTAATTTTTACCACTAAGATGCTACTTGTTTAGAGCAAAGACACTTGGGGAATATTGCCATGGTAAAGAAAACTATTTAGACCATACTGGTTTTCTTCTACTTTTGGTAAACTCTCTAGTCAAGTATGAAATTTTGACCAAAAATGTCAATATTTGTGAATTACTTACTATTTTCAAAGAGCATTTGATGTGCTCTAGTATGTTTTTAATGATGTGCACAACAGAATCCTTATATTTTGATCTGTAGAAATAACTTTTCCTTAGTTCTAGTTAACACAGTATCAGCAAGGTCTGTGAGTTTTTTAATTTTAAAATATATCCTCCAAATTATATATGAAACTTTTTCAAAAGCTGCTCCATAATTAGACTCCTCTTGACCTTTTCTTTGCAGATTTTTTTTTTCACTTTTTATGCACAGTGGTTGGATTGACCCTCTGTTCTGGTATCTATTTAGAGTTATTTGACACCATGGGAAATACTCTTAATGAATACATTAATAATTATGCACACATTTAGAAATCCAAGCCTGAGCACAAAGGTGAACACCAAGTCTGAGCCAACAAAGTTTTCACATTAAAGTTTCAGGGAGCTGGCATCATTTCTTCAGTTTGCAAAGGCTGCAGGGATGTGAAGCATTTTAGAAAAAAAGACCATCTTTGGTCCAAAGAGGCTACAAAGAAAGGCCTTGATCTTGCGTGTGGCTTTGAGCAGATTTCTGAACCAGTGTGCATCCGATCATGGCAGCATGAACAAAGGGCCCAATCACATCTCTCTGCCTCAAAACCTTCCTTTCCTGAGGGCTGCAAATCTAGATGTGAATCTTCATACATGTTCTGGGGCAGTCATGCTCTTCCTTGTTCCAGGTGGATGTCCTCTCCCTTCTGATCCCTCTGGACACCCTGATGTCCTCACATTGCTCGTTGCAGTCGATGAAATACTAGCAGCCACTGTAGGGGACGATGGTGGTTCTTCCTGGCCCCAGCTTCCTCTTCTTGCCCTGGCCCAGGCTCAGCCACGTCCCTGCCCCAATCCTCAGCCAGCAGAAGGGGATTTTTGCCAGTTTAGCACCCTGAAGGGGTACGTGGGCATTAGTGGGAGGTGGAGGGAAGAGAGGGCATGGCTTTTTGTGGCTGGTAGTCATTAGCAGGCAGTTGATGTGTGTTACTCTACGTTTCTGTCACACCCAGGATAGGAACCATAGCAAGCGCTGGACCCAGGCTGGATGTCTGTGTGCTGAGGACATAGGTATGATTTCAAACGGTAAATATGGACCCAGATAAACATGGCCTGAGCTTAGGATGAGCCATTTTCTTGAGGCTTTTGCTGCTTGTTGTCTCTAAGGTGGTTTCCCTCGGGCTGTGAAAAAACAGGAGGCTTTTCTGGAGTGGCAAAATGAGGAGGTGAAGCCTCTGTGGGGCCTCCTTCCCTCAGAGCTGCTGGCAGGTGGGCCCAGGTCAGCACCCACACCAACCCAGGACTTTCAGCATCCCCATCCTGCCAAGGTGTCCACCTGGCATCTCTTTCTACTGTACATCCCCTCCTTGCCTTGGGATGAGGGTCTGGTAGGGTCATGGGGGCACAACCCTTCCCTCACCCTGGGCCTGTTGGGGTGGCTCTCTTTGCTCTCCATTTGTAAAGCTCTCACCAACACCTGGATTCTCAGACACTGTGATAATGAAAATAAGATGAAATAGCACTTGGTTCATTTGGTGAAACTAAAATTGATTTTTAATTTTTAATAGGTTGACTCACCACTCGTGGGCATTGCAGGCAGTAGTTAAAAACTACTTTGCACTGGAGTCAGAAAGTCAGAACTAATTAAAGAATATGTCCACAAAAGCACTGCTAATAGACTGAAGGGAAGACCTTAATTAGAAATCTGGGAGGTAGTAACCCTCCTGTTAATAATGCTTAAATGACATTTGGGAGCCATGCAAAATAAGTAAACAGATTCTCTCTGCATAACTGCAGTTGGAGACAGAAGACCAGAAGAACAATGTAAATAGGGTCTGGATGCTGCCACTCCAGAGCTGAAACTACCTTCTCCTCAAAGCAGTCTTCAGTCCTGCTCTCCACCTAGTAACAAACAGCACTGCAGCACTTAAAAAAGTCTGTAGAGTAAGGCAGCAAGGTGACTCCAAGGACTGCAAGGCATGAGCAATAGTATGCAGAAGCTAGAACACCTCAGCCTACACAATATGACTTACCTCCGCTCCTAAAGCAAAGCTCCAGGAGCATCCTCGGTTATCTGGCAGATGCAGCCAGCTCGGGAAACATGTAACTGAAGCAAGCTAAATATTTCAGGCATGTTGACGGCTATGCAGTGATTTGGTAATGGCCCATGCTGAAAAAATAACCAGGCTAGGAAAATGAAGTGTTTTACAACATTTTGTTTCTATTCAGAAGAAAAAGACAATAAGAATCTGATTATAATGTGCCCCTCAACACAAGCCTGAAACTCTCTATATTAGCAAACCTGGACAGTGCTGTAAATCAAAAGGCATGCTTTTGTTTAACCTGCTGTGACAGACCCCAGTGTAATCTGCTTTGGCAGACCATCCCAAACTCCATTCATCCCCCTACTCCAGCCAGTTCCTGTGGCAGCAGCAGCACTGGGGCTGGCACAGCTGGGGAGGAGCCACAGGGATCCGTGGCTGCCACAGCACCCTCACCTCCATCGGCACCACCTTCCCTGGCAGCTGGAGCCAGGGCAGGAAGCGTGGGTGCTGAGTGTGCTGCAGGAATTGTCTACCACCACAGCTCTCTCGGAGCTGAGATATTAAAAATAACCATCAACGTGTTCAGGCACGACAGCTCTCATACAAAAGAAGGTCTGTGAATTTCACCATGCCTTCCTGTGTTGTGGCTGCCAGTAAAGAAATCTACCTAAATTATCACTTTGTTTGGGGAAAAAATAATCACACAGATTTAAAGTGTGATAAAATAATGCAAAGGAAAGGTTTTCACTAATTTTTTGGCACATTACCAGAGGATCGAGAGCTGTCCCATTTATCTTCTAATCCACGAAGCAAGAGTAGTCTGAAGTTTGAGGTGTTTCATGATCTCTGGATGTTGTGAGCTACATAAGCCAAAAATATCAAAAGGTTGAGTTATCTGTTTGCTGATGCCTAGCAGTCTTGTAGCACCCTTTCCTAGGCACTCCTTGCAAAAAAGCTTAAATATACTGTAGCAGAAATATTTAAAACCAGAAAATTTTATCAAGGTCACAGTTCTTGCATGTTTCTGATTTTCATTAGCAAGCCAATTTTATTTAAATTTTGGGAAATTTTCAACTAGTCATTTAAAAAATACCAAATATGGGTAATTACATAGGAGAACACACATAAGCAAGCTTATCAGAAGTCTCAACCAGGAGCATCCTTCGGTACTCTGCTTGTTCAGCAACTCTTTCTGCCACCCCCACAGGGCAGCCGCCGTGGTGGGGGGAAGATGAGAGCCTAGTTACAGTCTGGAAGCTGCATCTGAAGCATTTAGGGTGCTCAGCCACTCTCATTCTGTCCTTATTTGTGGAGTCTTGTCTTGGGGGTTGTGTTCATGTCATTTTTCCCATGAAACCCTTTGGTAGACATTTTGATGTCCCTTTCTTTAAAGTCAAAAAGAAAAAAAAAAGAAGTAACTCTTAGCACTAGTTTTACTGGCCTTGAACAGCCATCAAAAACCTGCAAGCTGAGACATTAAAATACCTTTGTATCATCTTCCACCTTCTTTTTGTAGTGGTGGGCCTTCTGTCACCCTACATTTTTCTACGTCTTTTGAAGAATGGGAAACCTCACAGAAGAGCAGTACCTGCTGCATCCCAGTTCTTGGAGAGCGAATAGTCAAAATTTTGCCTAAATCACAGGTAGGAGAGACCATTTTAATCTGCTGCTTGATACAACAATTTTCAATCTGCATTGTTGTGAAATCAAAGGTTGTTGATTTCTGTTAGAACAGGGTGGTTGTGCCCAAACGCCCCGCAGCAAAAATACGATAGACATCACCAGGGAAGCTGGCATCTCACCACCACGAATTATCCGTGTGTGTGCCCTTGCTTCACTTCACAAAGGCCTTCAAGAGAAGAAATGAAAGGCAATGTAGCAGGCTGGTATTAAGCAGCCTCAGCCATTCAGATACTTAGCTGAATTATCAACTTCGTCTGAAAAGAATTCAAAACCAGGCCATTGATGGTAATTATCAACTGCACTTTGTGGGCTTTCAGTCTAATGAATACACAAATGAAAAATCAATGGAGGAGGCTTCCAAAAATGAACATGGCAACAATCTTGATCTTAGAGTTGGCTCAAAGACAGCTCCTCCCAAACCAGCTCTAAGGCTGTGCTCTTACTGTACATTTCTATTATTTCATTGCAGGGCTTTTCCTCTGAGGAACTCATTAGTCATTTTACTCATAAAATAAATGCTAGTTTAATTTTCAAATTTAAAAAAGCGTTAAAATAATTACATCTCCAAATCCCCAGTTATAAATGATAAGAGATCGATTCTGTCAAAGGCTGTAAATTATTCCCCATCTTCTGAGGGTCAATTGAAAAATTTGCTCAAAATGAAGCAGCCACACTGAATAAAACTTTAAATAAAGAGGGTTAAGCTCTGCAAACCACCAAATTCATCTGAACCTGCAATTCAACATTATAAATTGCCAACTTCATCTCTTTTTAGCTGGAGAAATACAGTATACATTTGTCTTTGCTACAAAGAGGTTCTGCAGCTCTGAGATGAATACACTATAGGACTAACAATGGCTAATCATGTCCAAAGGCTGGGGGAAGGCACAAATCCCATCCCTCTGGGGTCATTCTGCAGGCTGTATTACCTCTGTACGGCACAATCAGGCAGAGTTCTGCTACATACCTGATATTGATTCTGAATTATGTCTTGCCTGGAAAAAGATCTTGGCAGGGAAAAATTCTGTTTCAGCCAGACTTAATTATCTGTGGATTCTGAGGAATACTTGCTGCTTGAGAAGTTGGTGCTACCTCCAGTCAGAAAACCACGCTGGATGAGGAGGCACTCCCAGCAGTCAGGACATGCTTCTGAGGTGTGACATGACTCAGACTTCCTTCTTTCATTTATCTTTTACCCCAGGTCAGAACCTTGGTCTGTCTGCATCCTCCTCCCATTTCCACCATGCTGCTGAATCAAACATTCCATCCCCCCATTGCCAGTGCGTGTTAGCCCAATCCATTGCCCAGATGAAAAGAAAGCATTTTAAAAACATTTGGGAGTTGTATATAATATTTAGATTGATTCAGGAAGTCCTATATATTTGTCCAGAATTCAGAAATGGTTAAATTTGAGATTAATCCAAAATGAAATTTTGCATTTGGTGTAATCACAATATTATAAAAGCAGTGATTCCTACAGCCTCTTCTTCCTGACAGCAATTGAAGCTGATCTCACATGGCACATTTTGTGCTGCTGCTGCCTTCATTGATTAAATTTTTCTGCAACTAAGTAGTTGCATCCATATGTAAGTAAGAGAAAAGCTTGGCGTGATCTTTTAAGGAACTTTAGGTCAAGCCATGATTTGGCTGCCAATAGCTCAGAGGCAAACACATCTGCTATTATCCACTCAGCAGCAGTTCATCTGTATCAGCTTTCCAGCCACAGAAAAAAAATTGGTAATTAGGAGGCCTTGAGACAGAAAGAAGTGGTTGGATACAGACTCAGACAGGCATTCTTAAGAATACTTGCTGTTTATTCCCAGAATGTTATATCTGCTTTCACCACACTCAAAAGTAAGTGAAGAGCAGAAGCAGCACACACATGCAGAGCAGCTCTGTTTGGACAATTACAGTTCCTTCCTCATAATTTTAAACCTGTCTCAAGCTCCTTCTTCTAATTTTGTGCATCGCCACAGAAACATCTTTTATTGCTGGTTACAGCCTTCAGAGGACTTCTTACTCATTTCCTTGCATTCTGACTCTTCTGGTGCTCTCTCAGTTTGTTTCTCAAACTTGGCTCGATCAGGACTGAGACATGTTGAGGAAGCTAAGCTCACGATTTCCCTGGCTAATGGCAGCAAGAGCCTGGGGATGCTTCACCCACACAGGGTATGATGTCCAGATGACTGTGGTAAGACCATAGGGACTGGTTTTCTGCCTCACTGCCTGTCAGGGGTGATAATTGGCACTGCTGACTTTCATCTCTGAGGGCTGGACCACTTTTTCAAGAGGTCATTAAAAACTGGAAAATCTAGGCACATTGAAGGGCAAAGGAAAGCAAAGTTTCTACAGTGCCTATTTCATTTTGTCTTCACTGCTCTGAGAAGTTTGCACCTTTGAAGAGGCAAGCCTGCTGAAAGAGATGCAACCTCTCCATGTGGGAAGTTGACTGTCAGATGCTTGCCTTAGTCTTGGCCCTCACCTGGAGCAGGTAGCTCAGACCAGCCAAATGAGAGGCACATGAAAGCTGGTGAGCCCACAGTGGTACCTCCCCAACTGGGAGAGCTTCTGGATTCCCAGTTCTATGAAGTGGAGCAGTTAAGTATAGCTTATCCAGATAAAAGGACTTTTCTTTAGAGAACATGAAGTAACAAGCAAGTTATAACTGGTCCCTGATTTTAAGCCTATGCTTCAAGCATATTATTAGCTGGGTTTCTCCTTCTTTTGGGTTTTTAAAGCCATGAAACCCACCACCCTGGTGAGATCTATGAGCCAAACCCTGCTGGAAAGTGTTGTGCCCCCACAGCACCCACCTGTGTCCCAGCATTCAAGCCTTTTTCAAGCAAAATGTAGAAACAAAACCCACAGAAATGCAACCCTCATCTGTGGGAAAAGATGGGCGGGGAGGCATTACAAAAATATAAAAGTTTTGCATTATAATAAACCCTTGCTCTTGGAGACATATAAAAGAAGATTCATGGTTTCTTGCTCTGAGAAGTAGAGTTGCAGCAGTTCAAGCTTGTTAGACTGGGGAAGTTTCAAAGCAGCTGAAGGATGAGATCAGTGTTCTTCACACAGCTGTGTTTGAGCAGGATAAGGTAGGAAGGTGCAAATAATGCCAGTCTTTGGTCAGTTGCCCTGAGCCCACAGAACCTCCGTGGTGGTATAGGCACTGGAGACTGAGCAGCCTGGCTCTTCACTGTTGACAATGATGGAAATGTGTTTTTCTCTGTAACCAGCTGCATGTAAAGTGTAGTCAAAAGTCTTAAGCAAAGAAGTAGTTAAGATCATTTCAGGCCTAATATTTCACCCACAGTTCTACAGCACTCTTTGAAACTGAGTTTGATCCTTGCTGCTGTCACAAAGATGCACAGGGTAGCTCTAGAGGTGCAGAACTCTGCTGCACAAGCCTTTGTCTACCTCCCATATATCACTGCCAAGAATGCACGATTAAAAAAAATAAAGGAAACAAGTCTCTGAACAAAAGAAAAATACAGTTAAAGAGACCTCTTACCGCCACAGGGCAATTTTTCCTCTCACATCTGGTCACCTGAGCAAGATGAGGCCATCACCCTCTCTGGTATCTTAGGGGGAGCCAACACAATTAACTTTGAGGAGAAGACAACTAAGTCTAGAGGTAACATGAATGTGCAATGAAAGCAACATGGCATAGTCCATTGTAAAGCCTGGAGCTGATCCTAGGTATTCCCTGACTGCCTTTAGTGGCTTTACTGTGGAGTCAAAGCAGATGAATGAGGTCTTAGATTAGCTTTATTTGAAATAATATTTGAGTATCACAGAGCAGAATGGTGGACAGGTTATTGCAACAGCACTAGTATGTAATGACTTGGAACTGATCTATTCAACTGTATAAGAATTTCACTTGAAAGAATTCACTCCTTAGCAGATCGGTTTTTGACAAAATGTAGCTGTGGGGTGAGGGTTTGTGGTTGCTATCTAGATATCCAAAAATAAGCTGATAAATTAACATCTCACCCCAAATTCTGTGTGGCTGAACGATAGGCTGGGAAGGTTATGTTGAACACTGAGGTGGGCAGTGCTGAGCATCCAGAGCAGTCCCAGCCAAGGTGAGCAGCAGGAAGGGCTGCAGCCGTCTGCTGCACAGTTGGTTGACCCACCTGGGATTAATCTGTTCTCGAGAGGACATACCAGGAAAAGGTGTCAGTGTCCTCCAGCCTACCACCACTAATTAACTGGCATCATAGTAGATATTAATTGATACTCTTGTTACTGCAGGAGAGAAGCCAGAAACCAAGCAGGGATGTCTGTCTCCTTCTTCTGAAAGTGAATTTCTTGCAACATGGGCTGAAATGTGATAACCAAAGAGTGAGAAGAAGCTATGCCCAGCCACTGCCCAGATGTCGTCTGCTGTATGGCAGCATGGAGGATGCCAGAGTCCAGGGGACTCCAGTCTCATGGAGAGCGTGAGTCACACAGAGGAGGTTTGGGAAAGCTTTGCCCTCTGGCCACCAAAGTGAGGTAACAATTCCTCAATGCCACAGCACATGTGCAGCAGATGCATGAAGAGTCAGAAGGCTGGTATATTTGCAGCCAACTGTTGTTATTTCAAAGCCATGTAAAATGGAGACGTTTGATCCATCTGACTTCACACCCACAGTTAAACATTGCTGCTGTAGCTGCTTGTCATCCAAGTACCTCATTTTGTACAAATAAGAGGTTGGCTTTCACTTTGGGATATGTTGACTTTTCTATAACTTGTCCGATTTTTCAAGGACATATGAGTAAAAAGAATGATTTTCTCATCACTTATTAATTCCAAAAGTGATGATGGTACTAAGGAAGCCTGGGTTGAAAACCAGAACCCTGCTCTCTTGGGACTCTGATGGCTGATGCTACACTGCCCAAAATTATCAAGCTACTTTCTCTGTGAGAAGATATTAGAGAATGGTGACGTTAACCAATGTTGTTCTGCAGATGTGAGCACCTCTTCTGTGCATGCTTTTTCCCCTTCCTTGGCTTAGGCAAGCTGGATTGGTGCAACGAGCTGGAGCCAGGCAACAGCAGAGCTCTCCTGAAGTCCCTGAAGATATGTTTGTGCCACCCCCTTTGCCGACAGAAGCATGAGGGGGAGGTGGTAATTTCCCTTGGAGAAGTCATGGCCTTTAGCTGAAGTCAGCATGGTTTTCCATCAGCTGATCAGTTTGTGAAGCGAATGCTTGGCTACAAGCAAGTGGCACAGAGCGGCCAAAGCAAGACAAGGAAATGAGGGACAGAGCTTGGTGGAGCGAGCCTTGCCTGTTGCACTGCCCTCCTTGTGCCTGCCTCCCTGCAGACGTTCTTTCCCCACAACCTCCTCCTGTTCCCTGGCTCCAAGAGCCTGCAGAAGTCCAAACTGCATTCGCCACATGCCATGGAAAAATGAGTCAGTCATTAAGGCTTTTAACAGTGATGCAAGCACAACTGACACACGTGGATCTAGTGCGTGGGAAAGGAGCAGAAGAAAAACATGGTACGAGTGACGGATGTGCCAAATTTCTTTCTACTTGCTACAAAGAAAAATTGTGTCCATTGGGGGTGAGCAATAGGCAATTCTTAGTAGTTTTTTTTGTAAGCTGAAATTTTGTAGTAATCTGCTCCAGAGATGAACCAGTCTGTGTTCTTATAGGGGGAAAAAAATATTTTTTAGGAGGACCAAGATAAATGAGACATTCTGGTTCATGGATTTGATTTCTCTGTCTTTCCTGAAAGATGGACATTTGATAAGAAACTTCTGTCATTGCTTCCCTCAGATTAGTAGGAGATGAGTTTGCCTCTTATGTAATTATTCTGATGTGTCAAGTTTAGTGGCTGCTGGTCTTACAACTATAGAATTAAAACAGATGATCTTAAGTGTGATTTGGGTGAGGAAGGAAAGGCCTGCTCATCTTTCAACCAACTAGGTCAAGGTGCTGAATTTTGCATGCTATGGGGTTTGCCTGTATTTTATTTACTTGTTTTCAGGAAGTCTACAGTGCCTCTGTATCCTCCTTGCAGTACCTGTATTCTCAGTGAAAATCTGGGGCTTTTCTCGTATGTAAGCATTCATGGATTATTATGCTTCAAAGTATGAATAATTCTCATAAATGATAGCTAGACCATCTCAGTCTAAGGGAGACATCTTCTTCCACTCAGTTTGGAGTCGCTCTCTTAAGTGCAGGACCCTCAGGTTGGGTTTGCAGTCCTACCTGCTGCTTCCACCTTTTGTTCCACCAGAAAAATTCACTCATTTTAGCAGATAGAGACCCAGTCACAATATACATGGACTGAAAAGTGTGAGAACCAGAGGGATTTTTCATCATGCCAAGCATCTTTCCCCTTGTCCCTGGCTGTGGTTGTGGCTAACCCAGCGATGCATTGAAGGATCTCGACTGACAGCACTAAAAACAACCACTGTAGAGCTGCTTCCTCACCGTGCTGAGAAAGGAAGGCCTGGGGGTACCCAAGGCATCACCTGCTGCTTTATTCAGAGCCCTGCTTAGAAACTTCTCCCCTTGCCCCTCCCTTACCTCCCATTTTCATAGAAGGAGGTGGCACTGTGAGCGGTTCATGTGTTACCTCAAACCCAAGGGAGGTTTTGGAAGTATATAGCATATAATTCCTTGTAATAGTTCTCTGCCATCCAGGAAAGGTTTCTAGAGTGCATCCTGGTTGCTTACGGAGAATGGAGAATTTGTAGCTGGAGTGGCTCAGGGCATACAAAGGATGTGGCAGACTGAAAGCAAAACCTCTCTGCAGAAAGCATTTGGCATCTCTTCACAGAAGCCCTGTACCCGTGCACAAACTGGGCTCTGAAAATATCCCCAGCATATTTACCAGGAGCAGTCTACAGCTGTTTGCATTACATCTAGCTAAGGCATTTTTTTGTCATTCTTCTTTTTCTCGTATCACAGGAAAGCACATAAAGAGTTAAGATATAATAATAGATTCCACAGCCTTTTTTTTTTTTTTTTTTTCTTGCAAAGGCTGATTTAGATTTATCACACCGAGCTGGGAGCATTTTATTGGACTTCTGACTTAAAATTGGCAACACATCACTGAAGAGGTCTGCCTTTCCTTTTCAAAAAACCATGGAAATATCAAGCTGGAACAGCCTGAGATGGTCAGCCAGCTGTCTGCTATTTGAATCCCATGAAAACTCAAATACAGCTGCAGGTTCTACTTTGTTCTGGTCAAATATAGCAGTCCTGGAATGTACTCCTTTACATTGGGGCATGAATAGTGTCAAAATTAATGCTATTCTCCTAGCAGTATGGATTAAAAGCTTCTTGAAAATTCCCTAAAGACATGAGTAAATAGGGAATTATTCAGGAGTAGATTTCTTTCTAAGGAGGCCCCACAAAGATCAATTATTGACTCTTTTTTTCTACTGAATGTTTTAATCAGTGATTTCGGGAGAGAAACAAAAAAAATAAATCACAACTGAGAAACTTCAAGGTGGCAAAAAAACTGCACTAGTTTGAACAGAAGAAACTCGAGGGCATTTTAACACAGCCAAGTATGAAACTGAAAACCTGTAACTGCCAAACACAGGTTGCATTTACAGAACTCTATCTTGCAGGTATATTGAGATATCCTGGAAAAGACCTGAGCATAATAAAATATGCCCACTGCTATTCAATAACCCATGCTGCACCAGCAGGTCTGAACAAACCTTGAACAGAGGCTGTAGAACCAGGACAGGCTCCAGGAGGAGGAGCAGAAAAAGGAGGAGGAGGAGGATGCATCCATCATCCCAGCATAAATGTACTTATTGCCACAGTGGACTATCCATTTCCTGTACCTTGGTCAAGCAGGACATTGAGAATATGAGTAGTGCTCAGGAAAAAAAGCAAAGAGACAAGGAACGTGATAGGAAAAATATGCTAAATAATTAAATAATCCAGGAATTCCATCAGTTTTACTTAAGCACAAGGAAGAAATATGATCACAGTCTACAGCTGCTAATGTAAGGAACAGAAGTTTGAAGGTTCTTTATTCTGCAAAGAAAAGTGTAACAGCAGGCAGTGCCCAGGTGCTGAAAACAGAAAACTTCCAATGAGAAACATGGCACAAATCATTAAGTATGTGAGTTCTCTGAGTCTGCTTAGCTTGTTGGTTTCTACAGTACTGGAAATTTTAAAATTAATTGTATGTTTTCTGGAACAGATGCTCTTGCTCCAATTAATTTGAAGAAAGCTTATCATCTGCCATATGCAGCCAGTTAGAGAGATGGTCACTAGCAGTTCCCTCTGGACTTCTAATTTATGAGAATAAACCCCGAATTATGACACATGCTTGATACATATTTGATGCAGTACAAAGCTCTGTCACCAATATGTGAGAATTGATATAATCTTGCTCTCATATAATCCTGCCCGGTGCAAAAAGGGCTAGCTTGCTTATCTACTTGAACTGAGACATTTAAATTGTGCTTAACAGCCTATTTTGGGCACCAGTTACATGAGGGCAGCACCCTTTGCGAGGGGACACAAGCCTCTCGTGCTCCAGCTCCAGCTGTCTGGGAGCCAGAGCAGGGCAGGCTGGCTGCGGCTCGTGCCTGCCTGCCAGGGACCAGGGAGACATCCCATGCTCCATATGATCCCACCAGAATTTGTGAATAATAAAGGCTCACTTTGTAGGGAACTGCCTCAGTGTTCTCCCAAATGTGGGAATCAATTCTAGCACCATCCATGTGGCTTTTAGCAAAGAGAATAAAAGGTCTTGGAAAATCTCCTGAGCTAGTTAGTGCAAAAAACAACACATAAAGGTATGGAAAGGATGAGGCAGGAAGATTTTTGTGATTAAATCAGTTGGTAACATCAACATCCTGGAAGCACAGCATTGTTGGGGGATTCTTTGTGCTCCCTTTCTTTTTTAAGAGTCCTGTGTCCTTGTTCAGAAGGAAATACCATCCTGGGGTGAGAATATGGGAAGCATAAAATGGGTTTTATTCATACTGAGAATCCCAAACTATGCCAGTACTAACAAACTGAAAAGAAAATAAAAAAGAGGAAGCTGGTATATGCGTAAGACACACTGTGAATGACACACTGCTAATAAAACTAATTCCCTCTCTGAACAACAGCAGATCTCACAAAAGCTTCTCGCCTTTGAACAGGAAAGCCTGAATGAACTAAGAAATTGTGCCTCTCATATAACCTTTGTGTGAGAATGAATCACAGTTCTGGTACAGAAAGTTAAAAAGAAGTGTTTTAAAAAAACTTACAGTGAGTTAACCATATAATTTCTGTGTAAATCATGCAATAACTTCTTTTAATAATCTTTATCTTGCAAATTGACCAGTACTATTCCTTCCTGTTTTAGTCTCTATTTATTTCCTGTGTCAAGCCAAAAATCTGCAATTTGAGGGCTGCTTTAATGTATTCCTCAAGTGTGTTGATATTTACATAATAGCAGCTTTCAGGGAGGCTCTTGTTTTGCACAAACTGCACAGCTTCCTTACACAGTATGAAAATCTTGATTGGATTTATGACCCATTAAAACTCCTGTCCCTTAGGCACCCAACCCTGCAGATAGCTCAGCAAACCTTCAGTTTCATTAACAGGTCCATTGAGGTAAACAGAGCAAGCAAAGGGTGTTGGATGTAAGCACACACAAACCCAGGCTCTCCCGTGAGTGTCCATGCATGCCTCAGACGGGTGAAGAAGATGGGGGACAGCACGAGGGGGATGCCCCATGACAGCTCTCTGCCACAGTTCTCAGCTGGGAACCTAGTCTCTGTTTGAGAAATGAGGGGAACTCCGTGCAGGTAGTGACCTGCTCCATGGTTTGGCCCTTTGAATGGTCCAGCAAAGCTCAAAATGATCTCTAATGTCGTATTTGACTTACACAGCATGTAAAACTTGGGTATATTCATTGTGGACAAAACGGGTTTTTCCCAAACATTAATATTCTTCTCTAGTTAGTTTTGACAGTAAGTGATAACTAATAGATAGTGCTAATCTATTACTGAGAAATTCTTCAGCATTTCATGTTGATTAAATTATAGTCCTTTCAGTTAATATATCTATAATATATCAGTTATTAATATATCCAACTGAGAAAAATCATTAAATCATCATGACACTCTTATCATGGGTCCAAAATAAAGACTTCACTGAAATCCAAGGAGAAATTATTTATGTACATAGGGAAAATTACTAATGAAGTTAGAGCACAGTTCATTGCTTCTATTAACTGAAGAGTTTAAGACAGATAATTTATTTCACAATTGGGGTATTAGGGTATTCAAGCTAGGCCATTGCTCCAATTGGCGTACTAAGATATTCAAGCTAGGCCATTGCTCAGTGCTGTACCATTTTTGTTCATAGACATCTGTAGAAGAGAAATTTAATCTCCTGAAGTTAACAGCAAAACTCTCACTCGAATACCTGCAAATGAGGTATTTGACTTTCCAAACCCATTTGCATTTTGGAACTGGAAAATGGTTGTTAACATCAAATCCTCTCCCAGTGCAGAGGCACCACCAGCTGCACTCCAGGGTCACTCCTCGCTTTTTCATGAACAAGACAACTTGCTTTTGTCCCACCAGCAGCTTGTGGCAATCATCATCATCATCTTCTCAAGCGTGGTGTGCCAAGGCCCATTTCCCTTCCCCACACCGCAGATCGAGTGTGCTGGCCACGCTCTGCAGAAGCCACAGATGCAAACTCTCTGGGAAGAAGGATACCCTGTCACGCTGCTAGCTCTAACGTGCCCCTCTGTGGTGCACTGAGTGAGTACCCCAAGCTGTTTGAAGTCTGCCTGCATGCCGACTTTGGCCATCTTCCCTTGGTCTTTTGGTTTATAATATACGGTGCAATATCTTGAATCTTCTTTTCCGCCAGTTCCTCATTAGGCAAACCACATAATTATCATAGCAAGCAACCCTCCAAGCCATCATTATTCCAGCCATTAGGTCTTTTTCAGCCTCTTCATTACTCAGTCACACAGATTTGCCTTATGACTACATTTATTACTCTTATTTTGACACATAAAGACATGCAGTATGTGATGGTGACTCAGTCATCATTATCCCCAAAATTATTCTCTTTAAATATATGGAGTCTTTCAGGATCCATATACAGTCCTCACTTTGCAATTCACTTCCTGCAATAATTTTCACATGCTTTTCTTTCCATTTCATATATATAAATTTCTTGTATTAAATCTGAGCAAAGTTAATAATCCTGAAAAAAATGTTCAAAATCAAAAAGCATTATAGTTTTAAAGCAGTAAAAATGTTAAATAACCCTTTTGAAAGTGTGTATTAATCTCCATTTGCATAGCCTCTGAACTTCAACACTTTATTTTCATTAGAGCAAAATTGGCTCCTGACCATAAACCCAACAATAAGTAGAATGTACCTAAAGACTCCTGGCATTTAAACAAGTTGGGCTACCATATTTTTTTTCTCACAATTTTTGCAGGTCTGGTTCTCGTCTCACATTAGTGCAGAAGCACCCAGAGGGAAGGAGGAGATGAGACAGAATTGCAGGTGCCTGTCAGGTCCCACACCCTGCTCAAACAGAGTCCAGGGGGACCTGCCTCAAAAGTTTTCAGGCCAAAAGGGCAGAAGAAGCAGAGTGAAGGAGCAGAGGCTCAGAGGAGCTGCAGCATGTCCTCTGATATATTGGAGTGGTCAGGAGTGGTCAGGTTTAAGATGCCTTGTTCTCTTCTATGCCAGTGCAAACCAGGCTTGATTTCACAAAGATACATCCTAGGAAGCCTGTAGTTCAGGTCACAGTGGAAATTATAATATCTTTGGCTTAGACTGCTGGGGGTTTTTCTTCTTCATGGTCTTGTAATTCTTGGTCTTCTTTTTCTGTTCTAATAAGAGCGAGTGTTCTCCTCTTTCCTTTCTCCTTGTTAGCTGTGCACTTCTTTCCCTCTTATTTAACTCTGCAACAGAAAGGAGCCTTTCCTATTTAAATTGCAGGAAAGGCTTCTGAGCAATTCTTTGTACAAGGAAATCAGTTCTCATTTTCATCTTCCTGTGAGTTTCACCATGTTCCTGGACACCTGATGATGCCCTTTTTTTCATGGTGTTCATTGGCATTCCTCCTGAGGCAACATGCTGCCGGTCTGACCATGTCCCTGAGCTGTGCCTTCCCTTGCAACCATGAGCTTCTCCTATCTCTTGTCACCCTGTGCTGTCCCAGGACTCAGCAGTCCATTTCATCTTAGTTTTTAACAGCTCTGACTTCAGTGAGCTCCAGCTGGAAAGAGTAGCTGGTGCCCAGGAGCAGTGTAACAGAGCATTTAAGCAGGAGCTTAGCAAAGGTCCTACTGAGTGAGGTTGCTCTCATGTTCTATCTCAGATAGATGAAGACCAGAAGGCTGAACATCTCCTGGGCTCATGCATTCCCACCTACTCTCCCTACTTAAGGCAGAACTGCTTCCAGGAGCCTCTCAGTTTTCCAAAACCTTTTCACTCTTCCTCTGTGTGTGACCACATTTTGGAGGTCTGCAGTCTGCTTTTGAAAATCACAAAACTAATGTTTAAATTTGTGTTAATGATGTCTTTTATTATGCTTTCAACACTAATCCTTCACATCTTACCCTCCCTTACCATCTTCATTACCCACTGTCCCATACTGAGTAGGCACTGTTGAGATTTTTGGGGAGAGCAAATTTTAAAGTATGTGTAGCATTTTGTCGTTCCTTTATGACATTGCAAAGTGCCATAGTCACAGATATTTAGATAGGAATAGACTCAATTTTTATTAAGGAAATAGCACTACTAGGCTGTCCTTTTATTCCTACTAATTTTAGCTCAAAGTCTCTTTCAATCCTGTACAGATACACCTGTGCCGAATAAAAGCATTCCACTTGGTGGCTGGCACTTAGGGTAGGAAAGAGAAAAATGGCAGAAAACCTTGTCCTTCAGACAGCTTTAAAAGCTGACACAATTATTTCCATGTCTTTGTACTCCTGAAAATGACTGTTAAAAGCCAAAACTTAGCAGTTTGAAGAGACAAAGGAAGTATTTGCTTTCAGGTCCATTCTAGAAGTGGAGAAGAGGCATTTCACAGATATGTTTCTCAGCCCACAGTGCAATAGCACAGCCCAAGGGAATGGGAGTAAGTTTTGCACAGAGAAGGCTATTCCCAGATGGATGTGCCTCTTTAGATATGTTTAACTCATCTGGGATGGTGTGCTAGCAGGCTGGCACAGGCACTTTAAATGCTGGTACCTCCAAAAACACTTTTCCTGAAGGAAGAGTCTCCTTAGGTACATATATTTACACCACTGCTGCAATCAACTCTCCTTTGATGATGTATCTAAACAGCCATCCAGAGCACAATTCATTCTTTGCATTTGATTAAGCCAATGCTCTTTCTCTATGACTTTGTGTGCTTAAAGGAAAACGTTGGTGTAAAAAAAAAAATCCATAATACTTCAAGAATTTCACAGCCCTTAAAATTAGATTTGCCTGGATAGGCAGCAGTCAGAAAAAAACTCCCTTGCCTCCTCTTTTGTCCTTGCATGGCCTCTTCCATCTTCTCCGCTCTTTTTGTCTGGGCCCTTCCTGAAGCTTTCTGAATCATGTGTTATTGCATTTGACATTTTGGGTCTTGGGCTGCGTCACTGATCACACAGAGAGGAATTCAGCAGCCTGGCTTCCAGGCTAGGCTGCTGTTACCTGAGGTGACTGCTGTACCCTGAATCAAGCACTTCTCTATTTTTTATTCTTGTGTTTGAACTGCAATCCCAAACAAGAACCTTGAACACATAATTTATCATCATACAACCAGCAAAAGGCTTCAGCATCTCCTCTGAGTTTGTATTTTGGCCCTGTAGTTCAGTTCTAGGTGCTTTCAAGAAGTTCTTGCATATTTCTGCAGTGTGCAGGAGTGTTTGAAGATTTATGGTTTCTCAGTGGCATTTTCATACAATTATTGCTAAAAATTAGGTGTTGCCATTTCTACTGCAATAAAAACTTGGGTGAGTTTTTCTTGCAGATGGAATGATTGATTTCCCTTTCTCTTTTGAAAACCTGATTTACAGTTAAACTGGGGATTGTGTCAGAAATTGGTCAGCCAGAAGCAAGCCTCATGTGGACTCTTTTATCCCTTACTTCTAGCTCTGTTACAGCCACTACGGTCTTTATAAGCAACCTGGGTACAGACAGCTTTAATATTCTGACAGCTCAGTGTATATCTCAAGCAGCAAGGAGAATGCCATTTGTGGTTTTGGTTTTCATATTTATTTGGGGGTATATTGATTGGAAAATCTATAGTTAAAGTCTGTAGGGATTTCCTGTGGTTTGACATTGGAATGTCACCTTAGATTTCCTGACAAATCTATACTATTTATTTAGTGGCTTGATGTTAATATCCTGCAAAGAATTTAGTACAGAGTGGCCTAAGAGAGAAGACAGTTGCCGTTCTATTTGGCTTCAAGTTTGCAGTGTTACAGTCTAGGAATTGTATATTTTCTATCATTTTCTTGAGAGTCTTTTGAACTCAGCATGGATTTTTTTTCTGACATAAAATCTTGAAACCGAGCTTTCAAAAAATGCATCAGTCTAACGCTATTATTCAACATATAATGAATGCTGCAATCACCATCGACATCAGAAAAATTACTGCACTTATTTGAACATGCTCAGAGTTGGGATTTTGCTAACTCCCAGAATTAGAGCTTTGTTAGTGTTGTGCATCTACAGGTGCGAAGGATTCACAAAGAAGGGGGAATTGTCAGACCAGTGAATCAATCTGAGTCATACAGAAGAACAATCTTTCAGTGTCACCAACAAATTCAGCTGCTCACTCCATGAAGCTGAAATCCATGACATAGTTCATTTTTCAGCTGTTGAGCACATTCACATAATGTAGCTCATTCACTGTGTGTTGCCTACTTCACGTATGAATGTGCATTCACTTGAAAAGCTCATGAATACCCTTAGGTTTACAGCACAGTTACTGTAGTGTGGTACATTCAGCTTGTCTCCATAGCTCTAGGACTCGTGTGGCAGTATGAATTAATCAGAAATAGAATGGCTTCCAACTTGAAAAGATACCAAAATGCTTTTAAGAAGATTTAGTCAGTTTTATTCACACAAGGAGAAAAGAAAAGAAATCAGAATTATTGTGTGGGATCTCAGTTGCAAATTTCCTCCAAACCAAAGCTGTAGAAAAACCTTATTTTTCCCCAACTAGAAAATAAACAGGAAAGAAATCCTAAAAAACTGTGTTAACAAATGTATTACTATATTAGAGATGTTCTGGTAGCAGCAATTGTCTGAAGATATGAGTAATGCAAGGCCAGCAGGTAGAATGACTACCTATTAAATATTAATTTTTAAGAATAGACCGATGTAAAGTATGACATCTACCTACAAAACATTACCTAGATATTCTTTTCTGTTTTTCTTCATCACTAGCTTTAACACATATTTATGTCTAAAGTGAAAATGTGCATGTCATCTGAAAGGAAATTTTGCCACTCTCTGGTTAAAATGCAAGAACATTGTAATATTATCCCTGTTTTGCAACTAGATAGGCCTTCTGTATTTCCTCAGATCTGTCTTCATGCCAAAATAATCCTTAATCAACATATTAAATGCTGCGAGGGCAGAGTTAGCACTTGGCTGTCTTCACAGTTGTTGAAGAGAGAAGAAGCCCTTGCATTTTCAGTTACTGAATCCTCTGCATTTATGGCGGTGGTCCAGAACAGATCAGCTTCAGGTATGGAGAAATCACTCTGGTCTGGCCTCTGGCCAGCTCAAGGCTTGCTCTAAAGCCAAAAAAACCCAAACCACTCTGTATGGCACAATAGATCTATAGACTTTACTATTTTCTCCACACCCCACTATTTCTTCTGTAGTCACAAAACCACTCCTGACTGGCTCTTCTGCCTCCAGCCCCAAAAGAGAATGGCCAATGCAAATACACATCAACAGCCCTGCCAGCAGGCTGAGAGAGACCCTGCTTTCCTTGTGAAGGGAGTAGGATGTGCTATCACAGCTTAACACAGGAGTTCTGGTAGAGCAGATCCTTGCTCTTTGGACCGGAGTACATACTTGTCAAAACTTGACAGCTTTTTAGTCAGTAGTATATAATTTTACTTCTACAAACCTTGATATTGTTCTGATGTGGCCAAAAGGAGCAACGCGCAGATGGGTTTAGAAATCCAAGACAAAAACAAATTGCAAAAACAAAGTCAACAAAAAAAAGAAATTCATTTTAAAATGCGGAAGAAAAAGAAGCACAGTTAGGTACATTTCAGGACTTCTATTTTGTCATTCACTTATGCTCTGTGGGTGGGAGATAAAGTATGTGTGACTCTGAGCATTCCAGTGGTAAAATGCACAGGGGTCTGGACACTTGCTTCTCAGTAAGGAAGCACATAAACCTATGGTAGTACAACTGTATGGAAGCTTCACAAAACATCCCTGTTCCCTGCAACATCCTGCAACATCCTAAGGGATCTATCAGCTGATAGGAATAGTCACTTTAGGGCTACAAAAAAATAACCACAGTATCTGAAGAACAAAGGTTAAAGTTCGTTTTACTTGTTAACAGAGGAACATTTTGCAAATTCTAATATTTGGATACTTACTTCCTGTTTACTCTTTTATCCTGCTTCTTTTCCTTTGAATTGTGCAACATCTGTCATAGCTCAGTATTTTTTACTGCTGCGTGAGACACTTTGGACATCTCAAAAGTGTGAAGGCCACTCAGCTGAGCCCTAAGCATTACTGTTAAAAGGATCTGAAGTCACTTCACTGTCTGTGTTGTCAGATCTCCACGGCTCTCAGTGAGGTGCAGGCACTAACCCTGTGCCACTTAAATTGAGGTGTTCAAAGATGCCCATGCCCAGCAGGAATCAGGATGGCAGGCCCTCGCAGGTCAGTTCCTCTCACAGTGAAAAGAGGTGTGGGAGCTTCTGAACAGAGGTATAAACACAGGGATAAGCACATGGCTTATCTGAGAAGAGATGAGGCACATTAAAGGTCATGCCCAGGGCAATCTGACTGACTCTGTGGAGAAATTCAGCTCTTTATCTGTGGGCTGGGGTATTTCTACCAGAACAACCAACACATCTAACTCAGTGCAAGATTGTGAAGATATCCAAAGTATGAAAAAACACCCTCAAGAGTTGGTGACCTCCAGGAAAGTGATGTGGAGGGCCAGGAACCCAAGCCCCACAAAGGGAATTGACTGGGGGGATTCTGATGGTACCTGCTCAGCTGGAGGGGGAGGCAATGAGCACAAGTCAACAGCACTGTGGATACCCTGCACAAACTCAGTGACCATTCTTAATGTACCTTCAATAGGAAGGTCAATAAAAAACAGGGAGGTAGAGGCAGCACCATCAATTAAATTGAGTGTCACAACAAGGACAAGGAAAGCAAAATTCAGTGCTCAGGTCAAAAAGGACAGAGCGCTTGGGCTAGAGCCCATCATCCAGAAAGAATGTGGATGTACAACTGCAGGGCCAGTAGCAAGGATCTTCAGTACGTTTTCATATCTCAGAGGTGGTGTTATTGGACTAGAGAGTAGCAAGGGGGGCCTTTCATGACATATTTTTTAAGAAAATGGGAATGTAGCCTGTGCTACTGTGGATCATCATTCTGGTCTCAGTAACCCTGGTGGATAATTTGTGATCTCTGACAGATAAGGGCCTTAGAATAGACTTTAAAGGCAAGAAAAATAAAAAGTATGGAGAAGAATGAAAAATCCAATTAAAAATGCCACAGGTTTTCTTAAGGTATATTTTATGTAGTACATTTTTTTTTAATTGGATTGATTTTTCAGGCAAGTATATGTATTGATTCTATAAAGCTTATGGTACTTTGTTGCATTGGAAACCATTAGTACAAATTAGCATTATGATGGGAAATGTAAGGGAGAAGAGAGCAGATGAACAGAAGACCAGGGTAGTGAAAAGAGAGCTGTTGCCTGGAGGGAGGCTATGACCAGAATTTTTCAAGTCTTTGTCTTGGGGCTGACCTTATTTAATGTTTGCACAAATGAATTTGATGCAAAAGTGAGAGTGTGCTTTTGAGATGTGCTAAAGACATTTAGCTACAAGGGTTTAAATAACATGAGTGAAAAAATTAATGATTTTGCAGGCTCCCATAATATAAATGAAATTACATGCAAAACTTGAAAGGCAGGAATAATGTACAACCAGACAAATAACAAGATTTTCTGCTATAAACCAGGGAGACTATGCAAAAGGACAAAGGAAAAAGAGTATTAGTTATCGTCTTGATTATGATAGGTTACCAGTCTGACGAGGCTCTGAAAAGTGCAAATTCAATCCTTAAACATTAGTTTGTTTAGCAGAAATGGAGAAGTATTAATACCACTGCATTAGGCAGCAATGAGATATCATCTGTACTATTCTGTCCAGTAGGAGATGCAAGTTCAAGAAAAATGGATGTGAGCTGAAAGAGCGAAAGGCTGTTGGGAATGTTACGTCTAAAGAATATAATAAGAATATAGACTATATCAAGAATATACATGAAAAGAATATAAGTGGAGTAGTTAGTGGAATTTTTTTCTCTGTCTAAAGACAACAAAGCTGTTTGTGCAGTAGCAAAGAATTGAGTCAGAGAGAGAAGAAAAATAATGTTGCTGCAATAACAGCAAAAAATAAAATGGCAATAAACTGCCACAATAAAGTGGCAAGGGAAAGCATGGGCTGTATGATGATTTTGGAATTCCCTTTGAACTATGCACTGCCAGTTGTATTTACTTTGGCCTGTTGTGTCAGTGGATTGCCTACCTTCAGTGCCGTTGTGCTGCTTTTTCTGGTTCATAAGCAATCAAATCTGTTCTTTTGCACCAGAAAAAGAAAAAAATAAGTAGGCATGACAAAACCAAATAAGAACAGCATTAGTGCATGTAGTTCACTAAAATGTCACTTCCAGGGGATATATGGACAAATGGATGTGGCTGCTCTCTGCTGAGGAGCCAAACAAGTGGCCCCTATAGGTGAGATGGGGTGAGCTGACATGGGGTACCAGCCAAGAGATCCTGAGCAGACCTCAAAGGACCTTGAGTTTTGACATCACCAGTGACCCAGTACAGCAATAAACAGACCTCCCTCCTTGCAGAGCCGTGGAGAACAAATTCAGTGGCTGATGTTGTCACAGAGCTTATAGGAGTGGTCTGTGATGACCGATGAAAGGCGGGGAGAGGCATGGCAAGGCAGGACAAAGCAGGCAAATCCAGCTCTCGTATTCTCCCATCCATGACAGATGATGTTTTCTGTACATGTGTTGTCTACAGTCTGACACGTATAAGGCTAAGAATAGATATACGATTCTTACTTAAAAGCATCAGAAGAAATACTCTTTTATCTTAGTATATCTGTTGAGTAATCATAAACATCACAGATATGAGTAATATAATTCCTCTTAATATGTAAATAACTGAATGAATCAAACAAAAGTGGAGGCTGTGGAAGTTTTGTGCAATCAGCCCTCCTCCTTCCTCATATCAGCATTTCCCTGCATACCCCCATGAGTATTTTGATGTATTGCCTTTTCCTCCATCCTACATGTGTAAAGCATATCCCAAAAACTTCCCAGAGGTTTAAGTTTCCAGGGCTAAAGAGGGCTGAGAGATACCCAAACTGGCTCGGGATCTCGCCGGCACTGGCAGCTGCCCGGGAAGGAAACCAAAACTCTGTAACTCATGGGATCACAGTTTGTTCTGCATCAAAGGCTATTCTTGACAACTGATCCTCTTTGAGTCATATCCCAGGTGTGTTTGCATCTTCATTTCATATTTACATGCTACACACAGAACTGGTTCCTAGAGAGCAATATTTGTGAGTTCTCCTCTAATAGAGCAAGACCATGATGCTTCCTCCTCTGGGGGCAAGGGAAGGAGTGGGTTGCAGTACAAAGCCAGGTAGTAAAAAGTGGTGGGGGCATTTCTGGATGTTTGTAGTGTTTGCCTATCACTAAACAGTTGAAGAAATGGAGAATTATAAGGTACACGCAGCAGGTGATCTGGGACAAAAGCCAGCTTACGATTTTCATGTTTTAGGAACGCGCAAAAAGAAAAATATGAAAAGAAGTCAGGATCATTGCAGAAGGAATAATTCCCAGTTGTTTAATAGACTGCATTTGTCAGCACTTCCCAACACTGGCCTCATTCTGTACTTTTAATATTGTTGGGAAAACTCCTGCTGACTTCACAAAACCCAGAGTTTGTCTGGTGCTGAGTACAGCTGAACACTCACACTCTGATTGCTCATGCCATTCTTATACACTGCAGCTTCTCAGCATATGATATTGCATTTCCCCAGGCCTAATGGGCAGCTTTTGGTGTGCCAAAACTAGCTAATCTGGCAAGTAAGCAAAATACTGAATCCCTGAACATAAAGTTTGAGAATCAGTCAGCTGGGGGAAAGTCAAGCTGCGTGGGAGGATAGAGCAGGAAAAAGCATATGGAGTGTATTTAAAACTCTAAACACCTTAATGTATATAATCATGGCATGTAATACTCATGGGACAAATCTTGTGGTGATCTTTCAGGGGAAGTTCCCACTTAGATCACATGCCCTGTGCCTGTAGGGTCATGGAGGCTGTTGCCTTCCCAGAGTTCCCAAGTTTTATATGTTTGTACTATATACACATAATTATGTAGGATGATACTTCCCAGAGGAGAGCATCTAGAGATGGTGGGAAAGCTTATGTATTTCGGTGACCCCAGGAGTTATGCCAGTGGGGGAGGGTGGCTCTTGACAGGGCTACTCAAGCCTCACATAGGGAGCTAAATTACAGAAAGACAGGAAAGCAGGCTCTCCTTGAAACCAGCTGACAAGTAGGGAGGGCAGAGAACTTGCTCACAGAGAAAGACTCAGGCAATTGTATGGGAAAGAACTTCTGTTAGAATTAGAAGCATAGAAAAGGAGATAACCTGTCACTTTTCTAGATAATGAACATCAGCACCTTCACCAAACCTGGACCAAATCCTACTCTTTTTCTCCACCCATACTGCACAATGAAGACTCTGGACCATCACATAGCTTCTTTTTCCTTTCCTTCTGTCAATGCCCAATTTTTTTTCTGTAGACACTGGGTTTAAAACCTCCACACACACATCCGAGTACATTGTCTTTAAGTTTGTGTTAATTCTTCAGTTGTTAATTACAACCAGAGACATACTGTTATTTGATACACCATTGCATAGCTCTAGATTTGCAACTTTTCTGTTTTCAAACTCACTGCATCGTGAGCATGTACAAAAATACGGAAGATGGATGGATGTGGGAAGTCACTAGGAAAGCTTGATTGATGTCCCTTGAGGATTTTCATATTCAAAAGTGAACAGATGAGTGCATCCTGCTGTCAGGTCGGAGTCATTCAGGATGAATTTGCACCCTAAATTAAACCGCAAAGTGTTAAGACAAGAAAGCAATTTTGGGTTAAAAGTATTCTCACTGTATTTTAGAATCACTCCATGAGTTCTGTATACCTTGGCTGTATAAATATACAAACATATGCACAAAATAATATATATATATATTTTTTAAATATGTGTATATGTATGTGTGTATGTGTGTATATATGCATATATACAGTGTGAGGTTATGAGCAGCCCAGTGGCAGAGAGGGGTTATCAGACATTCTGTGAACCCTTAGGGCTGACTGCGAAGCCCCTCAATGTGGCACCTGAGGCCAGGGACATGCTGCTGCCTAAGTGACTGCCCAGCATGTGCCTCTGAGACCAGCGGGGAGGAAGCCAGTTAAATAAATTGAGTGGGAGTTTTCCGCAGTCTTGCTGGGGAGCTCCAGGGAGAAGCCCTGACAAAAAGAGGAAAATTGAAAAGTCAGCTGGTGGGGAGAAAAGCTCCCCAGTGCTTTGTATATTTCTGTGGAAGGGCAGGGATGTTGAAACCCAGGAAATCAGGGACAAAATGTGAGCAGGCTGCCAGGCTGAGCCTTTGAAAGAGCTGACCACGGCAGTCACACAGACAGTTTCAGCCAAATGCTGGGTCTGCCATCCCCCACATGGGATGTCCCTCAGGAAGGACCTCTGGAGCAGGAGATGCTTTCTTCCAATGGTTATCCTGTCAGCCCAGGGAAACTGGCATCCAGGACAGTTCCTGCAGCCAGTAACAGCCACATCTTTTGGATCACAGTCCAAGCCCCTGTTCTCTTCCACCCACGGAAGCAATTTGATACAAATGTGTGTAAATGAAGCATCTATGGATTTGTTTTGGGGATGTGCCAACTTGCTACGGATTCAGATGCTAGGACTATCATTATCTCTCTCACAGATGTACTCCAGAGGGATGTGGCCAGCAGGGACATGGGACAGATTGTCTCAGTAGGGTCTGCAGGATGTGGCTCCCTGTCATCATGCCCATATCAGTATAAATTAGTGTCATATCCTCAGGACAACGTGGCAAATCCTTTACACTGGCTGAGTCATGCTGAAGCTCTCCAAGGATTCCAGATTCATTTTCAGTCTTCGATATACAATCCATATTGAAACAACATTGTTTTAAAAATTGTATGGGAGAACTCTGCATGTTTGTATAATTAATGACCCTTGGGAATCCAACTTTTGGGGGTGCATAACTTCTAATATCATTGTGGTTTTACATTTAGTGAGGTGGCTCTCACACTAAAGACAATTAAACTGAAGTGTGTGTTCAGTTAAGACTGGTAGTCAGCTAGCTGGGCAGATAATCTAGTCATGGTCCACACTTTCAGGGGAAATCCTGTAGTGCAAAGGGTCTGTCTGCAAAGCCCAGCACTGTCTCAAAATACTTGTGCAACCTCAGCTACTTCAATCAGTCTGACCCCATTAAAGCATATTTCTACTGCCCAGGCTATTTTACCTCTCTGTGCACTGCACAATTATCCCCCATCGCAAGGACTTAATCAAACTTGGGAAATCAGGCCTTGCAGCTAAACAGAAGAAAATTTTGAATCTGAATTTTACAGATGGGAAAATAAAGGTCATCTCTATCAGAAGTCAAGATTGCTGCAGAGTTTCCTTATCAAATCACAGGCTATAATTCTTCTCTGCTTTTAAAAACAGAAATGAAATCCTGTAGGCACATGCAACATGAGGAGGGACAGTTTGGAAAGAGGATAAACAGATATATTTCAGAGGGCAGACTTCTATGTAAATAGTATGAGATTGCTAGTGCCACAATACCAAGAGAAAAGAGATGGAAGAACCAGCTTGCCAAACTTTGAGAGGAGCAACCAAAGTGAATTCCTTACTAAAAAGCACAAGATGCAATAGTACGTTGGACCAAGACATGCAGCACTTAGCTTGGGCATGTGACCATGTGTTGATGTGTTTGTATATGTAAAGGTACACGTGGTGTCTTCTCTGTTCATAAAACATGAGCCACCTGCTTTATGTCTTGGAAAATAAGAGCAGATTCTCCTCTCCCAATATAGCTGATGGAAGTGGCTAGGGAGATCTTTTGAATAACAAATAATGTTGATTATGAGCTTGCTGGTTCTAGTGTGTGTTAAAGACAGACAAAGACAAGCTCTGTATGTGAATTCCTGTATGATTTTGCTTGCTTAGCTTCTGCACTCCCTCCATTGCGTATGATTGTACTACAGTACAAAGCAAGCTCCTGTGGCATATAATAAATGTAGAGACATGACATCCACTAACAGTCCCCACTCAGACAATGAGATAAAGAAAGAATTGAAACCAGTTTGCAAAAAGAAAGGCACTATTAATAGAAACAGGGCGTATATCAGGACTTGTTTACTTGATAGCTGATGATTTGTGGGTCTCTTGAGCATGGCAAGCTCCTGCTGGGGCCAAGCATGCAGCATTCCCAAACCCATGCGCAGTGGTGTTCTACCTTCAAAAACAAGTCACGGATCAAATTCAGTTCACCATTCCTACAAAGCTTAAATCTCCAATCAGCCTTCCTATTCCAGGCGAGTCTGGGGCTTCACCATGCTCCTCATTACAGACTCCATGGAGACTGCCCTACTTCCTTTTCTATTCCTGTGGTGGACATCCACCCATGCAGTTCCTTGGCCATGAGCATACAACCACTTATACACTTGTCCTGTTTACGAGCCTTGGTTTTTTTGCCATTCCTTCTTGTTTAATGTTTTTAGGCATTTTGGCTACTCAGCTGCTTTCCAGGATTACTGCCCATATTGCTGTACCTCAAAGAGCTGTGGCATCATACCTTGAAAGAAGACTGGTGCAAGGCTGTTTCCCATTTGAGTAATCCTTTTTTTCAAGCAGGAAGGATGATTCTCTTCTGACATCCCTAAAGGCTCTTCTCTGGTGACAAACCTAGAGTTTTGTAGTATTTGTTACAATGATGAATTTTCAAGCAGAGACCATCAAGTAATGTAAATCAATACGGCTTTGCTGGCTTCAGAAGAGCAATGCTGACTTACTTCAACCAATGATGCATCCTTGTCTGTCTGCAATAACAGAACACTTCTCTCAGAAGCAAATTAAATACAATAGGATTTCAGATGGTTGGGTGGCTCCTTGGATTACACCTTTTATTTCTCTTCCTATTATTTTTGTCATTATCCTTGCATCCTCCATAAGGTTTTCTGCCCGACAATGCAGTTATGTTTTAGACTTGGTGAAAACTGTTTTAGCTTTGACACATAACACATACCATATCTTTGACTTCTGCACTTCTATTAGTCAGGCAGAAAAATTAGCTTTGGAGCCAGCATTTTCCAACTGCCTATCTCAGAGGAGTCTGGAGATAAGACTTCCTCTCCAGTTCCACCCACTGAGAAGTCATTAGCACAGCTCCCTTTCAGACATGAAGTCCCTATAACATGCTGTTCCCAAGCACACTTTCTTTCCCTGGCTTGCCTTAGTATCATGGAAATGTGGTTTTTTTCTTCCATTGGTACTTCATTCTCAAACAAGCTTACGGTTTGCTGTGGTGCAAACTGAATAACACATCCTAGTCCTCAGCATAATTGGATCCATATCAAGCCTGTGATTCTTTAAGGTTTTCTGAACATTTTACACCATGCAGTGTCATCACTTCTCCCATCTGGTGACATGACTCTGAGAAATATCAAAGAGCTGAGAGACCTATTTGTTCTTAAGCTGCTGTTTCCTTTTTTGAACACTGGCAAAAAAAGTCCAGTCAAGTGCCAGAGTTAGTCTATTGTTAATTTTCAATTCAATTAAGGACATAAGAAAAAAGATTTGTACTTGGCAGTTGTTGCCTGAAAGTCCTGGTTAAAATAACCACCCACAGGAGTCATTCAGGTAAGCAAAGGGCAGAAATTTGGCTGACTAAAACTTTCCTTGTTTTTCCTCCTCCTCTCTGTCTGCTCTTTATTCCTCTAGCTGTCCCCTGGCTCCTTCTGGTAAACATGTTCCCACATTTCCCATCCCTGGTGAGGATTTCAGCAGCACCTCCCAGGAGAGCCATCCTCACCTTCTATGATCTCCTCACTGCAGGGGTCAGCTCAGTCTGAATATTTCATCTTGGGTTGAGTGTTCAAAAAGGAGGTGGATGGAAAAACTCCTCAAGCCTTCATAAGAGCCTGAGTCGTGTTTGCAGCCAGGGTGCAGGCAGTGACCTGCTTCCTGACCCTGAGGGAGCAGTGAGGGTGAAGATTTTGGGGGAGTGCCAGGCAGGGGTCTGTGCCGACCAGCTTAAAATTAGAGCCCATCCAAATTTCAGTGCTTAAATGTGTTATTCACACATACCTACAGCTCTAGACAGATTAATAATTAATTGGCATTAGACAGGCAATGATGATCCACAGAAAGCTTTGCAGAGATATTTGTCCTTAAAAAAAAATGAACAATTTTCCTCATCCTGTAGAAGTTCCTTAGCCTGCAGAAGCAGCTGGTAAGAGACTGTCTTTAAGAACAGTGAAGGTCAAGGAAGACCAGGAGGCACTAGAGGAGTGATTCCCACAGGCAGCCTATACATCTCCTGCAACATCCAACATACACGACTGTCAGTTCAAACCTGTACCTACAGTTCAAGGGTTCCTGCTCCACAGCTCATGCTTGCTGCAATGTGCTCTCCCAGTCTCTCCTCTGCAGCAGGACAGGAATCACTGTGTCCTCTGAACAAATCCCACTTTTGTGGGAGTTCAGCTGGAATCCCACATCACCATGTGGAAATCCAAGAGAAAAATTTACTTTGGTAACACTTAAAACAGAAAAACAAAAAAAAAAACCAAGCAAACAAACACACCCACCAAAAACCCGAGAGATCAAGAACAGGAAGGACAAAGGGACTTTTATGGGAAATAAAAAATTAGGATACCTCTTGCTTTAGACAAAGGGGTATAAACTATTTGGAGGTCTCGTCTCTTCCCTCTGCTGCCAGATGTAAGGCTCACTCATCTACTTTTGTTTCAAACAAGACTTCGCTATCTGGCATGCAGCTGTGGAAGTACAGACAATGAATTTACATGCGGAGAGCTCCTAGCAGCAGCTTCCACACTTCTCTGGCAGATTTGTACAAACTGGATATGACACTACCAGCAGCCAGCCACATCCTGCTCCAATAAACACTGTTATTTATTATTGAACTAAAGGAGACCAGCTCAGCAAGGGCTAGGGGACTGAGAACTGTTGGCTAGTGTGTGAAGTCAGATGAGCAGGTCTTACTCAGATCTGGGCAGTGAGTGATAAATTTAAGGCAGAAAAAGACACAAAAAAGAGTTCCACCTTCACTGCAGAAAGCTGGAATTTGGGAAACCCTTCTCAAAAACACAGTCACTTTTACCATCCACTTTACTCTTGAACTAATCCTACTCTTCACTTACGCTCTACGAGTTTTTCCATATTGTTCCCCATTTCCTCACAGAGAAACTGCCATGCCTTTGCCTGAAGTGGGAGCTCAGGCAATGGGGATGGCTGAGAGAAAGGTTTCTCTCATGAGGAAACAGCCTCAAGCTGTGCCAGGGGACCTTTAGATTAGATATTAGGAAAAACCTTTTCATGGAAAGGGTTATAAAGCAATGGAACTGACTGTCCATGGAAGTGGTGGAATCATCATCCCTGGAAGTGTTCAAAAAACACTTGTATGTTGGCTGTGATATTTGAAGCCATCCTTTCATGGTGAGCATGGTGGTGAGGTGATGGCTGGACATGATGATCTTAAAGGTCTTTTCCAACCTGAATGATTCTATGATTGCCTGGAAGCTGCTAAGGTGGGACAGTCCCCATGCCCTTGCCAACTGGTGTCTGGTGTGAATTTCCTGGAGCAGCCTTTGTCTAGAAGTATTTTATTCACAAGGTTCTTCTTTTGGTAAGGGAAGGTTTTGACATTATGCAGTAGTACCATTATTTCCAGTCCTTACCTTCCCTTAGAAATATTATAATCCCTTCCACACTCTCACCCTTGGCTCAACTAGGCCATGTGATATTTTTAACTACATCCCTATGAAATCTCAAGACTATTGTCCAAAGATTTAGCTCACATCTGCTTTTCTGTGCAGTGGATATTGATGTGCCCGACAGGCAGTGGTTTCATCACACAAGCAAGCTCTCTATAAATATTATTTTCAACAGGGACAGGAGAGAGCATTCAGAGGGGAAGATGTTAGCAAACTGGGAAGCTGTGACACATGGCTCTAAATCTTGTTCTGAATTTCAGCTTTCTGTGAATACTGGGAGGGCAGGCTTCATTTCAGAGGCAGGAAAGCAAGTTAAAAATGTAAACTGGCGAAGAAGGCTTGAGAAATTCATGTGAACCACAGGGCACCTCAGACCATGTTTTCAGCTGGGACTCCACTCTGCTTTCACATCCATGCCCCATAGAGCCACATTGTAACAAACATTTGATAGAAGCCTTCCTTGCTGACACACTTTTTTTTTTTTGCCTATCAAAAATATTACCTTATTATCTCCTGCTCTTTTTCCACGAAAAAGTCCAGATGACTAAGCATATATATGCAGGGACATATATATATGCAGCCTGAGAGGTTCACTTGGACAGGGGAAAAAAGCCTGCAGTGGGGAGGAGGTTCTGAGATCATGCTGTTTTTGTAGAGGAGGCAGTTCAGGTGGCCATAAATACCCATAGTTACAGCAAACTATTTATATCTATTCTTAAAACAATTCATTTTTGTACATTTCTTTGCTACATATTTTCCAGAACTGAGTTTTCTAGCTTCCATATGAGGATGTCAAGTGTAATAGTTCCACTAAAGTCAAGAAATGACAGATACAGATTCTCTCCTATCAGCCAAACCTGTCAGGAGACATTAGATTGTTTTCACATGAATTGTTCTTGACAATTTTGCCTTCATTGTAACTTCCAGGTGCCCAACAACGGCTTTAGTAATTCTTCCAGGCAATTTTAGGAACTGAGGCTAAGCCTACCGGTTCCACCTTTTTCTTTTGGAAATTAAGTACAAAATTTTCCCATTCCTGTTTTTCTAGGACCTCAGTATTTTTCCAGAAGCTCTTAACTATGCCTCCAGCAACTCCTGAACTGCTGGTGGTCTCTAAACACATTATGATGCATTTTATCAGATACCAGGAAATTGGAACTATCTATCTTACATGCACATTCTCTGTCCCCTTGTTATATCTCATATCTTCAAAAAGGGCAAAAGGAGAACCCAGGAAACTAGAGACCAATGGACATCATAGTCCCTGTAAGGTGATGGAACAACTCATGCTGGAAATCATTTCTAGGCACAGGAAGTACAGGGAGGAAATTAGCAGTAGTTAGCATGGATTCACAGGGCAAGTCACGCTTGGGAACTAGACGACCATCTGTGATGAAATGACCATCTTGTAGGTGAGGGGAGAACAGCGAATATTTTCTTCCTTGACTTCAGTAAGGCTCTAGGAACTGTCTGACAACCTCCTCATAGACAAGCTGTTGAAGTATGGGCTGGGCAATCAACTCTAGGTGGCCCTGCTTGAGCAGTGGGGTTGGACCAGATTACCTCAGTGATTATCTTAATACATTTTTATAATAATTCAGAGCAAAGAACTCAAGATTTAGCAATGAGCACCTTGGACTTGGGCTCCTGAAAAAGAGCACACTTCACAGGACACTCAGTTGGGTCATAGGGTTCTCAAAGCGAGGACAGCCAACCATTTTCACCTTTCACATTCTCCTAAGAGTGCTCGTAGTGCTTGATTGCAAGGGAACAGGACACCCTGCACTGGATGTAGTGGAGCCCATCAGGCAAGTGGCTCTTGTGGGGTAGAGGTTTCTCCTCCACTGCTGAAGGTGCTGCAACACCTAGAAATTGTTCTTTCGATTTGTGCTTGGATACCTCAACTGACAAAGTCTGGTGAATCTGAAATTTTCTCAGCCTGACCTACAGCTGGAGGGATGCATTCAGTGCCTTTACTCTTGCACTTTTTTCCCACAAATTCCATGATCTCAGGGAGGGAAACTAGCAGTAGTTTTGTGCCACTAGCTTTATAGGCCTCTTTGCTGCCCTTGTGATAGTTTTTTCCCAAAGTATTTCCTGCACAGAATCTGATAAATGATAAACCATTTATTGCTCATCTCCCAGGAGATTCTCTTAAAATACTCCAACAGTGTTAACCAGAGTGTCAGATTCTGTTATTATAACAGTTGTCTCATGACTTGAAAACATTTGCATTATTTAGGAAAGAGACCAGAAATATCAACAAACAAAGCTCATATAGCATATTTTACAAGCTTGTTAATTGTACAGGCATCAAGCATTCCATTGTACTTTGGAAGGCTAGAGTGTTTCCTGGGACTTTTTCATATGTTCATCAGGACAAGAATGGGGCATGAATCTGAGGCCAGGCATAAAAATAACCAGAACCTAATTCAACTCTGAAAACCCTAGAAATTTAATGTTTAAACACAGAACTGCAGGAAGACTGTAATAGTCTAGCCCCATCCAGTTTGTGTCTTTTAGCTCCAGGGACACCCAGCAGGCAGAACTGGTGGGTACAGCTCCAGGCTGTTGAGATGCACAGTCCCATGCTCTCAATTACCCTCATTTGCAGCTGCACACAGTAACAATGTGGTAATGTCCAGCTGTATGCAAAAATGGACCATGATGTAAATACACACAGAAGAGTTTAACGCAGACATCTCACTTTAAATGTTGCCTGCTTGGCAATATGGCCATCTTTGCAGGAAGACAAGGAGAGGATCCACTGGCTGGAAGCAGTGCTCAAACCCCCAGCACCAGCTTGTCTTCTTCGTTTTATTTCAGTTGCCAGGGGTATAGTCAGGACCTTCAACAGACAGGAGATCAAGTTTTTGCTGAGACACCTCTTTAAAAGTGATTCTCCATAAATATGAGGGTGAGAAACATTAAGTGGAGCAGGAGATTCTTGTAAAATTGCAGTCAGCTTCTACCCCTCCAGAAACATTCAAAACTTGCAAGTGCCCTAGCCAGATTTTTACTGCAAGAGCTTTTCTCTCTTATTTCTCCTTTACTGCCTAAATATCCTCAGGCTCTTGAGTGACTGAAACCCACAAAGAAAGACAGATGGCCTTTTGATAATATCTAATGGAATGTGTAATCTGGAATTCCCTCCCATGCTGAACTCTGTGACCCAGAATGAATATGTGAAAATTTCAGAATTCTAGTTGAATAATTAAATGGAAATATAATACAGTAATTGAGCTGTTCTGTTGAAAACTTACAGAGAAAGCGACTAGTACTGGAGTAAAATTTAGGATTTTACATGGGCAATGAGTTCAGTACAGAATCACACATAAAAGATATGAAAAAAATTCCAATTTTTAAGAAAAATTTACATGCAAGGTAGTCTCCTTTCCAAAATAGTTAACTAATTGCACAGATTAGCAGGGTCATTGCTATACTCAAATGCATTATGGTCTATTCTTTCAAATGCAATTAGGAGCATTCAATTTAAGAACCAGTCTAAATGGGCTCATTTTACTCCATTATTTCAATCTAGCTAAGAGTAAATCAGTGAATAAATCAACATTTCACCATTATCTGATTGTTATGGGATTAACAGGAAGCTGATATTACCAAGCAGCTCTTTATAGACTGGCACTCCACTGTAATAAGCCATGTTCTGATTAAGCTCCTAGAGTGCGTCTGCACTATTTTGTATTTCTGCATATTATTACGTGCTTCTAAAAAGTGACAGTGACTGAAGAGGTTATTGTATATGGCCCAGATAAAGCCTATAATGCTCTGGCTGTTCCACACAGCATATTTGTTGTTTTCTTCAAGCTCCTCTTCGCAGTGTTTCTTCTCTGCACGACAAATCAGGCTTACTGGCTGTGTTTGCAAGCCTTACAAGCCTTTCAGTCCTCAAAATATGACTAGGAAGAATTAATGACAATAAAAGCTTATAGCCCCAAACACTGACTTCCTGAGCTAGAAAAATGATTGCTCCGTCTGCTAGGAATAAAAACACTTTTCCCTTTAGGTAGATCAGCCCATGGAGGGAGATACAAAACAATTACCCAGTGCATTCCACGGGTGTAAGCATCTGAGGGTGTGCTGTAGGCAGGCTCCAACCTGTCACATACAATACTGTAAGGATTTGAGTACGGTCACCAGAATTTTTATAGAGGTCTTAGTATCTACTTAATAATGTCAAAGTGTTTGCTCTTCAGCAAAGAGGCCTCTTGCACAGAAGCCAACAAAGTTCACAAGAATTAGAGGAGCAGAGACCATTATTTAGGTTTCTGTAGCATTTTTTGCCCTAATTTCCTCACAAAAGTTACTGCCCCCATATGAGGTGTTTCTACCCTTTTGATAGAAAATTATATAAAAGGTTATTCAAAAAGACAAAGGGAAGCCTCTAGTAAAACTACAAGATCAGCTGCCTAAAATTGTTTCACTCCACAGCTGATGGACAACAAGACATAATGAAAAGATTACTAACTGTTAACAGCTGCCTCAAGTTTCAGTCAGAGAAGGCAGTATTTACCCCTTAAACAGACCACGAGATGGCTGGAGCATTTTTACAAGATTATTCTGCATCTGCAATATTAGCAAGGCAAAGGACAAATGGAGTTAAATTTTCTGGATGGAATGATATCAGGCTGGTGGAGTAAATGTAAATCCCTCCAACAAGAGGTCAGAAATACCAGTAAATAAAGGTCCCTTTGTATGTGTATCTCAGAACAAAAACTTTTGTCACCTTATGTCCCTGAGAACCATGTCAGTGAACACAACTAACCCCTGCAACAGAGGTTGAATTTGCGTACACAAGAACAGCACTGTCTAGTTGCCAAAGGAATGTTTCACAAAATAGCCATTCCATCTTCAACCCCTCCATCTTTATCAGTAGGGAGTATCTTCAAAACCATATAAAAATTCAGGTCCAGAAACTACTGTCTCTGACTGAATATTAAAAGCCATAAATTCAAGTAGAATACTTGTTTTGCAACACATCAGACTCTGTATAACCCTTCCATGGAAGTTTACTGACAGGTTTATTTCTAATTTACCCTGAAGTATTTTTGGATGCAGAAGGGCATCACACCACAGATGCTGATCTGAACAGAGAGACCAACCACCTGAACTGCATTTCCTGCAGACCTGGATTCCGGAGTGAGCTGGGACCAGGATGTCTGTGGACTGACAAGGAAAGCTGAATTGTGGATCTCTTTCGGGCTCAGGAGTGAGACAGGTATTGAGTAGCTGAGCTCTTTCTAATGGAGGGCGGATATGGACACAGAAGTACAGCTTAGGAGGCCTTGGGAACTTCAGATGAAGAAACCCCGAAGTTCTCATGGGGTTTAAGCACCTTCAAGGCTTACTGATGTCCAGCTCCAACAGTGGAGGCCAAGTCACACTCACACCCAAGGCACAGAGAGTGTTACTGGACTGTGTCCGGAACTGCCCAGCCTTGCAGATACACTATGTGAAAGCAGAACAGTACCACAAAAGTCCTGACAAATAATATAGACAGATCCTAGAGGAAGATGTTAGCCACATGGGCTGGTCCAAGCTTCAGACATTGTCTAAAAATCCTTAACCTCTATCTTCTTCTACAAGGTGACTATTTCATGTATTTCTTTGCCTCCTGCGTTACACTGTGTTGTATCGCTTTAGGATGCAAGGACGCTGAGTTGTCAGTTCTTTATCCAAGTATCTATGTTGTACAAGGGGGAGAAAACGGAGAGCTCTTCCAACAACATAACAAAGTGTACTGAAAGTGGATACTTTCAGAAAAGAAACTATTTTGAGGAAAGGTTTGCAAATTCTAGCCTAGAAAGCACTTAGAATATTTGAGTTGACAGCAGAAAGATCAATAAATAGCACAGTAATATAAAATAGAAATTAAATAAGAAAAAAATATAAAATACTGAACTAATAGAAATAAGAATATGCTGATAGGTAAGTATTGCTTTTACAGATGGAGTAGAGTATTAGTTCTCCCAGATCATAACCTAATTCTTGCCTTTTTGAAACAATATAAAGAAATAGATCATAACAGCCTAGAAACAGCTACTATCTTTAAAGATACAGGAAGGAGAATACTAATTCAGAGGTCAAACTTTTGGGGTTTATATTAACAAAAATTAGCAAGGATAAACGACGCCATGACTGAAACACACTGGGAGATTTGTTGTAGCCAAAATGACCAAGTACACTGCCTTGCCTGCTTGGTTCTGCATAATTAATTATCTTATTAACTAGACAATTGATTTGCTGCTTTATTGATTGATTGTTGCATTCATTTTCTCTTTCTGCTTTTTGTTTTGATGCCAACTTTATCAGTTTAATTGCACAACTTTCTCCCTAAGTGATTCATTCCCTAATCAACTCTCTCATTCACTGCTGAGCCTGTTTCTCACCCAGTTCACTGCTCTGCTGAATCCCAAGCCTTCACCTGCCTGATCATCTTGGCATTTGTAACAAGTTGTGGGTTCATCCCACGGGGTTCAGATGATGATTTCTGTTTGATGCTTTGGACATTGGGACACTTGATATTTACTCTACACGTGCCCAAAGAAAAAGTGCCTTGTACATCGACAATGATCGGGTTTTGGTGCTCTGGTAGAGAACTGGAGCTATGAAAAGTCACAGCAAAGGGTCTGTAAAAAGCCAATATTTCTTTGTTTACATGGATGCCTCTTCTGGACAGCACACTTGTCTACATGACAACTGACTGCTATCATACTGCCCGAGGTAAAACTGCTCTTCAAATCTTAATTACACAAGACAGGCAAATCTGCTTATTGCAAATCTCGGGGAGGATTTGCAACTTTGACCTCCTGACTAGCCTGGCCAGCTGACCAGCTGAAAAGGGCAGCAAAATCCACTTAAAAGTTGAATCAGGTTCCTTAGGACCTTGTCCCTTTCAAGTATTGAATACCTCCACAGAGAGAGGATCCACCACTGCTCTGTGCAGCCTCTTTCCAGGTTTGACTATCCTTTTTGGAAGAATTTTTTCCTCTGTCTCCAGCCAGAATTTCCTCTGGTGTAGCTCATACAGTTTGCTATTCATGCTTTGCTGTGCACCTCTCGGAGATGGTGGATTCCATCTTTTCCATACCTCCCCTTCCAGCTGCAGATGGCAGCAGTTAGATCCCACTCCCATATGCCACAGGCTCCAGCAATACAACCGCAAAATGAGAAACTGCCTGCTGCAGAGAGCAATGGAAGGAAAAAATGGCTGGACAACCCCAGCCTGGGGTTAAACTAATAAAACAACCCAAGGTACTGACAGATATCACACATGGGGAAAGGCATGGATTGGGAACTCTTCTTGGATGAAGAATGTCAGAGGACAGTGGGAATAGAGAAGATTCCCAGACTTAAGGAAGTTACTGACAAAGACCAGAATTATTAGAATCACCAAATCCAGGGATGGTGAGCAAAGAGTAAACAGGAGTGGGTTTTTTATACTGGAGGGGATGAAGGGGAAAGGTAAACCAAATGGTATGATTGGGAAGCTCATAGGGATCCATAAAGCAGCCTTGCCCAGCAGATGACAACCACCCTGTTTCTCTGTCCATATCACATCCACAACTTGCCTCTGTGTTCAGGGAGACCTGGAAGGTTTCTTTGAATTTCAACAAGAGGAAGCCCCAGAGGGAAAGGAGGATCAACCAAGCCTCTCCAAAATAGCCCTCTCAAGACACAGGACTTCTTCCTTTCCCCTTTACTATGTGTTATTACCAACATCGAATCCTTTCAGGTGCCCCAACTCCATTCTACCATATCTTCAGTCCTTCAATTTTACTTGATTTTCCACCTATCACCCCATATTTCTCCTCTTTCTAGATAAAGTCAAAGACAGCACAAGCTATGACACATAACTCTTTTCCATTCTCTTGTCTACTATAGTTAATACTCCCTGTTAGCTTCCTTTCTGAAGAAAGTGAGTTTTAGGCAGTCACACCACATCTGCCAGTTTTCCCTAACACTTCTTGAACCAATTTGGCTTTTCAATTGAACATGAAGCAGCCGAGGACAACCGAGTTCCTACAGGTTTTGAGAATGCTCATGGCCAAACAAGAAAGGGACCCAGCTTAGTGCTCCCACTGGCAGAAAAGCAGACAAAATTCACACATTATTTATCACCTGCCAGCAGCTGGAAACTCAAGCCACAGGACCACCACTCCTGACTAGTACTGTTTGCTTGAGCTTACCAAGCAGAAGCACCAGAGGAGACGTGAGGGACAGCTGGAATATTGCAGAGGGATAGCTTAAATGAGATGGGACACAAATCTGTAGGAAATTCTGCTCAGGAAAATACATGCCTTTTAAATCCATGAGAAGCTGCCCAAAATAAAAATCACATGAAAGATTTCCACTCAAGGTTTGACAAATGACCAGCTGAAACCATTTACTTAAAATCAGATTTGTGATTAAAATCATATTTATGCAGTTTCAAATTTGTAATAGAGGGGTTTTTTATTTAATTAAAAATTTAATCTAAAATCATTTAAAACAGCACTATTGCTAATTAGTTTTTTTGTCTTAATATGAGAAAATAGCTACAGGCAACAGCACATTTTGTAAAATACACATCCCTTTACCTAGAGAACATGATCTCTGAGTTTAGTGAAACTGCATTTGGAATTAAAGTTAAACATGTGAATTTATTTATAAAACAGAGACCATTTTGTTTTGCAATAACTTATAGTGGCAAAAGCTTAATAAGGATACAGTTTCATTGTAAAGTGCCAGGAAACAAAACCTACTTACACTGATTTCAATGTACCTATGATGCCTTGAAGTGGCTACCTGAAAACAGAGGCTAGACCAGATCAAGAGAATAAAAGTAGGTATTTATTTGAAGGGCCTTCAAAGGTACACCCTGGGAAGTCAAAAGCCTCCAAGGGGCTCCACCTGAGATGGACCCTGGGTCACAGGTCCTTCACACTTTTGTAAGTTTGGTCCATTTGCATATCAGGTTTAATTCTCCAATTATAATTTCAGTTAATGATGTCATTACCCCAAGTTTGCTCCCCCTCTAAGAAGTTTTACATATTTTGGGGCCTGGGACAACAAGGTGTCCTCGAGTTCAGGCCCAGAGAGGGTTTGTTACGTCCAATCAGCATGAGAGAACAGTAACTAACAGGCTTTATGAAGTTTCAGAGTTACATATTAAGCAGTACAGGATTTGAAAAACATAAAAGTTAAAACCTAAGGCATCACCTAATGAATGCAGATCATTTTATTTCAAAAAGGCAGCCAAGATTCAAACCAAGCTGGTCCTATGCTCATATCTAAGCATCCCGAGGAAGGATTTTCAAAGGTATCCCAATGATTTCAGTGCTCAAGCCCCAGCCACAAATACCAGAGTAGCCCCAGCAGTGTTGGCCTTAATTCCTCAGCTCTCTGAAGTGAGGGAGATGCAGCACACACTTACACCTCACCCTTTTTGCAAGCACTTGCCTTCCAGCATTTTGCACAAATGCATGGCTTTCTCATGGTAAGAATGTCAGTGAAACCCTGACAGAAACCCATACTCTCTCTTTCCACGGCACAAGAAAACATTTCAAATGGGAGATTTCTGAGAGAAGGGTAAATTCTCTGAAAATGTGAAATTTTAGGAAGTGCTAGGAAATAAACTAAAAAGGCAGCCACAGATCCGACACATTTGAAGTTTAAGACTATATAGTGTGAACATTTATAAACATTTCAACTTATAAATGGGTCAATCAGTAAATCAAATTTAAGCCTTTTACATATCTTTCTTCGTCTGTTTCACACCTTAACCTTTCAGGCTCTTCTGAGTTCTCTGCCACCACCTCCCTGCTCACTCTCTGCAAAACACTCCACACCATCTCCCCCAGCCTCTCTCTGTGCATGCTGCTTCATCTAAGCAACTTCAATTTTGGAAATTCAGTAAATTAAGTCTTTTGGAAATAAAATATAGAAGACCACATATCTGCAACAGCATTTGTGTAGTGTGTGTGTCACTTGCTGTTCACTGCCACCTCTGTTCTCCAGGTACAAAGGTTTGCCTCTGGATATGTGTTGTGTCCAAAAATTTTAACATAAATATAATTTTCACAAATTGCAAGACTAAGGAAGTTCAGCATAGAAATCAATCAGCAAACACCATGAAACCCATGAACAAAGCCTGAGAAACAACATAACTGATCTTGTCTTCTGCGCAGTAACAACTAAGTCTTGGTCTTCCTTTTAGTAGTTTTCACCGTCATACGAGGAACATTTTCAGATCTTAGGAAAGGAACTAGGGTCCAGTCACCTCTGCATGATTTTCTCCCAGTGGGGATTTGCCAAAATTCCCCCTGTGCAGGAGAAGGACCTCCACCCACAGACCTGGCACAGGAGGACCTTCCCAGACTAGCAGGTCCCAGCACTCTTGCATGCATGGCCCTCAGCCAGGGGGTATATGAAAAATAAAAGTGGCTCCCAGTTTTTGGTCGTTAGTAGCAAAAGAAGCGGATACCCTGTCATTTTAAAGACCTTTCTCTCTTGCTTATCTATGCCTTCTGTGAAAACAGATGAGCCAGTGGACAAGATGTTTACAAGCAACCGTTGCTCAGTCTGTGCAACTTTTGTGGAAAAACGAATCAAATACATATGTAACTAATTTTTGTCTTCCATGGGATTGTCTGATTACTGAACAAGTGGGGGATAAAAAAAAAAGAAAATATAATTTCAGGGCCAAGCAGTTTTACTTGGTATAAGTTGTTTTCCAAACAGAAAAAGTATTGTTTCTCTAAAATTAAGGACAGATTGAATGTTGTGTGAGGTCTAAACTGGGATGCACGTTCCATCATTTGAGGTTAGGGAAAAAGAGCAATGGGCCTTCTCTGATTAAGGTGCATCAGGCTTTTTATTTTTTTCTTTTTTCTTTTTTTAATCTCCAGCTCTTCACAAAGAATGCTTGTGTTCAAAACAAGATGTTTTCATAAGCAGGCTTTTGTGTACAGCAGAGCTTCAGCTGTATTTCAGAAATTAAGAGTCATCCATCTGAGATTCACTTTAATGACTAATTTCCCTACCATAGAGTTTAAATTACAAAGAACAGCTACTGACTGGCAGAACCAAGCTTTCAGTTGCCATGCAACACCCCTGTCGCAGGTTTCCCTTCATCTTCTAGTGCTTTTACTCCGGCTCTGTTCTTCGTGGATGAAAGTTACGCAATGCTTTCTAGATACTTAACAGCAGATGTATTAAATTTCTAATCTGATATAAACCAGACTGCAATTTTCTACTGAAAAAGTCACATCAATGAATTTAATAATGTTTTAAATTATAGTATTTGATAGCAGAGTATCTAGTTTTCAAATTTACATTATGCAGGTTTTCCTACCCTGTGAATCAGCGACAGCTCCCTTTTGTCTGCGTCTTCTTTTAAGTGCCTGTTGGATTTAGACATTTTGTGGGGAGAAAGAGCTCATGCAAAGCTTTGCAAAGCCACCTGTCCACACACTAGCTGGTGGCAAGCACAGAGCACTTGGGGAGGCAGAGATGGACACTGTGGCTGCTGTGATGGTAACTAGCTGCTACTCACCTCATTCCCTTCGTGCTGACCAGACTGGAGACAGGCTAAAACTTCTCCATCTGTGTTTCCATTGTAATCAGGATCAAGGGGTTTTGCTATCAACTTCAATCAGATTTGAAGCAAAGAGGTAGACATAAATGACTCGCTATTTTCCAGTGAGATTCTGAGTAAGAGTTGTCTATGCTGCTGCCTGTTCAGAGAATACTTTCCTATTTTGCAAAAGAGCAATTTAGTATTATCAGTGGACTGTAACCAAAATTTAGAGCAATCTAGACATACTAATGGAGCTACGCATGCATGCAGGGCTCCAGAGCAACTCTGAATTGACATAGGCAGCCATTTCCAAGCACAGCAGGCACCAGGCATCCAGAAAACAGTGCTGTCACATACATAAAGATGATTTCCCTTTCTCTTTTCTACATGGATGAATGCACATGTTCTCTTGTGGTGTTTCTGAAATCTGTTTTGAAAATGTAAGAGCCTAATTCTATAAATTAGTGGAACAGTTTAAATTTCACATAGGCTAAAACTGATTGTAAATTTTGTCTTTTTGCCACGATGATGAATATTTATAACTTTTGTTCTGCTGATGCCTTAGGTTTTAACTTATATTTTTCAAATCCTGTACTGCCTAGTGTGTAACGCTGAAGTTTCATGTGGCCTGTTACCTATTGTTCTCTCATGCTGGTTAGACATAACAAACCCTCTCTGGTTTGCTCCAGTCCCCAAAATGTATAAACTAAAAGCCGTTGAAGAGGAGGGGCAAACTTGGGGTAATTACATCATTTAATTAAGTTATATTTGGAGAATTAACCCTGATATGCAAATGGACCAAACTTATAAAAGTGTGAAGAACCCGTGACCCAGGGTCTATCTTGGGTGTAGCCTTTTGACTGCCCAGGGTGTACTGTTGAAGGCCTTTCAAATAAATACCTACTTTTATTCTCTTATTTTTGTCTAGCCTCTGTTTTCAGATAGATACATCAAAGCATCACCACTGTTTGAGTAATAGGATTATATACCAGTGGTTTTTACAATTAAATGCATTTTTGAAAATAGACTACTTACAGTACCTAAATTATGTTCAAAAATAGTCTAGAAAGATGCTGCCTCTCTACTTATTTTCTTCAGTTTTTGACCTGAGATTTATAACAAGTATTACCACGTGATGCATTTGTATGGATTCAATGACTCTTTCAATACAAACATTAGGCTTTGTAAGGCATAAAGCTTAATAGGTGAAAGCCTTTTCTAAAAGCAATAGTGCTTTAATATGGTTGTCATTTTATAAAGTGGTTTTGCTTTTTCTCACTGAAAGCTTCACTCTGCTGCAGAAGAAAGTGCAGATGAGTCAAGAAAACAGGATAATTTTCACTGCATTCAGAGCCTTTGAGTGAAAGATAATGTGTTCCCTGGTTCTGAGAAACCTCATGTAAATCTTCTCCTGTATAGACTTTCATGAGTTGTTCTGGTTTTTAACAAGCAGCTTCTCCTCCTTCTCCCTGATGTTTGCAGGCCCAGGCTATGTCAGTCCCAAAGGTTTTGAGGGGAGCTTCTTATGACCATCAGTCTCACACATTTTGCCTGCTTGTCCTTGGAGAAGAAAGGCATAGGGGTCAGAAAAGAGCCCTGCTCATCCTTGGCATCCCTATACAGCTAGCCCTGATTTCAGACCTGGCCTTTGCTGATTAAAACCAAGCAGTATACTTCCAAAGCAATATAAAGCAAGCTGATTTTCTTAGCATTTTATGTCCTTTATTTTTTTCCTCACAGCTATTACTGGGGTTTTTGGCATCCTTTTTGTCATAGCAAGGATTCACTTCTAAAGATAGTGATCTTTATCCAGGATGCAGAATTTTTCTCTTTATTGATACACCATTGATGTCCTGCCTGGTAGTCCATATATAAACTTCCCGCAAGTTTGGGGAATCCTAGAATCAATGAATGGCTTGGGTTGGAAAGCACCTTAAAAGATCATCATTCAGGGCTGTTCTTGGTCTGGATTCCCCAGCCCATGTTTGTGCTTGGGATTGCCCCAACCCAGGTGCAGGACCTTGCACCTGGCCTTGTGGAACGTCATGAAGTTTCCACAGACCGATGTCCCAAGCCTGTTGAAGTCCCTCTGGATGGCATTCCTTATCTCCAGGGTATCAACTGCACCACACAGCTTAGTGCTGTCAACAAACCTGCACTTGTACAAGCAGTGTTCAGCCAACAGAACTAGTAAGTCTGAATGTAAAATTTTCAGAAACCTCGCCTCCAGTTTGGCCTGACAAAACCAAATAGTTAGGGGCATTTCATAAGACAGGCTGATTATTTTACACAGCAGAGAGCGTAATACATAGACTTTTCCTAAGGATCATTTAATTTGACAAGGATCACTTATCTGCAGATATTTTTTCTTGCTCTGAATAAAACCACTACCTAAAATTGTTGCTCTATGCAGTTTCCAAACTCAGGATGCACTTTTACAACAGACAGACTACCAGGCAGCTCTCCATCTATCTGAGGGTCATACTGGGGGTGTTAATCTAGCACCTCACAAAACAGAGCTTTTCACTTCTGCCATTTCCACCATTTGTTTAGCCTGTGGCCTCCCTGATGCCTTAAATGGCTACCTAGAAACAGAGACTAGACAGGAATAAAGGAATAAAGGAGGTATTTATTTGAAAGGCCTTCAGAGGTACACTCTGGGCTCCAGAGGCTCCTGCCTCAGTGGATTCCAAAATGGACAACAGGTCACGAGTTCTTCACAATTTTATATCAGCATAAATTCACCAACCAGAACCCAGCCAACGATATAACTTCTCCAATCTTGCCCTCTGCTCCTTAAGATGATGGTTTACAGTTTTTCAGCCTAGGATGGTCTGGGTGTCCGTGAAGAGCAAGCTGGAGAGGCTTTGTTATGTCTGTTGAGCTTGAGAGAACAGCACTTAACAAGCTACAGGAAACTTCAGAGTACACTAGCAGTACAGGATTTGAAAAATATGAAAGTTAAAACCTAAAGCATCATCCCAAACTTGGGAAAGAAAGGGGTACCTCTGCACATGCCAAGTCTGCCTCCCACCTGCACAAAAGAATCAGGGCAGATGTTTCCATCACAGCATTCATCTTGATCACAGACCTGGTGAATGATCCCCATCAGGAACAGGGAGGGGATGTACACATTGCACTCATGTCCTGTTGCAGATGGGCCCTGGTCTGCCTTGCTTGTGGTGTCAGCAGAGCCTGAGAGCATGCTGCCAGCTTTGCACAGAGCTACTGGGCTCAGAAGTACACAGTTGCCAATGTTTGCTGTTTCCAGGATGCTAATCTTGACTTGAGAGCTGGCTGCATTCCAGCAGTGCACAACATCTCTCCTTTCTGTGTAACAATGGGATGAATCATTCAGCTTTACCGTTCAGAATGTGCTACTGCACACAGCTATGTCTGTGTGAGTTGCCCCACAACACCATGTCCCCCTCAAAACCAACTGCAAAATAAAGCAAACCACAGAAGGTTGATATGCCAAAAATACGTGCCCCAACCTGGCAGTCACAGTGTGCTTCCCAATTATTTGTGATGCAGAAGCTGTATTGCAGCAGGCTGTGTGAGGGAGATTTGGGCATCAGTGTCTGTGTGCATGGAAACATCCACCTGTGTACGTGCTCAAGGACAGATGATTTTGGTGGGCACATTTGCTCATAGCCTTACAACTCCTTCCTCTATCATACTAATAACACACCATTTTAAAATCCTGTGGTTTAGCCTTCTTTATGATCCTTCTAGGGAAACCGTAGCAAGAAATAAAACCTCTTGCTCCCTGCTTAACCTCTGCCTAAGACTGGTAAACAATCACTAACATTTATACTGAAAATCCTGGAAAGGACAATCCCCTAAGTGTCAATTAAACAATTATAGTAAGAAATCAGTTCACAGATGTCTTTTACAATGGGGAAACAAACATTTAACATTGGTTAATCTCCTATCAATCAGGTGAAAATTGATTCAGAATGGACAAGAAAGTCCATATTTACAGTGAATGAGAAACCAGTTACATGAAGAGAATTAAATTTGTGGCTTGTGAGACACTAGTGTACATGATGAAGGACAAAACAGGAAAGATATGAGGGTATAATGAAGAAAAATATACAATACTTGACAGTACAGAGACACATGCAAATTACATGGGTTTGTAAAGGAAGATGTGTAAATTAGGAAATTATTTCTTTAGTTTGCTGTTATGAGACCAGATGCAAAAGTTATTGTGGATAACTTGTTGGAACACTACCAAAAGTATCCCCAAACCATGGGAGGTTGAAAAATGTATTTCCTTGAAATCTTATTCAAAGAATCAGTTTTCAAATTTGTTCCAATTAATAGCAAAAGTTGAGAAGAAAGCAGGATTGAATTCTATTTTTCTAAATATAGAGCAGCGAGATTTAATTTTCTACCTTGGGCACCAAGTTAACACTTAAATTAAGCTGTGGTAATGATGGTAATCCTTTTACACAGACCTTTTAACTTTTTGCAGGTGATGCTTTTATATGGACTGTCTTAATGGTGACACTGTAACTGAGACACCATAAATATTTTAATAACATATTTAATATAGGGAGTAATAAGGGAGAGAATAAATTTTTACTGTTCTAGAAGGACTAATGGTACAAGAAGTCCAGGTCTAAACAGTCTTTGCTTTTATTTAAGGATAAGCTCTTCTCTTTTTCAGTCACTGCTCTTAACTTGTTCATTTTCAGCTATAAACATCAAGTTCCAAAATACCATTCATGTCAGTCAAACTATTGTTCCTATAAGTTGAATAAATATATTTATTGTCAAAATTATAAATACATATAGCTTTGTATAAGGGTAACATTTGGAATGATGGCAGCAACCCAACGCATATCAAAGACAGAAGAGAAACTGGGCATGTGGAACTGCAACAGAGGGGGTTGATTTGCATGTGCAGTGACATGTCCTTTTTTGCAGAGATGCTACTGTCCACCATCCCAGCAATGCTGCACTGCACTGGGGAAAACAAACTACCAGAAGTTTTGTGACAAACTGCAGAAATCTCATAAATGCACAAATAGGACTGAGATTTTTTTCCCTAGCACGTATTTTCTTCTACAGATAAGACATTAAGCTCCGGATGGAGTATTGCCTTTTAATACTAGGCTAAAGTTTCAAAACTTGCTGTACAAAAGATCTTGACAGCAGAGAGCTCAATTCAGTCCCTGAGGGTCCTGCTTGCCAGAGACACCTATAGAAATGATTTGCATGTCTATTTGACCTTATTTCTCTGGGTCATATTCTCAACATGAATTGTGCATCAGTGGATAGACATTCTCTCTTTACAAGCATTATTTTGAAGTAGGAAGTCACAAAAACTATTTATTATGATTGATTTCTTATTTAAAATGTATCAAAAGCAAAGTCCTGGCTATCTCACATTTTAGACTGAAAAAATATTTTCCAAAAATAGGATCAGATCCTTCACCGCATTTAATCACAGTGACAGCCAGGCTGCCCTGGTTTGGGTCATAGATACCATGTTGGTTTTTTTGACTTTTCTGGTGTCAGAATTGAAAAATTAAACTACTGCCTGGGGTGGCCAAAATGGTGAAGCAGCAAGTGTCTCTGCAGCATCAGCAAGATCTGTTCAAGATTTGCACTGTGAACTTAATGCGAGAACAGTTCCTCCCACTTCAGGAAAATGTGAAAAGAATCAGAGAAATTTTTAGGTTGAAAAAGGCCTTCAAGATAACAAACCATAAACCCAGCACTGCCAAGTCCACCAGTAAACCATGTCCCTAAGTGACACATCTGCACATCATTTAAATACCTTTAGGGATTGGGTCCCAAAAAACTTACTTCCCTGGGCAGCCTATCCCAGTGCTTAACCACCCTTTCCATGAAGGAATTTTTCCCTAATATCCAATCTAAACCTCCCCTGGCGCTACTTGAAGCCATTTTGTCTCATCCTATCAGTTGCTGCGTGTGAGCAGTAGCTGACCCTCACCTCACCACAACCTCCTGTCAGGCAGCTGAGTGAAAGTCTCGGACCCAGCAGGAGTGGCTGCTTGCAAGGCTCACTCTTTTCTCACAAATGCACAAAGCCCTGCAGCAGGTCCAGCAGCAGGAGCAGCCTTTGGAGGGGTTGAGGTACAGGAGCTGAGCTCAGCCCCCCTGTGCAATGTGGCCGTCTAGTAAAAAGTGCTGCGTTAGCACATTCTGATATAACAGCTGATACTGCTTATCAGCACAATGTGGGCTTGACAGTTTCTGCTACAGGAGTAGCCAAGGACCCTAATTTCCTGGATATCAAGGCCGGTTTCAGACAAAGACAATTTGAACCCAACCATTCATCCTGGGACACTAATGTTCTCCACAGGGGCTGTATTCATGCTGACTGTTCTAGAAGCGTACAAAAAGCCAGTGTCTCCTCAGTAAATAGCACAGTGGGCAGAAATCACATCAGCCTGTTGTTAATGCTGTGTGGTCTAAATGCCAGTAAATTCCTGGCTTGTTTTATAGGTGTCAATCACCTATAAAAGAGAATCACTCTGAGAGTTTTTAAAAGGGCTCAACTACCATTTGCCAGAAAAAAACCTCAAATTGGGTCTTCTAAGGAGGTCAGCTGGTCTAGCCCTCTGGAGAGAGATTACACAGAGCCTTTGCCACAAGGTATCCCCCGGGCCCTTGGAGCATTTGGATCTTCTGGGAATTCTGAGAATTACATTTGTTTTTATTTAAAAAGCGTTTCACAAAAGTAGGGTGGACATTGGCTCCATGAGAACTGCTTGTTGGATAGTTCTGTGCGCTTATGCCACCTCTGCACCAATGTTTATCACTCCCTGAATAAAGAAGGTGAGAAAATGGATAGGGGAGATGGAGTTGTCGAAGTTGTGAGGGCACCTGGACTATCCAAGGACACAATGGGCATGGACTTTAAAGTGTGAGTGGTGTTATTTTGCTTGGTAAATAGCTTCTAGGACTGTAGCAAAGCACCCATGAATAGAAAAAGTTTCAAGCCCTCTCTGTCCTCTGAGGCCTAGTATATTTAAAAACCCATTTGATAAGGGGCTCACAGTGGAAAAAAATTCAAGAACTGCCAGCCTAAACCTTGGGTCAGGAATGCCCCTCTCTGTCACTTTGTTTTTTCAGGTGTTTTTCCTGTCTGACCGAAAGTAAATTTTTTTCACCGTACTTATAGCCTAAAAATAGCAGACTAAGACATTTAAAAGAAGATGCTCTGATTAGCACTCAGTGGCATGGTCTGATGATAAGCAGCCTCAAGGGTTTTTTGCAGTGCAATCCAGATTTATCTTTGCTCCCCAAATATGTGTGAAGAATAATAAATTTCCAGCAGCTGCAGGTCTTGTCCACCGTGGCCTTACCAGCATGCAAGGAGGCAACCAACCCAGGCCTGCAGCTTCTTTGTAGCCTCCCTGTGAGTCACCCTGAGCAGCTCCTGCATGGCCTTCACTGGCTTTAAGTTGATGCAACAGGAAGGTAGTCACAAGCTCTTTGGGCTGCAGCTGTGCGCCAAACACTGCCCAGCAGTGATTTTTATCTAATCCTCCAGAAGTTTTTGCTGACAATAAATGGGCCAAAATGCCCTCATCTGCAAGCACATCACTTCAGAAAAACATGTGGGGGCAAAGGAAGAGATGAAGAAACAGATGAGTGCACACCCTTCCAAAACCCTGGTCCTCCTTGCCTACCCTGCTTCTCTGCTGGTCCAGGTGAGCTCAGGAATGTATCTGCCAGGTTTCCCAGATGTTTGAGCATGTTTGCTCAGGCAAGTTGCTTGATGACAGTGCAAAAACTGTCCCCGTTGCCCTACATTTCCTCTCTGGAAGCAGTTACCCTTGGGTTTTCAGCTTTGTCACCAGTAGATTGCATTGGGAAAGACACAGACGTTCACTGACAGAACTGACTGACTTGGCAACAGCTCAAGGGGGCATGGGCTGAGGTGTTGGTGTGATTTATTAGCACCAATAGCTGGGGTGGGGTCTCACAGGCACTGAAATCAGAACATTATTGTCAGGGGAGTTCTTTGGATCCTGACTCCTGGCCCAGCTGTGTTCCTTATTTCAGTGTCCCATGTCCCGAAAAGATGAAATGAGGCTTCTTTCTGCTGTTTCAAAGCTTGTTTATTTTTCTTTCTTATCAAAGTTTCAGAGGCACAGACTGTGCTGTAACCTCCAGGAACACGAGGGCAGAATGGCAATGGTTACCCGAAGCAGGTAGCTTTTATATCTATTATCAACCAGTTAGAAAACTTTATGTATCTTTTTTTGTTCCCAAAACCAGTAAGTATCAACCTTATTGACATGTCTCCTCTACACTAAATTCTATCTACCAATTAACAACTCACAGGAACTCATGTCAGAGAGAAAAAGGAAGAGAAGGAGAAGAGAGAAGATGAAGAAGGAGCCGACACCCTAGAATCTCCATGTTGGCTCTATATAATATATATAGCAAAACCTAAAAACAACGACTACACACTCTGTGGTACACTAAACAACCATCTCCTCATTTCTTTGGTGCTCTCAGCTCACCCAGAAGTGCAGGAAAAGTTCACAGGCTTTTCCTGGACTCCAACACATTAAAGCTGTTGCTGATTCATTCTTGGACTTTGCTCCCCCAAGGCAGAGGCATCTGATCTGCTGATGCACAGCTACTGAACTGACATAATTTAAGTCCACAGATAAGTTTAGCTGCTTTATTTTTTTCCAGATCATCTCTCCAGTGTAGTGGTGCTCCCCTACAGGAATTTTCCTCCTTACTCATACTTCAGAATCGGTAATTTCTGAGTTAAAAGTTTTCTTGACAAAATTATTTGGGAGAATCAACCAAGACTGTTGGTTTTCTGTCCTCCTATACGTAATCTTTTACCAATTCTTGAGTTATCTATGTGCAAGTTAGCTTTAGTACCTCTGCACTCTATGACAATACTGGCCACATACCCTGACCAACTAGTTCAGGAGCACTTGATCTGAGTAAGAAGCTCAAGACTGAACTGGTTTTTAGAAGTGGTGGTTCTCAGAACAAGCTTCTTCCCTCTGCAATGAAGTTAAGCAGTATTTTGCTCCAAATGGCTGAGCAGCCCTCTCAGATTGGTGCTGCGGTTCATATGCTGAGTACTTCTCTCGTTCCTGTTTAGATTTATTTATAACAAATTTAAGAGGTTGCATCACGTTATTTCTAAATTCCCCCCAAAATCTTCAGTACTAATTAGAGAATAGTTATCCCAGCTGGTAACCTTTTATCTTTGCTGGATACTTCCATTTACCAGCAAGGCAAAAAATAGATTACTGCTGTCGCCACCATTACAGCAATCAAATGTTGCAGACTGCCAAACAAAATTCCTCCCCCCTTCCCCCAGTAAAAATCTTTTCGTTTAATGGGAGTAAATCTTTCCAAAGCATATTTTCTTTCTGATGTGAATAAGTGGTTTGAAACAGAAGCATACACATGCCTATGTGACATCTTTTTTAACATCAGATTTCTGGGCTTCAAGGAAACCAAGCATGCACAGAACGACAGAGGACAAGGTGGGGTGTTTTTATTGCACTACAGCAACACTCTTTTATCTGTTCTGGGCTGTTGAATACCACTTTGAGATGCCTATCGGTGGCAACATCTTCTCATTGGTCTAATGTTAGGAAAATTATTATACTGCTTTCTGAGGTGCCTAACAGGAGGTATCTCCTCCTCTTTGCCACAGGCCATCATAGGAGGAGATTCAGAGAGGAAAAGCAGTGTGGACCTTAGGACTTTAGGAAAAATGGTGAGCGCTGCAGCAGTCAGCACCCCCACCTTCAACAAAGAAAATTGTGCTGCTTAAACACTCAGAAAAAAATGAAATTATAAATCCTGTTTCCAAAACGCATCCTGGGTAGGCCTGCTGCCATGTCACAGTCCCAGGACCACCTGGCAGAGGGGATCCCAGGGCACAGAGCTCACAGAGCAGATGGTCAGGGTGTCACCTCCTCCTCAGAACCCAGTGGAAGACTCCCCTCTCCAGAGTCACATCAGCTGCATTCAGTAAGTGCACTGTGACTGCATTTTATTTGAGCAAGAACAATACGATGGCTGTGTCTGGGCACAGAGTAGTACAGTATTCACGTCTGAGAAAGCTTTTCTGTTGTTGTTCTGCTCTATTTTCTGACCAGGGTGAAGAACAATTCTGAACTCCTTGAGGATGCTTTCGGAGCCAAAGTTGTTTTCCCTCTGGTTCCACCCATACAAAAATTGAGGAGTTTTTTTACCCAAGAAATGAGCACAGGCAGGTCAGCTGTTCAAAACTCCTCCTGCCAGGAGGCAGCTGCCCAGGCTCAAACAAAAGCCTCCTTGCAACTAATACCCTGAGTGATAGAGAAGAACAGAATGAGAATGTAAAACAGGGGTTTTAAAATGAGGAGCCACACTTGAGCTTGGCCCTACAGTACCCCTGTTAAAGGACAGAAATTCGTTAATGTGCAGTGCAGATATCTACCCAGAGGTTACCTTTAACCATGATCTCAAAGGAAAAAGCTGCAGTGGAAATGGAGAGAGAGAAAGAACAACACATCTAGAATGTGCAGCATCAGTTTTAAGTATGCCAGGGGGAAGAGAGACAGAAAAGGCCTGGTTAGCTCTGCCCAAAAAAGTGAAGGGAAATAAAAAGGACATTTACAAGTATCAAGGAAAACAGACTGTATGAGGTTTCTGAAATGAAAAATATTAATTTATGTATTGTGTTTGCTTTCATTAAAAAAAAAATAGGTAGTTTTAATGTCTTGGCTTAAATTATTTACAATAAGCAAATGAATATAAAAGTAATGTACCATCATTCATTCATTCACTCAAAATAATGAATAAAAAGAGTGATGAAGAGAAGAACAGTCTGATGTAGTCTGATTTCCCATATAATGCAGTCTGTTTATCCAGGCCATTAACTTGTGGGCTGAAGTGTCCCACTCCTAGATGTCTCCCAATGCAATTCTGGAAAAAGCCCTTTCCCTTTCTTGGGACCTAGTAGCTGGAAACAGACAACACAGAGCTTTTTCTACATTCTAGGGAGAAATCCATGCTTAGAGTGACTGTTTTAAATCACAATGTTTTCTAATTCCAAAAAACTGTTTGTACAACCCCTATAATTCTGTGCAGGTTCAAAAGGTTGATTCAAAAGCAGGATGGGGTCCTCTAGTCTCAAAAAACTTTCAGAAGTTCCCTGAGATTCTTTCCCATGTTCAAAGGAGGATGGCAGGAGCTGGGCCATCCTCTCCCTCTACCACACACTCCAATTTCAGAAATAAACAAACTTATGTAATCCCAAAGAACAACAAATCTCCACAAGGCTCCAGCCCTTTGACACCAATCAATACGAGAATGAACACAGCACTCAGACACTGCTGGTGTGTTTTGCTGTGTTTGGTACCTGCATTTCTAACTACCTTTCTCCTTGATTTTAGGTACTTTCACTCTGATGCCATTTTAAGACACTAAAATTCTGAAAAGAGGTGCGTACAGATTTACTTTCGTAACACAGTGAGGTACAAAGGATGAACAATAATTTATTTAACACAGACAGTAATGCCTGTCTGAGGCTTACATTTGTGAATTTCTTATTGTAGGCAAAATGTTAATTAATTGGGTATTTCAAGGGAATAGGCAGGCCTCAAGGAAGCCCTCATATTTGCCTGACACTAGAAGCCAACCATTGTCATCAGCAAATTCACAAATACAATTTTATAGTGGAGTTTCTTGTGTGTATTAAGTGGATTGTGTTCAATCCCTTGATGACATGCAAAATGACATTAGCCACTATCACTTATATGATGAGTCAAACATTTCACTATAGAGTCAGCCTCCATGCACACAGACTCTGGTTGTAAAGAACATGTTCTTTCTAATAACGGGACACTGACTGCTCTGATGGGTGTGATGGGGAAGATAGAGCAGTTTTGCCCTCTATTTTACTATTCTACTTGCAGAAGAGTTTTACCAAAACAATTGGCAGTCCCCAAGAGCTTCTGCTCTTAAAACCTACTGGAAAAAGTTGTGTTTAAAAGCAGATTGTGCCTGTAACCTGTTACTTGTGTCCCCTCCACCTCATAATTTTCTGATGGTGGCAGCTGGCACAAGGAACAAGAGGTGCAAAGTACTGCCTCAGAAATATTAGCCATTAAATCATTGAATGCCTTGCTTTGGAAGAGATTTTAAACATCCTCTAGCTTCAGGTCCCCTGCCTGGGCAGGGACACCTTCCACTAGACGAGGTTGCTCATAGGCCCAACCAACCTGCCCTTGAGCACTTCCAGGGACAGGGCATCCACAGCTTCTTTAGGCAAACTCTTTCAGTGTCTCACCAAAACCAGTACCAGCAAGTTCTGTTGGCATTGGCATGGGATTTAAGACGCTGCTTTGGAGGACCTCAGGAGGGCTCTTTCATGTCTCTTAGTGGCCCACCTGTGTCAGCAACCCTTCATTTCACATGTACCAGTTTCCCTGGAATCCTGCAGGAGTGCAGCTATAAGTAACTTCCTCATAGCTCCTCAAAAGTTTGGGGTTTAAGAGTTTCAGCTTTTTGTCTTAAAGAGTTCCTGCCCCAGTGTCCCTCACTGACTTTACCCTTGTCTATGAGAAAATGTAAGAAACTAAACTTCAAAGAAACAGGCACATTCACTGTCTGACTACCAGCAGCACAACAGCCTCAATCTCACAAATATATATGAATATAGACAACTCCCACATTCTTGGCCAGCGCTCATTATCTTCCTGACTCACCAGAACAACTCAGAAGTAATTTAGGGATTCAATAAACTCATTAAGTACTTCCATCTACAATTTAGGATGCTATAATCTGGTCCTGATTGTTTGCATAAATTAAATCCTTCTGACTCATATCTTACCTTTTCCTTTCAACCTGAGTCTTTACTTAGGGGATTCATATTACTTTTTAATTGTACATACTTGAATTTTCTTATTCAAGACAGGTTTTTGTTAAAGTACCACAATAATGCTAAAGATATGATTAATGGCATGCCCTTTCTCATTATTTGGTCAATCTCTCATTCTTTTCTATTTCTAAGACAATTTTAAAGCAGGATAAAAAGTGCTTTCACTGTCTTTAGTTAGAGCTATTGCTGCTGTTGTATTTGTACTGCTGTGCACCTTTAGTTGCTCTGCGCAAGGCACCTTGGAGTGAACGCGAGCTCTACTCTGAAAGGTTCAAACCTAAGGGCAGACAAAGAAATAAACTGAAGTTTAAATGGGGGAGACAAAAATACAGCCAACACTCAAAGCAATTTGTTTCTCTGCAACTGGAGGCAGTTTCTGAAAAAGTTTCAGAATTTCTCCATATCCAACAAAGCTCTCAAATGTAGGATGTAGTTTAGTGTGGAGTGGGACTTTTATTGAATCAGAATGAACTTGGGCTCATGAGTGTCCTATTTGCTGAGTTGAAGGTTCATACCTTCAGATTGAAGTCAGTGGGAGAACTTAAGTGAAATGTGCAGGATACAGTTCCTGGGGACTTTAGATAAAGAATATTCAAGTCATGAAACTTGAGATTTGAGGTCCTCATGAAACAGGTGAACACTCATTACCTTTAAAAAAATGGACCAGTGAACTGTCTTGTAAGTATGGAGAAAAGTAGAAAACTTAGTATCTAAGTCAAGCAGGAATATGACTGCAGCTTGCTTATGTGCCCTGAGCTAACAGCACAGACATTGTCTGTAACACTTGAAAACCAAAAAGTAAGCAATCTAAATGTATTCTCTCAAGGTTCTTGGGATTTTTAAGTTGCAATCAGGATTTGGAAGGTTTGAACCAAGAAGAGAGCTTATCTGTGATGGATTGTGCAATGGGAACAGGCATGACAGATGCACCTTAGAAGACCAAGCTCTTCTGTCAGTCCTGGGGACAGCCACTGCCAGGCCACAGCACTATGGGCCCTCTGATGCTGCTTTCTCAGTCACACTCCAGGTTATAAGTGCTCAGTGGTCTGTGTGACAGAAAACAAAGAAATTCCTCCAGGAAAAGCAGGCTCACAGAGGTTTTTTCTTTGTCTCTTTCAGCTCTAGGGAGAGGGTGTGCTCCAAAACTGCCCTGAGTCAAGGACCCCTTCTTCTTGTGCTGTGCCCTTTGAGACAGCTCAATGGTCTGTCACACGTCCCCACAACCTCTCCAGCTCTTGGCTGAATGAGACCATTTCATGTTTTCTGAAATCCTGGCCATGCCTGTTTGTCTCCTCTGCACTACCTACACTGGGTCCTTGTGAGATATATCCTTCTAGATCTGTGGTTCCCAGAGATCCCATATAACCCATATATCTCTGTGGCCTTTCCAGTCCTGAGGAGAGGATTATTTCGCACATCTTGCACTCTGTGCTTCTGCTTAGATACTTGGGTAGGATATTCACTGTTTAGCAGTAGTATATTGTCAGCTGATGTCCAGCTGTTATCTCCAGCAGACCTAAAGCTTTTCCTCTTGGTCTGTTAACCTCTATTACCTGCTCACTTGAACCTTCATTGCTAAAATCCTGGTGACAAGTCATACATGGAGCATCCTGTCTTATCTGATTTTATTTCCTCATTCTATTAAAATATAAGCTTGTATAATATTTGAGGCTTCAAGAAATAATTTCATGTTTTCTTGCATAATCTTTCTTTTTATGTTCTTTTTCATCCTTCTGAATTTGAATTCAGAAGTATAAATTTGGTCTATAAAAAGCCATTCCTGTCATAAAGAACAAACATAGTCCCCATAAAGGAAATAGAAAAGAGGTACTGGATTTATTATTTACTTTTCACTTTGAATTATTTTTCACATGCCAAAGAAACAGCAAATTAGCATAAGGGTGGGCTTGCTGGTACAATGAACCCAGAAAGCAAAACCATGTTTTGCTACCAGAACTACATGACGTGTTTTGTCTTCTCTCACCACTTTTCATGCTGAATTTCTCCACTCAGGGTGGAACCAAGTTATTAAATGGAGCCTTAGTTACATAAGAAGCACATGACAGAGCATTTTAGCAGCTCCTCTAAGGTCATTAAAAGGGGTGAGTCTCTGTATGAGTAAAACAATCTGACTGGAAGACCAAATAAAAAGACAAAGATGAGATTTCAGATGCTTCCTCCTGTGTGTGCTGATAATGTGTTTATTTTTTGAAATGGGGGTTACCAGCAGTGTCAGCCATACACAAAGACTGAGGGCAGATCAGTTCCAGTGAAAGAGATTAGCATAGTTTTTCTGAGTTCGGTGTGCTCAACCAAAAATAAAATGAAAAAAACAAGAATTTGAAATGTGTCATGAATATCTTTTGTACTCTGTAGCCCTTAAGCAAATAATTGAAAAGCAACTCTAGTTATGAGTCATGATATTTCTTTAACAATACGAATTTATCCTTGATGTCTGCAATGGCATGATTTAGTTAGATTTTGCACACTCCTTATCTACATCTTTTTTTGTAAAGTTATAGAAATGCACCGAAGCATGTTTAAATTCTTCTGCGATCCATCCACAAGCCCACTTAAGGTACACTGCATTAGCTATTCTAACAAAAGGACTTTTCAGGTGCAGTATCAAGTCATCAGTGCAGTGTTGCTTTCTATATAGATTTTTAGCTAAGCTGAGAGAGCGAAGCTCAGTAAAGCTGTGTGACTTACTCTTGATTAGATTGTACCTTGAAATCCATGGCTCAGCTGGTTTTAATTTTTTTTTCCAGCACCAGTGGCAATAACATGAAGGTGCTTTAAGGCAGGACATGGAAACTTTTGAAGGATCTGCACAACATGACCGAAAAAGAATGAAACAGTACCTGTACATCTGACCCTTGGATAATGCTTGGCAGTTCTGGGTGAGCTGGTTCACAGCAGAAGAATAGTAAGGACTCCAAATGAGTCTTCATTGTAAACAAATAGATAGTCAGAGATGAAGTGTGTTTGAAAAAAATAAGGAAAAGTTTTGTTGCTGGTGAAGAACAGTCTAGTATTTGTGACATCTCCTATGTTGATCTATGGTGGATGCCTCTTGCCTACACTGCCCAGCATTTGGTAACCAGATAACTAGCAAGGCAGTTCACACTACTAATCACAGACAAGCTCTTCGGCAGAAAGAAGTCCATGCTGGGCTGGAATGGAATGGAATATTTCAGTTAGAAGAGACCAATGATGAGCATCTAGTCCAACTGTCTGACCAGGTAAGGGCTGAACAAGATTAAAGCTTGTTGTCAAGGGCATTGTCCAGATATTTGTTATGGCTGTGCCATAACAATCGCAGATCAGCTGTTTGTTTATCACAGTACCTGTGAGTCCCCAAGTAAAAGGGACTTCAAAACACCAGCACCTGGTGAGAGTATGTCTGTTGAGAGTTCACATCATTGGAGCTTTTAGGAACTTACATCTTTGCTGCTGACAATGGGATGGCTCCATGTACCCTACTATACAGTAATCTCCTCAGAAATATCCCCTGGACTACATTTGCCCACAGCTTTACTAATTTTTCTGTGACTGGGAAAGCAAAAAATTGCATGGTGGTGTTTTTGATCCAGCTAGGTTATAGGCACACAGACCTGAAGCTCTTGCAATGTTGTGCAGTAGTTAATGCTCAGACAGTCCTCGTGTGCTCTGCCAGGACGGGATAAGGTTTCTTTCGTTGGCTTGTAGGTACGGGGTGCCACCTGTAGGGGATGTGACTGCCTTCAAGACCGGCTGGCTCTGAGCTGAGGTACACAGCCACTTAAGAAGAGTGCCATGTGTGTTAAATCAGATAGAGCCAGCTGCCTACACAGATTTAGAAAACTTCTATAGTGTCCCAGAAAGCCAGTCTATCTTGCAGAGAGACTGGGATGGGATGAGGATCCCCTTATCCAAACCCACAGCGTCTATCACCTCCATCTCCCCTATGCCATTTCCAGGAGTGACCATGGCAAGTGAGTCTGTCTGTTACAGCTGACCTCATTCCCTCTGTTTTCCAGAAAAAATAAAACTACAGGCTATTGTCAGCTCCTTAGTTCAGGGGAGGTAAAACCCACGTATTGCTATGCAACCAATAACAGGTTTAGAATGGGGGAGCCACTCACAGCAGGGTGATGACCTTTCGATGTAAAGTACCATGCACATTCATGTGTGGTCTTTAAAAGAAGGCTTCTCGGTGTCTCATAATTTTGTAGATGGTAGGTCCTTTTATAAACATGCAGCAAACTGGCTGTAAAAGGCCCCATCCACATGTGGTTTGGGCCACCTTTATTTCAGCTTTTATCACCCAGGAGGATGTGCTGGTCTATGCCTATTTTGTGATCCTCAGCTACTCCCCTCAACTCCTCTTATCACTTAACTGTAGTGTAATCAGTTGTCATGTAGTTATGTGTTTATGGTATATACATTATACCTCCTTGGAGATAAGAAATGATTACTGACACACACACCTTCATTAACTCACTGACAGAGGAGTAATAGTGAATACAACTGTCAAGGTGAAATGACAGAATATATCAGCATTAGGGCAATCAAACAATGCAGGCAAATACTGTCTATAAACATAAACCTGTTACAACAGCAGTACTTTATGACTTTTGGCAGCCACAAAGTCATCAATAAGATCCTAAAAGCTCCAGTGACATGTGAACTCACTCTCAATAGATACATTGTCAGAGCAATTTAATTTGCTTTGTGGGGGTGTCACTCTTTGTTGGAGAAGGACCTTTCTCACCCTCAGAGTTCATTAATGGCAGTGTCAAAAACAGTCTTATTGCTATGACAACATAGAAGAAAGTTGAATGGAGACCACTGGATAGCAGAAAGCAGATATTGCATGTGGCTGTGCTTGGCAGGCATGTTCCTACCAAGCAAAATGCTGCTCTTTCCTAAATGCATTAAGGTGAGTTCAATGTGCACGAGCAGATTCCGAAGTATGGAATGTGTCCTTCTGGGCATTTATTTTTTTAGCAGACACTAATGTCTTAATAATTTTTGTGCCAGAAAACTAAGAAAAACTACTCAATGCTTTATGCCTAAAAATCTTTCCAATGAAAGTACCTTTTGGACCAATTTTACCCATGTCATGTTTTCTTTCACAGCAACGATGACCTTATTTATACCATTGGGCAGTTGTTATGGCTGCTTTTTTACTCTGCAGTATAGTCACACAATCAACATTTGATAGAGTATTAATGGTAAACACAACTCTGGGTTAATGATTTTTACGGTCTAATTATTTTTTCTGTGGCAATGAGATTCCCTTCTATCACTTTGTAATTTTCTCTCTGTGAGACTCAATGACTGAAAAAATGGGTAAGCCTAGATGTTTGGTGTCCCAGGTTGGAGCAGTAAAACCCAGCTACATACTAAATTATCCAAATTAGAATTGAACTAATTCCAAATAACTGCATTTCCTTTGTCTAAGCCATTGATTTTCCCTTATTCTTGACTTCCCAAACTCACTTGTCCAGATCATCTGCTGTTTTATGCGTTGCTATAATACTCTCACTTTTCCTTGTTTCAAAGGCAGACGATCTCAATCTTTTAAAACATGGTTTCTGCTGAATATTTTAACACACTCCTGATCATTCCCATCACCCTGTGTTGAAGCTGACAGAGATCTGCTTCACAGACTGTCTCTTGAGACTGTCAGAATCCAGTCCTGCGCTTGGTCTTCCCCACAGAGTCACGCTGCCGACCACATAAAAGCATTGCCTTCTTTTTCCATGCCTTCACTGGCTGTGAACTTGTTTCATTCTGTGGACTGTGGCTATACACATCTGTCCACCACCACATCCAAGTCCCCTTCCTAACCTGACACCGGCAGAATGGTGTAAGGTTAATGAGTAAATCATGTTTCCCTCTCCAATTAATAGTATTTTGTGTTTGTTGACACTGAGCTCCACCTGTCATTTTGCTCCCTATTGTTCAGTTCTCTGGTGCTCCAAACAACCTTCCCCCTCCATGACAGGCTCCAAGAATATTATTCAAGCGATAAGTACTTGAGCACTCTAAATCTTTTGCTTTGTTGGAAATGGATTCATCTGATTCTTTATTTTCTATTTTTTGTCTTTTGCTCCCAGATAATATCAAGCAATCCCAATTGCTTCTCCAGACAGAAACAAGACATGTTTTTACACCTTCTAAGGAATCTTTTTACTCACCTTTTGAAAATTAAAATTAATTGATTTTTTTTTTACACTGCTTTGCAGTTTTACATTGCATTACTTACAGATTCAAAAATTCTAATAGATTAGTGAGACACAAATTACCATTGCAGAAATTGGTGGATTGCCTTTTTCCATTAATACCTTCCTTTTAATAAATTTTTCTTAAAGTTGCCTCTTTTAGATGTATGAGACATGATTAAAAAAGCTATTATTATAATTTTCAGAGGCAGAAGCCTGAGAGTATTAGGAAAAGAAGAAGCAATTTCAGGCCAGCCTTTGATATGTCAGCAAGATACTATTCCAGTGTTCTTTGCTGGGTTCACCTACTGACTGCATGTTGATTAATCAAATTTGTAGAATATTAAACTGCAATACAACCAAATTCTGCTAATTTATCATCGACTCAAAACACAGATTTTAATTCCTCACACAGGTACAACATATTTTCAACGCAAGATGAGAAGCAAGAGGAGAAATAAGGAACTGAAGAGAAGCATCACCATTGAAAGCAGGGTCATGAGAAGGTTCCCAAAACCCAATGATCAGACTGAACACTGCAGATACATTCACATGCACCATCTTGCTTCTCAGGTGTAAATTCTCTACTCACGTTTCATCATTGTTACTTCATCATTCTCTTTACCACATAAAGGGAAACAGGTATGTAGGATACGGCACCGTGTCTTGTTGGAGATAGGCATCCTATTCATCCCACCTTTGCTGTGCAAATGTCCTGCAGCACACCTTGGTTCTTGGTGTCTCAGACTGGAGACCCACCGAGGTGTACTACGGGGGTCTGAACTTAAGGGCTTGTCTTAATATCTCCCACAAGTAACTTCTTGTCCATGCAAGTCCCAAGAATGGTCAGCCTCTTCCAACTGACCTGTTGTTTAAGCACCTCTAAGAGAAGTGTGGTCCTTGCTGGCCGCAGGCATTCATTCATTCCATGACAAAATTCTGCCTTTCAAACTCAGGAATATGATTTTCACTAAATATTAATCGGCCTGGCTAGTGAGGTCCTGACAACACAATAAATTATTTACCGAGCTTTTCATCCACATTTACTTACTGAGATGATGCCAAGTGAGCTGTTCACCGAGTGCTTTGGTTCAAAGAGCTGAGGAATCAAGGGCTGGCTCAGTGTGTGTGCAGAGCAGAGCAGGTGAGGGGGCTGTGGCCAAGGGATGTTCCACCTGATGCAAAAACCATATCCTGGGCTGCATCCAAAGCAGCGTGGCCATAAGATTGAGAGAGGCAATTCTCTCCCTCTACTCTGCTCTCATAAAACCTGCTCTGGAGTTCTGCATCCAGCTGTGGGGCCCCCAGCACGAAAAGGATGTGGATCTGTTGGAATGAGTCCACAGGAAGGTCACAAAGATGATCAGATGCCTGGAGAACATCTCCTATGGAGGCTGGCTGAGAGAGATGGGGCTGTTCAACCTGGGGAAGAGAAGGCTTCAGGGAGACCTTATAGCACCTTTCAGTGCCTAAAGAAGACTGACAAGACAGCTTGGAGAGAGACCTTTGAAAGGGCATGCAGTGATAGGGCAAGGGGTGATGGCCTCAAATTGAAAGAAGGAAGATTTATATTACGTATTAGGAAGAAATTCTTTACTCTGAGGAAGGTGAGTCACTGGAACAGATTGCCCACAGAAGTTGTAAATGCCCCTGGAAGTGTTCAAGGCCGGGGGGGTGGGGCTGTGCAATGTTTATTGTACAACATTTTGTTTTTCCTGAAAAAGAACCATCTTATTCGATAAAGGTAATGTAGTAGATTTATTTTTATTTATATTTAATGCACGTCAGATGGAGATTGTAGGAGAGAATAGAGCAATTGCAAGGGCTCTAAAAGGAGACCAAATGGATATTTTTTGACAGAGCAAAATTGAATAATTTTTACATTGTTTCTAATTAAATGCTTGTTTCAGAGTTGCTATTAGTCACTTGCAGTGGTCAGGAAGGCAATTTTTTTCTCTTATTAATGTGTAACTTGACTTATTATTTTTCCTCCTCCCTTGAAAGCACAAGACATGGTCTAGCTTCAGATACAGGATGACAGGCAGAGTATATTGACGCTACTGAAAACCTCTAGCAACCTGGTTTATATGTCTTGATGACTGGTTCAGGCTTGGACAGATACACTGGGTTTGCATGGCCAAGCTTTGGTACTGGGAGGGCGACAGGTGTGGCTTCTGTGAGAAGCTGCCAGAAGCTTCCCCCGTGTCCAGCAGAGCCAGTCCCTGGCAGCTCCAAAGATGAACATGCAGCTGGTCAAGGCTGGGTCAAGTAGAAATGGTGGTAATGCCTCTGTAATAACATATTTAAGAAGAGGGAAAGAAAAGTTATTCTGCGGATATAATATTGGCCAGAGAAGAGTGGAGTGAGAACATGTGAGAGGAACAGCCCTGCAGACACCAAGGTCAGTGCAGGAGGAGGGGCAGGAGGTGCTCCAGGTGCCAGAGCTGAGATTCCCCTGTGGCCCCTGGTGCAGANACCTGTGGAGGAGTGACTCACGTGCAGTGAAGAACTGTTGCCCATGGGATGGACTCACCTTGGAGAAGTTCACAGAGAACTGTCTCCTGTGGGAGTGACTCCACACTAAAGCAGGGGAAGGGCTCCTCTTCCTGAGCAGTGGGAAAAACAATGCATCATGAACTGATCATAACTCCCATTCCCTGTCTCCCTGCATTTCTGGGGGAGTAGAGCTGGGAAGGAGGGAGGGGAAGAGGTGAAGGTATTTTTAAGGTTTTATTTTATTTCTCATTATCCTGCTCTGACTTTGTTACCAAGTAGTTAAATTAATGTCTAATTTGAGTCTGTTTTGCCCTGATAGGTTTCAGTGAGGGATCTCTCCCAGGCCTTATCTCCACCCATGGACCCTTTGTTATACTTTCTCTCTCCTGCCCAGCTGCAGAGGTGAGTGACAGAGGGGCTTTGGCAGGCTCCTGGCATTCACTCAGCGTCAACCCACTATGACAGGTCACCAAATCCAGGGATAGAAAGGAATTTCCTTCCAAATTAAAGTGACAGCACCACTGGGAGAGAGGGTCATTGTTTTTCTCTGTAACACTGACATAGCCCAATCCCTAGCATCCTCTGGGCTTTTATTCCTTATAAATCAGCTCCTACTCTAACAGGACAAGTCATTGGCTCTAGCCCCAGATCTTTCTTGGCTCTTCTCTGAGACCTTTCATTGAATTTCTCGTACTTCCACTTTTGTATTAAAGGTAAGGTTTACTTGCAATGGACAAAGAAGTTTTATAGCCCACAAGTAGGAATGCTGTGGGGAACAAGGATTCTGTAAATCTTTGTAGATTAAACATTGGTCAGATAACGATTTTTGATGTCAGGGCACTAGACTGATGATTTAGGCAAGCCTAGTGGTCTGTGCCTGAGACGTCTTGCAGAACAGCACAGTCATTATCCCCCTGCTTGTGGATGATGAGAATGAGAGGTTGCACCATGATAAACAGAGAGCAGAAATTGCACAATTAGCTCAGGGCAGATTTTTCCCAAACTATTCGGTGGAATTCTTTATAAAAGGTATATGCCTGTAGAAACTTGTTAAGGAGAACAGTCAGAGATTTCTCACATCTGAATTAAGAAAAAATAGCTTTGTCATGGACTAAATTTTCTTCCTACAAGGACACCATTGCAGTGTTGCAATTATGTTCATTCATGTCACTGGCAAATGCACTGGTGATCACTGGCTAGTTCCTCATGATCCCTTGCTGGAATCCTGAGCCTATACATAGAACCCATTCCTTCCAGGAGCAGTGTCTGGACTTCACATGGGATCCTTTATGGTGCCCTGAATGTCACCAGATGTCTGATGGGGCAGTTACAGACTCACATGTCCATACACTCCACATTCACACTGGGTTAAGTTATACCCTATTGGCCTAAGTCCCACCCCTAGCTGCTATCAAGTCTGGCTTTCCTGAAAACTCTTTCCTTAAAATGCATCATGAAAACAACCATTCCCAGCCTGCTCTTTAACTAAATTGGGTGTTTCATTGCCCACTAGCTATAGCACACAGATGATATAAAAAGAAGAAACAAGGTAGTTAATAGGTACTCTGTCCCCCCCATTTTTCTGTATGTGGAGCACCAGGATATTTCTGTCTCCTTCGTCAGCAAGGATCCATATGGATGCACCAGTTGCTTCAAAAATAATTGTCAGCTTTCACCAGCATTCAGATGGGCCCTATTTCTGGCCCCATGCACGTAGCAAACAGAAGGTGCCATCTAGTGTCTCCCAGCAGGATCCAAAACTGAAAGCAGAAATTGCTCACATGTACATTTACCATCTACTTTCTCATTAATTAACACAAAACTGGTCTTAAAAATGCACAACCATTTTGTTTCATTTCAGGGAGGTTTAAGCAAGAGAGCACTTGTGTTTTCTCTCTCCCTTTATGTCTCCACACTGTTTTCATCCAAGGTCTGATACTGAACTCTGTTCAAGACTAGGGTCTTAAGGATTTGGATCCATGGGTTCCATTTCATTAAACAATTTGAAGTCATTCTAAGCAATAGTGATTCATTTTTTCAACAAGCCAGGGCTTGAAATATAGTTTTGCATATTACTAATAAACTTTTGTCCCACAGGGCTTAGTCCCATTTGAAGTGGAAAGCAATTTAGTCATCTGATATCCCAAAAAGAGAAAAGAGACAGTCTCAAAACTAGTAAAATAGACAGCAGAGCTGTATCTATAAATGGACTTAAGTCCAGCTTAAGTGCCTCTGCGGGTGCCTTTGACAAAAAATCAGAGCTCTGAAAATCCACTCTGCACCTGACTAGGCGTATTTGCAGTGATATGTCCACCAACATCTCAGGGCTGCGTGTATCCTTCTCAGCCCTCACCCCTCAAAAAGCTGGTGGGCTACACCCATCCAGTGCCACTCTTGGCCCCAGAACTCCTCAGAGGGGCAGAGTGGTGCTTCTGTCATGCCACAAGTAGGAATGGGCTGAGACACATGCCTTTGTGTCTCCAAGTGTCTTAGATAACAGGAGGACAGAGTGACATCCTCCAGACTGTCATTTTCATAGCATGTAATTGAGGAGTGCTGCTAACCCCAGGGCATGTAGGAGAGCTGGGAACTGGTAGCCAAAACTTGAGGATTGTGCTGGAGGATGCCACCCAGCAGAGGTGCCCAGATCTGGCATGGGCAGGTCCATACTGCCAAAAGGTCAGCGTGAACCAATCCTCCTCAGGTCTTGTTTTGGAGAGGACTGGTTTCTTGGGAGTGACCTAGGAAGCTGGTATTTGAGAAAGTAGAACCTTCTATCTGCATCAGTACATGCCTTTGCTCTAGCCAGCTATAAAGGACCAACTTGAAGCACCTGGACTCACAAAATATAAAGAAAAATCTATCAGCTGTTACCAGCTTTACCTCTGGTTCCACTACAAGGGACCCTTGAACTTTTTTCAGTAAAACCAGTAGAAAACACTTTATCACATTGGTGAAACTTGCTGAAAGAGCAGCCATACATGTTAGCTGTCCCCAGCTGGCAAGTATCTTGCTGTCCGCTAGGCTGAGGTGAGGCCACAGAGGATGAGCCTCCCATCTGAACCCTCAGGAGCTCATGCTGCTTCTCCCTCTTGCAGAGCTTAAGTAAAACAATCAAATGAAAAGGAAAGAAATCTTTCACAAATTTATTTCTGCCTTTCCTCCTTGCAGGATTAACTATTGTAAAATATCCACCTGCTTTTTGCATAGGCTATCTTCTTAAAGTAATCAAGGATTTTTCTGTGAGAACAAATGCCATAAATTATTCTGCTTTTTTCCCCCCACAATTGTTAATCTTTTTACTTAAAAGAAAATCTGAAATGCTGAATGAGGTTACATAATATTTACAACTCTTTTTCCAAAAGTAAATTGTATATAGGGTATTTTACAACACATTTTACTCCGCAATTATTTTCCTTGATTGTGGGATATCTGTGTATATAAATAGATCCTGCTTGTTTTGCATGCCTGATTCATTCTACAATGCCACCATCCAGTGTTCATGATGCTTCACTAATACTGAAAGGATTATAAACCCCTAAATATTGAACTGGAATTCAGAAAAAGGGTAAGTTAAAATGAAGTTTTGGAAAAGACCATACCAAGAAGCACATTAAGAGGAGAGATGAGTTTGCACACTACTGTGAATCAAGTTCAATTGCCTTATTCATAAGCTGTAGCAGGACTCCTGTGGGCTTAAAGCATTCAGTTGCCTTCTTTTGGGAAGCAAAGATCATGCATATGTAAGATTACCAGAAGGGCCTTTCTTTATCTTTGAGCCAAGTTCCCTGGAATCAGAAGAAAACATGCACCATACCTTCCTAAACTGATGGTATTCCTGCTCAGAGACACTTAGATTTGCATTTTGTATGGAAAACTGTCCCTGAATGGTTATAAGCTTTCTTCTGACTTCCCAAATAATTGATGTGTAGCCAGAATTCAAAGGCTTTTTTTTATCAATGTAAATAATTCTTCTGCTTTCCTTTGCATTCACAGAGATCAAACATGGAGTCCTAGAATACTAAAGCTGGAAAAAAAATCAAGAAATCATGTAAGCCATTTCCATGCCCCTAAGTGGGATCATCACTATACATCCGTATCATCCCTGAAACTTACCAGCAACTGAAGGTCTTCAGCACTGGGGAATAAAATACATATTTAGGTAACTTGCTTCAGACACTATTGGAGATATTTTTAGTTAATGTCTAATCTGAATCTTCCTTTCCTGAAAAATTAGGTTTGTTTCTTTTTGTCCCATCCACTACAGACATGGTAATCTGCATGGAAAACTTCCTTTTACATGCAGCCCTTGAAGACTCCTTTTTTATAGAGTAAATCATACAAATTAATTTATTCTATTCTCCTAAATCATACTTTTGAGACATCTAATTGGACAGCCTGTTTCCAGCTGACCCACATAAATATGAGCTGTGGTGCCCAAGAACAGTCTCAATACCAGAAACACAACCTTGCCATGCTGAAAAGTTTGAAATATTTCAGTCTTTTTCATGTATGTACTCATATAAAGTTTAAGTTTTTGAATCATTATTCTGTTAGCTCCTGTATCAATTTCTAAAGAGCTGCTCTATGGCAATTATTCCCTATCTCACTTGGAAAGCTACTGCAAATTGAACTGCATCCTATTTTCCACCAGATTTCTGAGAAAACAAAACACATGCGTTTAGCCAGCTGCTTTATCTGTTTACCTGATACTTTTTCTTATTTCCTTCAGTTTTCTTAGAACTCATTTGCCTCTGTATCTGATTTAGTTGAAGAGCTGCAAAGGAATTAGATTCTTTCAAGTGGTGTGAAAATCAATGACCGGATAAAGGGAAAAGATGGAAATTACTGCTCCTGCAGAGGTTCAGGCTGCACTGTGTGAGCTCACTGGGCATTAATTTTGCCTGGTCTTCCAGCTGGTCCCTCAGCCTTGGCTAGTTCAGAGCCAGCCTCATGTCCTGCTGCCCTTTGCCCAGCTGAGAGACAGAGAACATGGGGAAGAACCAGCATCAGTGCAAGGTGCAGATGAGAAATAATATGTGATGATGGGAAATGGCACCTTACAGGTAGGGCAGAGGGGATGAGGGAAAGGTTATGCTCACATGATGTGCAGGGCAGACATAGGTATGGGAAATAAACCCACAGTTACATGGGTTGCTTGTTTTTCAGATTGTTTCTCCAATCACCAGCAGGGCAGTTTCTCTCATGTTTCAGTAACTGACAAATTTAATAAGCATATCCCATCTCTTCATCCAAAACTTTAGTAAATAACAGAGTCAAAACTCACCAAGGACAGATGGTGCTGAGCCCTCAGATCTGCCCCTTCCCTGCAGGCAGTGCAACAAGAATAGCACTCTCCAAAAACGATTTTTCATACATAGTTTTGTTCCTATTCTCTCTCAGCTGTTTAAGCACATTAAGCAAGCAAAACTTTCTCCATTTCTTATTATGAAAGACGAGATACTGGTCCCAATAGCAGTTTCCATCCCACCTTTTGTAGAGTGTGAGCCAGTCAACTCCCAAAGCCTGCAGTAATGATTCTGTGCCATTCCCTTTAACATGAAAAAAATAGCAAGAACATGATTTTTCAAAGACCTCAAGACAAAAATTATCACTTTAACAATCTCTCACATTTGATACCACAAGGACAACTGGCAAAACAAACCATTTAATTTAATTATCAAGAAATTAACTTTTTTCTTCTAAGAAATGCATATAAACCTCTCAAGCTGTTTTCAAAGCCAGACACATTCCTCTAGTGCCTTCACAGAACATATTTCACACCTACTTTTCATAATTTAATACCCTTTCTGCTCCACATAAGAGAATTCACCCAATGCATTCACTTACTTTCTTGTTTAAAAACAGCAGCTCTTAAAGCAGATACTTGGAGCTGGGAAGGGCATGTGCTGCTGCTGGCTTCCACTCTAGGACAAATTTTAGTACCTCTTCACATGCAGATAAATTCTTGTCCTTTTGTTAAAATAGAAGTTTCTCTTCCCAGGACTCCAGGAGAAGGTTTGGGCATTTCCACATGCTCCTCTGCCCAAAGTCAAGGTGTTCTGTTATCACAGTACAGAAGGACAGTGGTGCTCTGAGGAGCACAGATCCAAGAAGAAAAGAAGAACTGCTGAAGACCTCCCAAGATCCACCAGTAAACCTAATGAAGGGAGATCTTAAATCTGGAAAATACATTATGGTTCTGAAGCATGATGACCCATGGCATGGAAGATTTTTCACATAAAACCTGCATGCGAAGTCAAATACTCAAGCCTAGGAAAGGATGCAGAGAAAAAGTTTGACCCCCAGGTCCTATTGCATGAAGTGAATTGCTAGAGGAGTACTGGTAGCTTCTGACATCTCACTTTTCTGTAGTTGATTGTCTTCTCTTTTCATCTGACTAATAATCTCACTCAATGTGCAAGAAGAGGCACATTGAAGAAGAGACACAACACAGCTGATATTTTGAAGAAAGTTTTTCTGGTTTTCTTTCTTGTCTTGTTTCTTATTTCTCATATTCTTTGCATAATTGGAGAAAATTGTACATTTGGACTCAGAAGATTACCTGCTTTTTTTTTCCTCAATGAAATAGACTGTAATTCATTATCCATGACATGTCATTATTCACTGTAGATAAACACAAAGTCAAGAACAATAAAACTTCATAGGAGGAATACTCTATGGGAAGCAAAGGCATTTTAAACATCAAGTAGCTGGCTTTTATATTTTCAACAATTTAAAAAGCAAGAACATCACGACTCATCTGTATGATGAGAAGTATTTGTAAACACCAAAGACTTCTGGAGGAATTATAGAGCTGCCTCCTGTTTACTGCACAGCTTGCCTACTAATATACGAGACAGCTAATGCCTTCAAGCCAAAACTTAGATGTTCTTCAATATTGCACTGATGCTACATCTATCTGCATACTCAAATGAGGATTTAGAAATTCTTTGCATTACCTTTTTTGAAGAGCCTATATCTGATTTGAACCTAATCTTCAAAAATTCAAAATAATACAAAGAAACATATGAGAAAAGAAAATGTTTTGATTTCAGGTAAGCTACGAATTGCTATCCATCCATCTTACAATCCATCCATCTAACAGTATGTTTCCCTCTCATCTCATCAACAAAACACTTCAAATTAAATCTTCAGCATAAGCTTTTGCAAAAGTAATGGAACATAATTTTAAAAAGTGAGTATCTTCTCTTGAAGGATGTTGATCCTTTAAATGGGTCTATCTGCATTTAGTGCCTTGATGAAGTATAAACTGGGAACATAAGCTGCATAGAATAAATTACAATCAATTCCTGTGTACTCTGTGACAAAACCACTGTGAGCCATACATCAAAAAACCTGGACTCTTCTGAGTTCAGTGAAGAGAAGAACAGAGACTTCTATTGAATACAATACATCAATCAACAGTGCCACTACGGCCCTCTTCATTTAATTTAATTTATCTTTGATACTATTTTCAATTAATGAGAGGACATCTTTAAAATTTTAATCACTGTGTTGCAGAATCCTGGATATAAAACTAAACTGTAGCTTGTGGGAATTGGTTAAGTTGCACTTTTAATGCTTTGAAAACATGTAAAGGAAGAATAGGCCTTATAAACACACCAACTTTCCATACCTTCTGTTGCAATCACAAACTTGGAGCAGTTCAGACTCAATAGCATGGAACAAAATCACAAAATGTTTTCCATATGGAAAGGAAAATAAATCACATCAGTTAAAGGAGTGTTTATATCTCTGCAAATATCACTTATTATGGCTCATGCAAATATCCCTTATTATGGGTTGGGCAAATACTATCCATTATTACATTTATGGAAATAAGTGATTTGTTAAGATAAGTTGTGTAGTTTCTTCAGGAAAGAAGAGATAAAGCATTGCTGTGTGCATCAGTGGGGCTCAGAGATCAAAATGCTGAAGGAGAAAAACTTCTTAAATACACTGTGGTGGAAACAGATGGGAGGAAGGATGTATTTGTTAGCATGGGGAGTTAGGTGGCTCTTGGTCATGAACATAGGTGAGACCAGTGCTGGACAGAAGTGCTTGCAACTATTCAAGAGTCAGCCCCAGCGGAAAACAGGGATTTCAGGGAGAGAGACTTCAATAAGCACAGAGAATTCACAGGTAAAATCTGACAGGTCTCATATATAAAGAGAAAAAGGGGTCTTGGAGACTTCGTCCGGATAGAGAAGCTAGCCTGCAAGTGACACTTTTCCCAGTGCAGAGGGAGGACAGGAGCTGCAATGAGAAATCAGTTTAGCTATCTTATATCAAATGAGGGAAATAAGCACATATCCATAGAAACAAGGTCAGATTGATTGGGGAGTATACAAAATAATAGCATAAGCAATTAAGGGAAAAGTCAGAAATTCCCAGAGGAATAAAAAAAAAAAGAGGAGATGCAGGCAGATAAATCCTTAAATCCATCTGTAGAGATATCAAGTACCAAGATGACCAAGAAAAATGTGGATCTGTTGCTTTATTGAAAAGACAACCTATTGGCAGATGGCACCAAGGAAGACCAAATACCTTTCTGTTTGTCTTCACACAAAACAACAAATCAATTAGTTAATGAACCAAAGAGAGTGGCTAGACACTGTTCAGAATAGACAAAAGATGGATTGGAAAGCATTTAAGAAAAGTGTTTTTTCAAATCAGTCAGACCTCGCGAATATTATCCTAGTGGATTAAGCAACTTGATGTGAGCTACCTTTGAGCACCCTTGGAGAACAGATGAGTTACTGTAAAATTTGAAAGGGAGACTGTAGCATTCAGCTTTAAAAGGAGACAAAAGCAAGAGTAAACACAGAAGAATAGCTAGTTGTCTTCAATTCCCCCAAGCCACTGAAACAAACAACTCAGTATCTTTAAGTAACCATAAAACAAGGAAATAAGTAACAGTCAATGTGGATTTGTCAAGGACAAACATTAAGTTAAAATAGTTTCCTTTTATGGGTAGAGGAGAAATAGCAGATGTCACATAGCTGAACTTGGAAAACAGAATTCTCATAAATTAACTACAGATTAAATTACTGCAGCAGAAGAGCAAAAGTAATGTTTCTGCAGGGTTATTTTAGAAATAGAACTATCTATTACCAACTGATGGAAAAAAGCATAATCCTATCAAATCTGCAAATTAAAAAAATAAATAAATAAAAGAAGAAAATAAGCTTTTGAACACACTTAGGATTCAAAGTAATTGCTAAACTGATTTTAATTGTTTTCTAAAACAGCCTATGATTCAGCAAAAAAAAGTACAGAAGTCCACCCTCAAGCAGGAATGATGAGTCACAAGACTGGACCAGACAACAGGTATGCAAAGATCTAGCACTTCAGTGGATCATAAGCAGAACAGAAGTCAATGATGTCATGCTGTTGACAAAACTCATATGTTCTACTGGGTCATAACATTAGGAGTATAACCCATAAAAAAGTAATAAATTATTCATCTGGCCTATCCACACTGGTTAGTTCTGAGAAAGTACAGAGGACAGCAATCGGAATGACCAGAGATATAGAAAACATGACCTACGAGGTAAGAGGTTGTTCAGTCTGGAAAGAAGACAAGCTCAACTCAAGAAAATCCCAAACTGGACAAAGGGCTGCCTAAACGGAATACAGGAATGAATGGGCTGCATCTGAAACGAAGATACAGGTTAGATACTAGAAATAAACTTCTATCACTGAAGATACAGAAGCATGGAATAAGCTGTAGCAGGAATGTGAAAGATCCAGCTTTTGAGATATTAAAGACTAGGCTGTATTCCTGCTTGTCAAGGAATGTTGCTGATAGGGGAGTTTCTGCTTTTTGGCACGGGAATAGATTATATGGCTTCTCAGAGCCTCTCACAACCATATAATTTTATGATTCTGTGCTTCCAAGATGATGAAGCTAATCAAACAAGCTAATTAACATGTCTTTACACATCTCAGTTCTAGTCTCAGAGTTGCATCAGCCTATCTAGGAAAAACGTTCCAGTAGATTTACTTTGCAGCCACAGTGTTAGGAATGGTCTTTAATGAAAGCTGACTCTGCAGAACTAGTCTATGTCAACTCTGTAGGCAAATGGCAAGATTATAGACTCCTGTGTTGAGGCAGCAACCTGGAGCTAAATCCCATCCATCACTTCTTCAGGGCTGAACAAATCCCAATGGCTGGCTTTGGTCTCACAGTAATTGCTAAACCCTGTCCCCAGACCTGGTCTCTGAGCTGGACTTGATAGCTCAGTAAGGACCCAGGCAGCGACTGGCTGCTCCAGCAGCCTGGGGTTCTGCTCGGGGGGACTCTCTCTATCTGGGCTATTTTAAAGCCAAACAAACTGCTCCTCACTTTTTTTTTTTAATTTGCATGACTGCATGACCTAGCAACTTACAGTCTCATCCTGTTATTGACTGTACATATTAAATGTGAGAAACAAAGCTAAGTCATAAAACTGTGGCCTAAATATGTCCTGGTTTTCTTTTATACAAAAGCTGCCAAGTTACAGATACTGAAGCATTTTTACTTTTAATTTTTACTGACTTGAGTAGGTGTGGTTTATTTTGAAGTTGTTTGCTCATAATTTTTACGAGAGCCAGAGCTGATTTCTAGGAAGGGCAACACAAATTCCCTTCACCAAAAAAAAAAAATAATTATACTGTGCATGTTTTATTTGCCACTAGGTGGGAGTGGAACATAATCTTCTAGTTAATCTTTAAGCAGTATCAATAGAGAAAGTGAGAGGCAAAGTATATTTTCTTGGCTGGTCACTAAAGAAAGATCATTCTGTCGATAAAGAATGACTTCAGAGATTCATAGGTGTCTAAAGTTACAAGCCTTGGGAACAACACTGAATTTTTATTTAAGCCTTCAATAAAGTACTGATAATTCATAGGAAAACACTTTGACTCCTACTCAGAATATAAATTTTCAACTTCTTTTCAGTCAGCATTAAAAAATATATTTATTTCTTTTTCTGAAACTTACACACCTATCTGATGCATTTTCAAGGAAGTGCCTAGAATAAAATACTATTGCTCAGCCCTATTACCTATTGCTACTGCCGCATCTCTTGTTATTATTGAGAATACTGCATATCTATATAAATCTTCCCCAGATACATTTCACAATTTGTATACACCTAGAAATCATGCTCTTTTTTTATCACATAAGGCCCACTTGTGGTTTTTTCATGATATTTATTTGCTATTAGGTTTGAAAGCCTGTGTTGTAAAGAAAAAGGGTGTTTGTTACAACAAAATATCCTGCCCAATAATCCTTCTGCATGTGTCTATACCTGGCTTGAAACAGGTACCCTTTTCTTAAAGCACAACATCTACTCTCTTATTAGTAACCAGAAATTACCATATTAAACTACATCTAGATCATCAAAGAAAGAATGAAACACAATCACAGGTTGCAGTCTTTTCTTTCTTCTTTAGAAAGCTTAACATTAAAAAAAATAAATTGAAACGTATTTTTACTATTTCTTGGAAAAGTAAAAAGTTAAGCATATGTTAGGAGGAATACACTGGAGGTTTCTAACATCATGGAGATGAAGATGGAAAGATTTTGTATCACATCACCTCTCTTGGTGCAAGAGTTTCCAGTAAAATTAGTAAGTAGCTGATTTGAACAAACGGGAGGAAGAAACTTTTTGTGCAACACGCAGTGAAACCATAGAACACTGCACTAATGATTGCAGTGAAGTAAAAATAAAACTAATTAATTAATTGATTGATAACTACTCAAATTATGTGAGGATAAATTGGTCATGTTTTGCATCTTGTTTTTTTTTAATGTTCATCAGTGTTAAAAGCAATGGCTAAGATGGAAAAATAAGGATCTGTATATGGATGTATATGTATCTGTAGCATCTATATATGGAACTAGTACAAGATGAAGGTGTGTATTTTCCCCTTGGCTTTAAGAGCCAGCTCTTGCTTGAGCCTTGCAAAGTTCAGCCCTGCTTGGGGATCAGCTCTACCATGCATGGAGGCATGGTTCCACTTTAGAAAATGTCATCAGTGCCTGTCCCTTCCAGACTGACCAAGTCTGATGGCTGCTGGGCGGGACAGGCTGGTATCTCACTATACTTCAGCCTTTTGGGACAGCTGCAGGCAGGCAAAAGCATATCTGGTAAAAAAGGCAAAAGCATATTTGTGGTCTCCCTCTGCCATTCTTCAGTGTACAGGTGGCTCTCTCTGGGTCACCGTGCCCTACTCCTGCCATGGGCCCAGAGACTCTGCCAAAAAGGCACACAGCTTAATTGGGTTTCCACCAGGCATCTTTTCTTGGTGAATACACACAAGAGACAGTGGGGTTTAAGGAGCTACCAGGCATTAGTATGCTCCCCATGCTGCTAAGACACCTAAGGGAGCCTTTGCTAGCTCAGCAGGCATCAGGCAGGTGAGAAGTGTCAGTCCTGCTGCTCCATGATGTGACCTACCACCTTCTCACTACAGTTCTTTAGGATTCTATACCTTTCCATGTTGCTCAGTTTTGCCTCCAAGATTGCTCTCAACAGCCCTACCTCAGCCTGCAATTCTGCCTTCCTTATATCTCATTATTTTACTGGTGGCTTGGCCATTGCAGTGTGTGCCTGAGCCGGGGCTGTGCAGCTGGGACTAAGCAAGCTGGATTCTGGGCTTCGGAGCCCCTGGGGAGAGGGCTCAGCACAAGGTAAAACAATGCAGCGGCACCACGTGCCATCGCCAGGCGTTCCTAACATAAATTTAGCCTCCCTGGGACACTAGTGGGTACTTCTGCAGTCAAAAATAGTAGGGATGACGCACACTCTGCTGCTCATCCCCTCTCTGACTGCACACCCATGACAGCCGACCTGGGACGAGGGAATATAAAGCTGCTCTGCCAGCTCCAAGTAAAAAGTGAAGTCTCTTTGTGAGAAAAAAATTTTTGTTTGTGATAAGAGAAACTTCTCTTTATGAGAAGGAAATTCTTCTGTGACCTTTTCCTCATGTTTTTGCCTCCATATGTGGCTGTGCAGTTGCATGAAATTTGGTACCACAGAATTTCCAGCACCACAAATCAGTTTCTTTTGTGACCAGGAATCACTAGCAGGATGTCATGGAAACAGCTTAGGCTCTTAAAATGAAAATTTTATTTACAGTAAAAAATTGTTTACCCTGAGTCCAGGGTAGAGTGAAGTGAAGCTGCTAAAATACCTTCTCAGAGCTCTGAAGACATCCAGTTCCCTGCATAATGTCCTAACTATTAATAATTTGAGAAAAAATTTCATCTAATTTTAATGAAATCAGAAGAAAAGTTTCAAAGCATGCCCTCAAGACATACATTGGGTACACTCAAGAGCCTGTGCCTCAGCAGTCGGTCCACATGACATTGGACCCTTGACCCACAGGCACACTGGGACGTGGGACCTTCAACACCATTTTTCCCCATCTCCTCATGTGAGGCAGGATTCCCTGCTCTCTTTTCTTCCACTCTTCCCTCATATTCTTTTTCCAAGGAAGGATCCAGCATCTCCTCCCCTGCTTGACATTTTAGCCTAATTTTTGTGCTTTCTGCTTGCAGCAGTGAGCTAATGGGGAAAGGGACACTTCCATAATTAGCAATTTTTGAGAGTGGGAGTGGATGCTTCTGGGACATTGTGACTTCTGTGCAGCAGAGTTCAAAATTGTAATCAGGGTGACTGACAGACGCGGTGTGCTTGGGGACTGTGGAGGACAGTTAGTAGGACAGAGAATGCAGCGTATGCTGGCACCATCCCAGAGGAAGCTTCTTAACCAAGGATGTGTTTCATTAGGGTGGTATAAAAAAGACAGGGCTTGTCAGCGTGGAACAGGAATATACACAATCAATCATGAAGAAAAGGCGATTTTTTCCAGAAATGTTTTAAATGCTCATGCTAGTTTATAGGTTTTTTTTCTTTCCCTAGTCCAGACCTGTTTCAACACAGATAAAGCTAATTCTCCCCTGACCCATATTTATACAGCTTTACCCATATATCAGCACCCTGGTCTAACTTGGAAATCAGTTTTAGTTTGAGCACACTGTTGGACTAGATGGTCTACTTCAGAGACTCTTTACCAGCCGAAATTATTGTGTGATTTGATACTTTAAATAGCTAGAAACCACTATTGCAGCCAACCAGTTTGCTTTTAACATTCGTTTTTCACTTGCAGTGCCTCCATCCAAATGACAAATGTAATGCCAAGCAGTCAGAAAGCACACTTCAGGTGTTTCACCATAGGCTTTGACAGCCCAGATCACTCCCTAGCAGTTATCCTGGCTGGGTCTGTCTAATAGGGGCAAAGGGCAGGATCAGGGGCTGTCATCTCCAAAGGGATGATGGCTGCCTCTCATTTCACCTATCTTCCTTTTATAACAGCTGAGAGTAACCTGAACTGTGTTTCAGCTCAGATACTTACTCTTAGCTGCTTCAAACGAACAGCAGGCAAAGAAAAAAAGAATCTTACAAAACAGCTAGAACACTCTACTTACCGGTATGATTTTTATGAAGTGAGACATAGTTAACTTTTAATACTATTTACAATTTTTGAAATTTACTCAGTTTGGTCAGTAATTCCATTTTTGTGCTCAGAAGAAATGCCTCTGGGGATTCAACTACTCTTCAAGGAAGAATGCAAAGTATTTTCAATATCCTAATGCCAGACAACAAAGCACTGATATACATTAGTTTGGAAATTATGGGGTGAGGTGCACAATAATTCTCATGAAGAAAAAGCAGGAATTCCAATTAAAATGAAAATTGCAAATTATAACCAATCAAATGATGCAAATGACAAGGAAATAGAACCATATATTTTATCTGAGATAGTGACTGCTACAGCTAGAGTGACAGAAAAATTTTTCACATTTTGAAATAGCTCTGGAGAGAAAAGGTTCACAGCTTTATTTAAAAAGTATTCAGACCAGAGGTGGTCCTGGTGATTAGCTGCTTTGAGAATCTCAGTTAGGACAATAAGCAGAAATACAGTATAAGGAGCACCTTAAATTATAATTTTACCCATGAAATAAGTGTACGCAAGAACTAAATTAGAACAAGTAGAGCAAACGGATTCGCATGTACTTTGTGGACGCGCACATTTCATTTTTATATTACTGAAGAGGATTTTACAACACAGCAAAAGAAAACACTCTTTGCATTGAAATAGAATAATGTAAAACTGAGGGGAAATGGTTGATCTTGAAGGCTGCTAGAGGACCTGCTAATTTCAACACAAGTTCATATTACCTTTTAAGCACTGATGGGGGTAATTCAACAGTATTCAATTTCAGAGTGGAAAAAAAAGGGCAACTAATCCTGCAACAAATTCACCTCTCTCGTGACCTCAATGGGACTCCTGGCCTATGGGTTTAAAAACAGCAAGGAGCACAACACACCAACTGAGTATCAGTTTAACTTCAGAAAAAACACTAAAGGTTGTGGTTAGTTGACCTTTTCTGGACACCAGGTGCCCATGTACCACTCTATCACTCTCCTCCTCACCCGGACAGAGGAGAGAACAAAAGGCTCATGGGTCAAGATAAGGACACGGAGAGATCACTCACCCATTACTGTCATTGGGAAAACAGACTTGGGAAAATTTATTTCATTTATTACCAGACAAATCAGAGTGGTGTAATGAGAAATAAGCCCAAATCTCAAAGTCTCTTTGCCCCACCTCTCCTTTCTTTATCGGCTCAATTTCTCTCCAAATTTCCTTCACCTTCTCCATCCAGGAGCTCAGGGGGACGGGGAATGGGGATTGTGGTTAGTTCATCACATGTTGTCTCTGCTATTCCTTCCTCCTCAGAGGGAGGACTCATGCCCCTCCCCTACTCCAGCATGGGCTCCCTCCTACAGGAGATGGTCCTTCATGGACTTCTCCAACTGAGTCCTTCCCACGGGCTGCAGTTCTGCACCAATTGCTCCAGGAATTCCACCAATTCCTTCAGGAACAGGCTGCTCCAGCCTGGGTGTCCCACAGGGTCACAAGTCCTGGCAGAAAACCTGCTCCAGAGTGGGCTCATCTTTCCATGAGGCTGCAGGTCCTGCCAGAAGCCTGCTCCAGTGTGAGCTTCCCACCTGGTGGAAGCCTCTTTTGGGTACCCACTTGCTCCAGCATGGGATCTTCCACAAGCTGTAAGTGGATGTCTGTGGACCTCCATGGGCTGCAGGAGCACAGCTGCCTCACCATGGACTTCACAACAAGCTGCAGGGGAATCTTTGCTCTGGTGACTGGAGCACCTTCTGGCCCTATCCACTCTTCTGTGGCATTTGCATGCACAGAATAAATTGCAAACGTAAAGACAACTCCCCCTGAAAAAGCCTTATCTGCTGTCAGAGAGATCTTTATTTTGGTGAGCTGTTGTTGGTACAAGGAGCAGGTTGGTACCTCATGAAACATCCTCCCAGTTGCTTCTTATTTCACACAGAATTTAAGTACCTTTGGAGATTGCAGTGTTTTTCCACTGCACAAAAAGTCTCTTTTCTCCCTTTTCATTGCTTAGATGAAGGAAAACATCTTTGTGACTCAAAGCCTATCAGTTCATGCAGATATGCAGAAAGGGTAAGGTCAGAGTTGATTTCTTAATGGTCTCTCATCCTCTTTGTCCTCTGCTCAGATATGCAGTAGGCACCAAATTCATTTGCTTCCATGATATGCTTCTTCCAGAGATCGACTTTATTGGAAGAAGGGGGAGGAGACTTACAAAAAGTTCTTAGCATGCAACCACAACCACTGCATCTCAGTCAATTGAGAACACAGAAGAGCCTGGTTAGCAGGATGACTTTCTCCCTTTCTAGGAAGTTACACCAAAAGCTATTGTCATGCAGTGACAGATCTTTAGCATTTAATTATCTTCATTATTATTTCAATAGAGCTAACTTAACCAGACCACTTCACACATTGATGTCCAAACAGGCTTTTCTGCAACATTTCCTACAGAGACAAGCACCAGACATGGGCTCTCTGTGCCATAGACCCTGTGGAGTCTATGCATTGATTCCTGCAGCACTCCACTTGCAGGATCCATTGATTCCTGCAATCTCTCTGTGGGATTTCTGAAATTTCTAGCACAGACACAAAGGTACATGACTTCAGTCAGCAATCTCTCCAAGTGCCCAGCCAAAGGTTCTGTCAAATCCCTCACACTCAGTCCACTGACTCTTCAAACCGTTGGTAGCACCAGCATGCAGGGAGGAAAGCAGCCCTCTTTCTCCCAGCTCCCATGCAATGTGACAGAGGATCTAAACCCATCCTACCTAAATGGCGTACTTACACTGGCAATCCCATCATCCTAGGCTTTGACAACAGAAAGAAGAGAGGAACATCCTGGAATAACCCCAGAGCCAAGTGAACTGAACTGCCCTTGGGTGGCAGCTACTGCTCGTCTTTAAATAGATAGGAAGCCTGCAGTAACTAAACACCAAAGAGATGCCTTATGGGGAGATCTGCCATGGTAAGTACAGAAAGGGATTAAAAAGGAAGGAAAACAACAAGGGCACTGCAGGACACAGATATGTGAGGGTTCTTGAATCCATTCAGGGTAGGGCAGCAAAGCTGGTGAAAGGGTTGGAAGCCATGTCTTGTGGGGAGCAGCAGAGGACTTTGGGCTTCTCTAGTTTAGAGAAAAGGAGGCTGAGGAGTTCTCCTTGCACCTTCCATGGAGAGAGAGATGTTAATCTCTTCTCCTTGAGATCTAGCAATAGGGTGTGTGGGAATGATGCAAAACTGTGTCAGAAGAGGTTTAGACTGAATATTAGGAAGCACTTCTCTATAGAGAGAGTGGTCAAACCCTGGAAGAGGCTTCCTAGAGAGGTGGTTGATGCCCCAAGCCTGTTGGTGTTTATGAGGCATTTGGACATACCCTTAATAACACAGTTTAACTTCTGGTCAGCCCTGAAGTGCCAGGTAGTTGGAGAAGATGATCAACACGAGTTCCTTCCAACTAAAAACAGTTCTATTCTTCTTCTAGCATTACAGTTGTCTGAATTGGTTTTTACTTTGATTTTTCAGATAGCATTTTGATAGTTAACATAGCTAATTTTCTTTTTGTAAAGAATCGGCCATGTCCAGTTCATCGATATTAAATTTGTATTAATGTGTGGGTTTAATTACACTATTTATCTAACCACTGCTTGTTGTCCACTTAATTGGGAATAAAGTGGTAATCATACTCTAAAGTTTTTTCAGGCATAATGAAGCAGCAAGCAACCCACAGAAGCCAGTAAAACTATGCCAATTAAAACTACCACAGAATCACAGAATATCAAGTTTGGGAGAGACCTTCAAGATCATCTAGTACAACCATCAATCTAGCACCACCATTAAGGAATGCTGCTACATAGAGAGACTTACACATTATATTTGGTAAATAAAACTGATTCATCATTTGGAAAATAAATCAAGAATCAGACAATGTAAATAAAGTGAATCTGGCTGGTGATGTTCTTATCCTCACCCCAGGAGTTTTAAACACTTGCCACACCATTAATTATCCGTCACCACCACCCCCCAAGAGACCTCCACACATATTTCATGCTGTTTAATCTCAAAGCAGCACATACAATGGTAATTGCTCAATGCAGTTTTCACATGTGGCATGGATATGTGCTCAGATTATAGTATTTTACTGTAGTGATTTCCACTTGTGCAAATTCATTGTTTGGGGCTCAGTCTGTAGGAGAAAAAAAACTAAACCAACAAAACCAACACAAGAAACCAAACAAACCTCTGGCATCAGAGAGCTTTCCTTGGAAATTCTGGCTAAGCTCAAAGGCAGTCCTTCCTGTAAAGAATCTTTTTCATCAGGGAATCATTGAGAGAGAAGATTATTTACCCACATTTGTTCATAATTTAGAAGCCAAATTAAGCAATGCCACAATCTGTTTCACTTTTTAAAGATGCTTTTATTGATTCATCCCTAAACTTATTTGTGCTGTTCCTCTCTTCTGGGAGGCTCAGTTAAGCAAGGAAGTGAACCTTGCCTAAGCATCCAGAGTATCCACTCAGCCCAGTGCTCCTGGGCAATCTTTCTCTGCTCCATTAACAGTGTTTCTGCTGTGCTGCCTGACTGACACTTTCCATGATGTGTGAGTGGTCTGATGCAGATGTGGCTCCATTTGGCTGCTACAAGGTTCCATTTGGCTGGTACAAGGCAGCCTCACTGAAGGCTCGTTTTTCCAGAGTCTTGATGTTGCATCTTTCTCCTCCTAGCAGGCAAGTTATTCCTTCCCATCATGAAGCCCCCCTAATCCTAACCTGTGCTTGCAGCTCTACCTGTGCAATGTACAGCATTCCCCACAGATAAGATAACATGGACCCTCTGGCACAGGCACTTTCAGGATGAAGGATTTCTCCGCATAAGTTCCCAACCCTGAAGGAGACGAGTTGGCATCAGACCTGCCATGCACTACAAACAAATGAGTAGACAGCTGACAATCACAGGCATATGAGGAAACAGGTGACTTTGCTGGAGTGAAGAGGAAGACAGCTGCATGGACTCTGAGTAGCTTTGGCATGGAACTAAATCTTATACAGCATAAGATCTCTAAAAACAGAGATGAACCAAGCCGTAGCACGATGCTGCTCCTGCTGTAAATGCTGCATGTGTGAGAGAGGCAATGCTGACAGCCCTCAGAGCCTGATAATCTGAATCCTGATAGATAGTAGTCCCAGAGGCTGTGCACATTTCTTAGAATCAACATAAGAACCCTCAACATAATCACAGCCAAGCATTTCCTTGCCTAAAACATCAAGATGTGCTCTTAGTCAAAGCAACCACACATTGACTACTGTGTCTGCAAAGCTACTTCCTGCTATCACACAAATTAGACGGTGTTTTACCTGAGAAATCAAATTATTACCTGCCATGAGACTCTTCTAGCCCTCGATATAGCAGGAAAATGAGTATCTCTTCCCTGTACCCTCACACTTTTCTAGATCTAACCATTGAAAAAGTTCTTGAAATATACAATTCACAAGCAGACACTTTCATCAGACAACTAACTTACACTGCAGCAGGTAAGTCACTTCTGAGACGTGGGAACACGACTCAGTACAAGTAAGGCAGAGCTGGCTGCCTGGACAATGCTACATACTATGTAGGATACTGCTGCATCAGCGCACTTATTTCTTCCCTAACATTGAGCACCAGCAGAGGTCTATTTCACCTCACAATCCCTTTTGGGGAAAGAGTGTTTCCTTCTGAGAAAGAACTTTGGGATACTCTCCAGTTGCTATATTCTGTAATTGACAGACAACAAACTCATCATGTTAACAGTCTTCCCATTAGGATCAAAATTTGCCATGCTGGGTCCAGCTTAAAATCCTTTCAACCAGGCAGCCTCTCTGCAATGGAAAGCACACCCAGACATTTCATGGGAAATTAAAAGACTGAAAGGAACTCTCAAGCTTCTATTTTTAATGATCCTAATGCCTCCAGTTTAATATCTCATATGTTTTGTCATCTTCATTCATAGATATTCCAGATGGGAATGTGGCAGATGCTTAATATCAAAAGATGATGTGCCCAGTGACAGGACATGTGTCTTGCTCCATTAAGAGCAAAGCATGCAGGCAAGAATGCAGAAGTGATGACCTGTGTATTCCCAGACAAAACCTTAATGCAAGTTTTCACCTGCCACTTCCATCATTCAATTTTCCCGGGGGTACCTCATTATAAGTTTTTTATTCTGGATCTTTGTTCATATTTTCCAAAACAGAATTATATCCTCCCAAGGAAACACATTTATTTATGACTGGTGCCAAATGAGACCAAATATAGCAAGAGTCGTGAAGATGGTTCTCTTCCTGTCCCTATTTCCAAACAACCTACTTTCCAGGCTAGGCACGCCTTGCCTAGGAAGACTTCTACAATTAGAACACATCCAGGACCTGGAACTTGGGCAACAGCAGACAAAAACAGTGGCTGAAATATGCCCAGCATCCAAATAACAAGCACAAAAAACACAGAGATAAAACATCACACATCCACCTTTTCCATAGATTTTCTCTTTATATTGCACTACACGCCTAAGGGGAAAAATCTGGGGCAGAGTTTTTGCTGGTCCAGTGTGTCATTGATTTCCTTTCAGAACTTTTAAGAACAACAGAATGTGTCTGTCCCTGTATTTTTGAAGTATTTGTATCAGCAAGTAAAAAAAAAAAAAAAAGAAAAAAGAAAGGTGATATGAGGAAAATAGAAAACAAGGAAAAAACCTGGAGATTTTTCTACAAATTTATCCTGCTTTCTTACAGATAATTTTTATTCCATTTTCTTATGTTAATCTTAAAAAAACCCAACACATGTTCATCAATTTTATTACACCATTGCAATGGCTGGACTTAAAACAATAGAAATGCTGTGAGGAAACAAAAAATCAATTGGACCTTATTTACCAAAACTATCGGAATTTAAATACCTTGTCCCACAAAAAGCTTTTATTAGATAAATGTGATCTTCCCTGAAAGATCATAATTTATCTATAATGAGATTCTGTCAATATCAAGCAAATATTGCTCTGTTAAGGCTAATCAGAGGTGTGGTGATTTCTAAACCTTCTGTTTAGATGGCTGCTACTGTTTGCCAGTATTTATTACCTGCAATAGAGCTCACTTGAAAGAGATAAACCATCCATCAATAGGACATGCCCCTTCAGCAGTTGTTTTATCAACTGTTTCAAGAATCATTCTTTTTCATTAACTGTTTCATCAAACATCTGTCTGTCTTTCGTCTTTTCACAAAAAACTGCCACAGCAAACTACCATTGACACATCACCCCTTGCAATGATGACAATATGTGAGTTTTTTCAGTTTGTATTATACTTTTCAATCTCCCCCACAGAAAGAAGGCAAGAAACGGATAGTATATTTTATTGAACCATACAATAAAAACCGCAGTCTAGCATGCATTTTCAGGCATCCAGCCCTTCAACACACCAGTTAAAGAAGGGTAAAGTCCATTTACTACCTACACTTATTTACATATTATATTAAAATATGTAGATGTTAGAACCATAAAACAAGAGAATACTACTAAAAGCATACTCCCGTTGCTGTAGAAACCGAGCTTGATTTTTTTCTACTACACCAGTGAGAAGCAATTGAATGCAAATCAACATTTGGCATCTCAACATTTCAGGATAATTAGGGTATAAGACACAACAAAGAGCTATTTGAAACACTTTTTTTAAAAAATACATTAGGAAAGGTTTTCAGGTAGAGCTGGAGGGGGAGAAGTTGTTATAAACGGCAGAAGCAACCATTAGAATCACAGAATCAATTAAGTTTTGAAAGGACCTCCCAAAATCATAGAGACCAACTTTTGCCTGAATACCACCTTGTCAACTAAACCACAGCACTAAGTGCCATGTCCAGCTGTTTCTTGAGCACTTTCATGGATGGTCACTCCACCCTCTGCCTGGGCAGGCCATTCCTATGCTTGACCACGCTTTCAGTGAAGAAAATCTACCTGATGTCCAGCCTGAATCTCCCCTGAAACAGGCTGAGGTCATTTCCTCTTGTGCAGTCCCTGGCTGCCTGGGAGAAGAGGCCAACCCCCACCTGGCTACCCTCTCCTTTCAGGCAATTTTAGAGAGCGATAAGATGTCCCCTGAGCCTCCTTTCCTGCAAGCTAAACAACTTAGCTCCCTCAGCTGCTCCTCACAAACCTTCCTCTCAGCACCCTTCCCCAGTTCTGTTGCCCTGCTCTGGACGTGCTCCAGCCCCTCAATGTCCTTCTTGTAGCGGGGAGCCCAGAACTGGACACAGTACCCAAGGTGTGGCCTCACCAGTGGTGAGTGCATGGGGACAATCACTGCCCTAGTCCTGCTGGCCACACTAGTTTCAATATAAGCCAGGATGACACTGGCCTTCTCGAGCACAGGCTGGCTTGTGTTCAGGGGCTGTCGATCAGCACTCCTGGGTCCTTTTCCACCTGGCAGTTTTCCAGCCACTCTGCCCAGCCTGTAGCACTGTAAGGGGTTGTTGTGACCCAAGTACAGGACCCAGGACTTCATCTTACTGAACCTNGCAATTTTAGAGAGCGATAAGATGTCCCCTGAGCCTCCTTTCCTGCAAGCTAAACAACTTAGCTCCCTCAGCTGCTCCTCACACCTTCCTCTCAGCACCCTTCCCCAGTTCTGTTGCCCTGCTCTGGACGTGCTCCAGCCCCTCAATGTCCTTCTTGTAGCGGGGAGCCCAGAACTGGACACAGTACCCAAGGTGTGGCCTCACCAGTGGTGAGTGCATGGGGACAATCACTGCCCTAGTCCTGCTGGCCACACTAGTTTCAATATAAGCCAGGATGACACTGGCCTTCTCGAGCACAGGCTGGCTTGTGTTCAGGGGCTGTCGATCAGCACTCCTGGGTCCTTTTCCACCTGGCAGTTTTCCAGCCACTCTGCCCAGCCTGTAGCACTGTAAGGGGTTGTTGTGACCCAAGTACAGGACCCAGGACTTCATCTTACTGAACCTCACACCTTTGACCTCAGCCATCGATCTAGTCTGTCCAGATCCCTCTGCAGAGCCTTCCTAACCTCCCACAGATAGACATTCCTGCCTGACTCAGTGTCATCTGCAAATTTACTGAGGATACACTCCATCCCCTCATCTAGATCATCAATAAAGATATTAAGTATCTTTACTGGCCCCAATACTGATCCCTGGGGAACTCCACTGGATCCACCTGTGAGCTGGATCTAACTCTTTTCACCAGCACTCCTAGGGCCGGCCATCCAGACAGTTCTTAACTCAGAAAGAAGTGCACATGTCCAAGCCATGGGCTGCCAGGTTTTCCAGCAGAAAGCTGTGGAAGACAGTACCAAAGGCTTTACTGAAGTCCAGGTAGGCAATATCCACAGCCTTTTCCTCATCCTCTAGGTGGGTCACCTGGCCATAAAAGGAGACCAGGTTGGTCAAGCAGGACCTGCCTTTCCTAAACCCATCCTGGCTGGGCCTGATCCCCTGGTTGTCCTGTGCAGGCCATGTGATCACACTCCAGATGATCTGTTCCATAACCTTCCCAGGCACTGAGGTCAGCCTGTCTGGCCTACAGCTCCCCAGACCCTCCTCCCGACCCTTTTTTATCCAGGCATCACACTGGCCAGTGTCCAGTCATCTGGGACTGCCTCAGCTAACCAGGACTGATGATAAATGATTGACAGTGGCTTGGGGAGCTCTTCCACTAGCTCCCTCAGTGCCCTCGGATGGATCCCATCGGTCCCATGGAGCTGTGAGTGTCTCAGTGGCACAGCAGGTCACCAGCTGCTTCCTCCTGGATTGCAGGGGCTCTGCTCTGCTCCCTGTCCCTGACTGCCAAGCCAGCTCAAGGGCTGGTTGTCCCAAGGAAAATCAGTCTTTCTGTTAAAGGCTGAGGCAAAGAAGCTATTAAGTACCTCAGCCTTTTCCTCAGCCTTGGTTACAATGTTTCTCTCAGTATCCAATAAAGGATTGAGGTTTTCCTAGTCTCAAGCAGAATACATTTCTTTCCAAATACCATACATGATCTAACAATATATTGTTCAAATTTTGATATGCAATCACAGAGCCATAGAATGTTAAGGGGTTGAAATGGTCTTCAAAGATCATCTAGCCCCAGCCTCCCCTGCCAAGGGCAGGGACTCCTCCCACTAGACCAGGCTGCTCAAGGCCTTATCCAGCCTGGCTTTGAATATAGTGAGGATTGGGGCATTCAAAACCTTCCTGGGCAGCCTGCTCCAGTGTCTCTCCATCCTTACAGTAAAAACATGCTTTCTAATATCTAACCTAAATTTTCCCTCTTTCAATTTGCACCCATTACTCCTTGTCCCATCACTACAGTTCCTGACAAAGAGTCCCTCTGGGCTTCCCTGTAGGACCCTTTTGGATACTGGAAGGCTGCTATGAAGTCTCCACACAACCTTCTCTTCTCCAGTCTGAACAGCCCTGACTTCCTCAGCTGTCTTCAATAACAGAGATGCTCCAGTTCTCTTATCCACTTTGTAACCCTTCTCTGGACTTGCTCCACCAGTTTCATGTCCTTCCTCTGTTGGTGGTACTGGAGCTGGATGCACTGCTCCGGGTCTGGAGTCTCACAGAACAGAGTAGAGGGGGAGAATCACCTCCACTGGCCACGCTGCTTTGGATGCAGCCTTGGCTTTCTGGGCTGTGAGCTCACACTGCTGGCTCATGGTGAGTTTTTCATGGGTTCACCACCAGCCCCAAGTCTTTCTCCACAGGACTGCTCTCAATCACCTCTCCACCCTATCTTTGGCATAGAAAAGAATCACAGGGTCCAAACAAATAAATTGTGTGACAGCACAAAGGGTAGAGATACCTGGATTACAGATAGCTTATGTAAGGTTTATTCGATGAAAGACAGCTAGAGAAATGTAACATTAGAAAGCTAGAAGAGACAAAAAGAAAAACAAAGGACTTCTTAGACTTCTAAGATGAGTTAGGTATTCAGGGCAATTAAAACTAAATTAAACTAGATTAAGCTGAAACTCTTTGGAGCTCAATATGTCTTGCAGAATGTTCTCAGCCTCCATCCCTATTTTAAAAAAATCAAATCTTCTTTTAATTAAACAATTTGACCTTCATTCTTCTTAGGGAACAACTTTCAGTTTCTACAGGGTAATGAAAAACAAGTCAGTGGAACCAATGCCACTTTCTACTCTATGTCTAACAGACCCCAGGATCTACTTTCAAGAATGCAATTTAATAGCTGGAAGATGTCACAATTATTTGAGATGACATAACTATGTAACTTATAAATATGAAGATAATTAAATCATGATATAAACTCAGCTGGTACCCTAGCTCCTATTCAAATTTCATTGAACCTGGACTAAAACTTGCCATGTTTGTATCAAGCACTTCTAGTTTGATTTCATGCAGAGCCTTTAGACATTTCCCAGAATGGAACTAAAGGACAGTATTTTCATTTTCTTGCATCAACAAATTCCTACAAGCTTTTCTTTGAGACATGCCTGGTTGAAAGGGCTTGAGATTTGAACTGAGGAATTTTTTAATGACATAAAATGTCCCTGGAAAAAGTAACATTAATACAGGTTCAAATACTCACTCATTGGAAAGCCAGGCCAGAGGGAAGACCATACATTTACAGTGTTCTGTCTGAATCCTATATATTTTTTATTACCTTTTTTTTGTTTAATGATAGTGTTGGAAAATATTTAATTTACAAAACTAAGCATTTAGAATTTGGAAAATATCTAAGTTTCCTGTGCAAAGACTTTTTTTTAAATTGTTTTCCATTACTGCAATTTCTTACGTATGTGACCTCATATCCTCATATGATCAGGCAAGTTCAAGGAAAATTTTCCAAAATACAGCCAAATGATTTGTTTCCCCTCAATTTAGCCCATTTGTAAAGATATGTAATACTTCATATAACTCTAAACAGTGTAATTTGTGTTTGTAGAATCTATCATGGTAATTGCTGATTATCACTTCTAGCTTCTCCTTTTAAATGCATCCTCCCAGACTCCTAATTCTACGTTAGAGCCTTTCCTGTGATAAGCACATTCAGTTCTCATCAAAGGGAATGGAAATGCCACATGTACAACTTGTAATCTGCACTTGAGCTTGCTACTTTGCTCTGATCACAAGAGGTGATGCTTGCATAGCAATGAGCATCTCTCCATGCTGGAAAGCCTTGTGTCTGTTGAGCAGCCCTAAAGTACATTGGTGGTTTTGCCACACTACTCCTGTACCAAATCAAACCGAATTTTCTACCTGTCTTGTGTCCACATGTCCTTCCTTTTACTTATCAAAGACTATGACTGACTGAACTTAATGTATTTTTTTCATATGGATTATTTAACAGTTCCTTTACAATGAGTCACACTTTCATGTTTTTCTTAGTCTCTTATTAGCACTGGCCCTATTAAACACACAATTAACCTTTTCTTTAATCTGAAGATCTGAAAGTGTTCTTTCAGAAGTTGTGTTGAAACAGGCTAACAGTAGGTAAGCTTTTATAAAGGTGTCACAAATGCAATATACTATATGCAAAAAAATAGCAAGTGGTTTAAACCACAGAATAAATTAAATTTGACATTCAACTCATGTTTGGACATATCAATCTTTGTAATTTGGAAATGCACTTTGTTATAATTATGTGCTTCCAGACTATGCTTCCTTCCCATGGATTTGCCAATTATAAGCCAAATAATACGAAAAATCAATTGATGCTCTGTCTAATGCACAGTTTGATTCCTGCTGAAAGGTTTTTTTTTCTACCATTATAGCAAACTGAATTGTTGAATTGTGACTATTTAGCCATGTCTTTGCTCCCACATATGGAACCTGGAAGGAGAAAGGAAGTTGTGCAACATTAAGGCAGAATCAGTTCTGGAGGGAGCAGGAATCTTGAATTCTGACAAGATGACCTAGATAGAGCAGTACTGCCTTTCTACAGTGGTTTCCATGATTTTACATTATTTCTGAATAATACCTGATGAAATGTCAAACAAGCTCAGAGCAAAGAGGCTTTTACCATCTTAATACAGTAGGTAGCTTTCAATTTTTTCAGTAGGAACAGCAAAGTTTTTTGTGGGAGCTCAGTAGGTATTCCACAGCATCTTGTTCATTGCTTCAGAAAAAATATGACTTTACTATCATTCTGTGTGCTCATAAAACATGTTATACAATAAGAAAGGTTATTGAGTAACTAATGGAAAGTTCTGAAAATGGTTGTGAATCTGCCTATTTCCTCGCAGGTCGGCAACAGGCTTGGAGCACAGGGGCTTGCCAAAGAAATAAATATGTAACCAGACCTGCCAGCATTCGCTCATTCAAAACTACATTCTTTCATACTGAATTAATTTTAATGTTGTCAAGTTTTTCCCTTTAGGGGTAAAGGACAATTACCATGAATATTATGAGACATTGACAAAAATCTCACTGCTGTTTATTCCCTGCAGACATTGAACTTGTGAGCGAGAAAATGGTATTTCACCTAATAGCCCACACAGTGGCAATGTACTCATTCTGGAGTAATTTGTTCATATCTCACTTTTAAAAGCAATACTCCCTTTCCATCTCAAGAAAAGCATCCTCCATAGACCTGCATCTGAAACACTGACAGGATTCATTCATGTATTTTCCTGCGGCCAGGCTAACATAGGTCAGAAAGCTTCTTTAATCTGCTCAAAACCTCTGTTCAGACGGCCTTGTCAGATGGATGCTTTTGACAAATTGCCTTAATAAAAGCAACAATACCACTGAAGCCATCTACAAATCTTCAATAGTAGTTGAATTCTATAACACTGAATTCTATTTTAAGAAAGAAACTCTATGAATGCTCAATTTTTGTTAGGTTTTTCTTGTACAAGCTAATCCCATGTCTTTATATTAGTCTCTCAGAGAGCAGTTATCTCTCCCTACTACCTCTTGCTCTTATTGACTAAAACGGAATTATTTTTTCATAATTTATCCATTTTTTTTAATACAGTCCCCATAGGTTTTGCACTCTTCTCAGCCTCTGTGTTGTTAATACATCAAATCACGCAATTCTACAAGCACTGGGTTTCTAAGTGTCAGAAAGTTGCCTCCTAAATTAACAAAATCATAGGATTGTCTGGAACTCAAAGGCCTGCATTCAGGATGTATACACACTACTATTTTTTTAAGTGTATGTGGAGCTTCGTGAAGTTCGCCAGGTTGTAGAACTTGGCATTGCTCAGGCTGCTCAGTAAATTATCCACCTTGTCTTCTGACACAGCAGGCACAGCCTCAGTGTAGTATTATCTGTAATCCACACAAAAGCCTTGTCTCCTACTTCTTCCACTTTATCACTCTTCTGCAAAATGACCCTGGGCAGAGCCCTGTTCAAGAAGTCACTTATCTCCACAGGTTATCCCAGTCCTGTACACTTCATTATTCTGCACTGTCTGGTGGTCTCTGGTGAGGTTAGAGAGAACTTTTTTATCAGGTATACTTGTTCAGAAAATACTCGTAGACATATATACAAGTCCCTCTGTGTTCTGCTTTCTCAGAGAAGAAAAATTCCCTCCCTTTGAGGGAGTCAAATGAGATATCCCTCCAAGGGATATCTGACTCCAGTGGGAAAATCTGGCAGGAGGGAAGTATGGGATATCTCTTTGCAGCTCTACAAGATGTTCAAAGCTTCTTCACAACAAAAGCTTTTCAAGTCTGTAGTGTGTAGGACCTACCGTATAACCTGCATGTGAAGCTTTCCTGCCTTGTCATTAAGCTTAGTAATCATTTCAACCAATTCAGAAAGTTTCCATCCAGGAATTCTGGATCTCATCAGTGGTTGATGCCAATTCTCCAGATTCCCAGCATGCTCACCAGTCTAGTAGACCCCTCAGCTGGTGGCTAGACATGGTTGTACCACCTTCCATTTCTGCCTTACCAACACAGAAAACCAGTAGGAAGCCAGAGCTCAGGACTTCTTGGAGTAGAATTGAAAGAGCAGCATCTCTCTCATCACCCTTTATAGTTACAGGCATCTCACCCCTTATGCTTTAGGCACGGGAGCTGACCACTATGGCCTTTCTGAGCTCCAAGAACAAGAAACAGATGAACAGATTCGTGAAAACTCTACTCCACTACTGATGGTCATTACTGACAGGATTGTAATTCTTTGCCTCACCCCGCATTTTGACCAGAGCAATTCTCAGGCACTGCATGCTCTTCACAGATAGTTTGCTCTGCCAAGATAGCTTCGGACAGCCCCCACTAGAGCATAGCTTCCCACTGACATCAACTTACTCTGTTCTGTTGACTTTTGCTGGAAATCTGCCCTCCTGCACTTTCTAACCCTTCTCTGCCCTCTGAAACTATCATGGTTGCACTTTTTTTGTGGTATGTAGAGTATATAGAATCCATATGGACCATCAACAGTCACTTCAAACTTACAGTAGATCTCCTCATACAGCAGAGCTGACACTGCTAGCCTGTTACTGTGCTTTGCAAAAATGTTTGAATTTATTTTGCAGTATCTTCAGTATCTTTCTTTATCTTCATCTCATTCTTTGCTTTCGAATGTTGAAACACATACACATCAAACCCTTCACCTGTAAGTCAGCATCTGAAAGTATTTTACAAGAATCCAAGACAACTTTCCTCATTTTATTTCTCATTCCACATCTCCTATTAGTCTGTAAGAAACATTATAGCATTCCTCAGGCACAATAAATGTTTTCTAGCTCTCCCTCTCTTTATAATCCATTTGTTTGCAGAGTTGTGAAGTTTAATCAATACTATACTAAAGCTTCTGCTTTTCGAAAACATGAATTTTCAATTTCAGAATCTGTCCAAGTTTTAAAACAGCAATAAAATTTCATTGGATAAATTACAGTTCAACAGACTTCTTGGGCAACTGTTCAGAAGAAGTCAAGGTAATCCTTCTGATTTCTGCTATCATACTTTCGCCTGCCTTTTTTGTTGTTGTTTTTTTAAACACAGTGCAGCAATCGGGCAATGTCCAGCAATACCGACATTGCTGCTGGCTGCTTTGTGGTTGTATCTATTTGAGCTCTTCTCAGATACTTGTTCAAACCATCTTTAGTGCTGATACCTGCTTCTTCAGCATAGTTTCTGGCTGCTTCCCACACTTCAAACTTGTCCCAAGTGAGAATGAGCACCTGATGTTGCAGACTCTCTGACCACATTGCATAAGTGACAATTTTGTTTGCTTGGGAATCTTTCCAATATCTTAACTGCTTTTTACCTAGGTGAAGTTTTTAATCTGCCTTCCCAAAGCTGTCAGGATTTGACAGTGAAAACAGCATTAATCTGCTGAGTTTACCAGCAAGTTCTTCTCCACCCAGTATAGATGCTCCCTTCTATGCTTTGAATACCAGGGTGAAATGTATTCAAATGTATTCCTAGAGCATTACACTACTAAGTTTATTGAACATTACACACACAGAAACACACATACATACACACAGAGAGAGACACTCTTGCTTGGCTTTCTCTAATGAACTGCATTAGGTTGTTCCTGCCTTCCCTGCTTTCCCTGCTTTCCCCTTCCAAGGGAGCTCTAATGGAACCTGATGTTCATCACTGGTACTCCAAAGATAATTTGGCAACTGTTTTTCGGGTCTTAGGCAAATTTCATACGCCTTGCTGTTTCTCAAAGACAACTAGACAGTTTTTATATAGCAACCCACTCCCTGCATCTACAGATGCAAAAACCAGCAGGAGCAAGAAAACAATTTTCCGTATCCTGTGGTTTACATTCTCTCCCCAACGCCCATGAGATATCATATTCTTTAGCCAACAATCCTACTACAGATTTATGGTGAAATCACCATTAAGACAAGATGAAAGCAAACACATTTATTTGTTTATGCATGGAAAGCAGACAGCAATGTTATTGAAGTTCATACAAACCAGTTTACAGGTGATAAAAAGGCAGGAAAATCATGCCTATTTCAAGAAGATATCCAAAAGGCCCTCCAGAACCTGTAACAAGCTGTAAACGCCTAATCCACAAAGCTGAAGTCTGAGGACATTNCTTCCTTCCTTCCTTCCTTCCATCCATCTCTTTTCTCCACTGGCTGACTCCTCCTGCTTTTAAAGCACCAGCATTCTCTAGGCACAGCTGAGGAGAAGTAGAAGGTGGTACCTGACCCGGTCAGCCACTGCCCTGCGGCTGCACCCCGAACAGCTGGCTGGTGCACCCCGAACAGCTGGCTGGTGCACCTCAAACAGCTGGCTGGTGCACCCTGAGGCACAGGGCCCTCCACCACCGAGCTGGGCAATGCTCAGAGCCTCCCACTATGCACATTATGAACTTGTGATATTCCCTGTCACTAAAGGGAATACCAATTAAGTTTTATTCAATCAAATGAAACCTCAATGGATTGGAGAGATGAGTAGAGAAGAACCTTCTGAAATTCAACAAGGGCAAATGCAAGGTCCTGCATCTGGGGAAGAATGANTTCCAAGGGAGCTCTAATGGAACCTGATGTTCATCACTGGTACTCCAAAGATAATTTGGCAACTGTTTTTCGGGTCTTAGGCAAATTTCATACGCCTTGCTGTTTCTCAAAGACAACTAGACAGTTTTTATATAGCAACCCACTCCCTGCATCTACAGATGCAAAAACCAGCAGGAGCAAGAAAACAATTTTCCGTATCCTGTGGTTTACATTCTCTCCCCAACGCCCATGAGATATCATATTCTTTAGCCAACAATCCTACTACAGATTTATGGTGAAATCACCATTAAGACAAGATGAAAGCAAACACATTTATTTGTTTATGCATGGAAAGCAGACAGCAATGTTATTGAAGTTCATACAAACCAGTTTACAGGTGATAAAAAGGCAGGAAAATCATGCCTATTTCAAGAAGATATCCAAAAGGCCCTCCAGAACCTGTAACAAGCTGTAAACGCCTAATCCACAAAGCTGAAGTCTGAGGACATTTACAGCAGTGCAATTCACACTAGAAAGCATGGTCGCTTTTATATTTCATCTTCACTTACGGCCTTTCTGAGCTTTCAATCAGCTTTAAATCGTTCTCTAGCCCTGCCTGCAATTCTTTCTTGATGCAGTCAAGATGTTTACTCCCTTCCTCCCTCCCTCCNGTGCACCCCGAACAGCTGGCTGGTGCACCTCAAACAGCTGGCTGGTGCACCCTGAGGCACAGGGCCCTCCACCACCGAGCTGGGCAATGCTCAGAGCCTCCCACTATGCACATTATGAACTTGTGATATTCCCTGTCACTAAAGGGAATACCAATTAAGTTTTATTCAATCAAATGAAACCTCAATGGATTGGAGAGATGAGTAGAGAAGAACCTTCTGAAATTCAACAAGGGCAAATTGGAGGTCCTGCATCTGGGGAAGAATGACCCCCTGCACCAGCACAGGCCCGGGGCTGATCTGTTGGAAAACAGCTCTGCAAAGAAGGACCTGGTGGTCCTGGTGGACAGCAAGCTGCCCGTGAGTCAGCAGTGCCCTTGTGGCCAAGAAGGCAAATGGTATCCTGGGGTGCATCAGGAAGAGCATTGACAGCAGGTTGGGGGAGGTGATCCTGCCCCTCTGCTCAATGCTGGTGAGGCTGTATCTGGAGTGCTGTGTCCAGTTCTGGGTTCCTCTCTACAAGAGAGACATGGAGCTACTGGAGCAGGACCAGCAGAACAGGATGAGGGAACTGGAGTAACTCTCGAGGGGTCGTCATGAATGGCTATGAGTATCTGAAGGGAGGGTGCCAAGAGGATGGAGCCAGCCTCTGCTCGGTGGTGCTGAGCAACGGAACAGGAGACAACGGGCAAATAGCGATACACAGGAATTTCCGCCTAACATGCCGGTGAAATTCCTTACTGTGCAAGTGACTGATCACTGAACAGATTGCCCAAAGAGGTTGTGGATTCTCCCTCACTGGAAATATTCAAGAACTGTCTCTATGCAATCCTGTGCCGTGTGCTCTAGGACGACCCTGCCTGAGCAGAGAGCTGGGACCAGATATCCCCGCGGTCCCTGCCAACCCGACCCGTTCTGTGACTCGGTGACTCAGGGTGGCAGGACACCAGCACAACGTCACCGAGCGCCGGGAGGAGACGCCCCGCGATCTCCCGCGCTTTCCGTCCGTCCCCTCCCCCCGGCCGGCCCGGCCCGGCCNAGCGATACACAGGAATTTCCGCCTAACATGCCGGTGAAATTCCTTACTGTGCAAGTGACTGATCACTGAACAGATTGCCCAAAGAGGTTGTGGATTCTCCCTCACTGGAAATATTCAAGAACTGTCTCTATGCAATCCTGTGCCGTGTGCTCTAGGACGACCCTGNGCCGCCCGCCCCCCCCCGCCAATCGGAACGCTTCGCCGCCCCTGCCTCCCGCCCCCGGCTGGGCGGTGCACCAATGACACGCGAGGAGACAAACCCCCACTGGGGGTCGGTTGAGCCGTCGCTCTCCGCTGCCCGCCTCGCCCCGAGCCGCCGGGACGTCAGAGGGAGGTAGGGCCAATCGAGGGCGAGGCTCCGTGCGCCTCAGCCAATGGGAGCGCGGCTGGCGTTGTAACCCCGCCCCTTGTTCCCCCGCCGGCGGCACGGCCGGCGCTCCCCCTTCCTCCCTCTCCTTCCCTCTCGCAGCAATGGCGGCGACAGAGCAGGAGCAGTTCTACGCCCTCCTCGGCAACCTGCTCAGCCCGGACAATGCGGTCCGAAAGCAGGCCGAGGTAACGGGGCTGCCGCGTCAGCGGCCGCCGAGACGGCCTGTCAGACCCGCCGGGCCTCGCTGGAGGGAGGGAGGAAGGAAGGGAGGGGGGCAGGGAGGCGGCGGGGCCGGCCGAGCCCCACGTGTGAGCAGCGGTACCAGCTGCCGCCGGGGCGGCCCGGGCCTTTCCCCGGTCGGGGCGGCGGGGCCGGGCGGTGGCGACCGTTTTGTGTGGCGGGCGCAGGGCCCGCGCCGGCCCTTGGCCCGTGAGTGCGCGAAGGGTCCCGTTACTCCCCTCTGCGCCCGCCCCGGCGTGTCCGGCACCGCTCTCTCCCCGCGCCCGCCTCGAGACCGCCCCCCCGGGCCCGTGTGGCACCGTCCCCGGGGGCTGCTTGTCCCCGTTGCCCACGGCTGGCTCCGCCTGAGCAGCCCGGAGTGACGGAGCGCGGCCGCGGCCCCGCCGCGCAGGGGGGCCACAGCCGGTGGCGGCAGCAGCGTGTGGGGGGGCCGGCTCGCGGTGGCTCGGGAGCGGAGGCGTTTCCCGAAGGAGGTCAGAGCGAGTGCCTGGCGCGATGGAAGCGCTCTTGTGCGCGTTCCCGAAGCGCCCCTTGCAGGGGCTCCGTGCCCCCGACCCAACTTGGCCGGCAGGAGCGGGACCGAGGTCCTTGTCTGTTGCCGCACGGTGGTTTGGTTTTTTAACTTTTCGGAACGGCCGCGTGTGTATTCAAGTGTTTCGTCAGCTAAGAAGTATTTCACCCAAAAGATGTGTTTTCAATATGCTGAGTTTCTCTTGCTATCAGCAAAAAGTTTTCAGACGTGTTGTTTCAGCTGAAATTCTTTGTGGCGGCTAAGCCACGTTAATTCCTTCTCTCTGTCATGCTTAAGGGTCCATTGTCAAGCCTGGTGGGGAATCTCTCCCGTTGAATTAAATATCAGCGTCTAGGTTTAGCATGAATTCCCGCTGCATGGCTGCATCGGGTCTTTTATCGCTCTCATCGCTCCAGCGGTCAGCAGAGTTCAGCGCATTGTTTGCTGAAGAATAAAAAGCATTATTCCTGATGCTGCAGTGAAAATTCCTCAAATATGAATCGAGAGTGGGAAGGAGAGGAGACATAAATTTTTTGAAAGCTAGTGAAGTTTGGTAATGATAACTGCACTTTCTAGAGAGTCAGCAAGAATTATTTCTACATAGAGCTGCAATGGAGGCCATTCCCTGGGAGTTGAATTTCTTTCTCTTCTCAACTGCCTGCATATAACCTAAAAACATTTCTAAAAACTTTTTGAACTTCATTGGAATTGTATCAAAGCAAGTTCATTGCGCAGCTGTGTGAAATTAAACACTGGATAAGAACTCTAAAACACAGATTCTTACAACTGGCATATTTTGTCAGAAACTTGCTTGAAACTGAGTTGGACTTCTTTTTAATCTTCATAGATACCTATGCACTATGGTCAGTCAGAAAAAGAAACCTTAATTGGCATGATAGATACCCAAGCTTTTCAAGTCTGTTAGTTTGCTATAAAAATACAAGGAGTAGTATAACTTTTTATTTGTTGAATTGCATTGAATTTGGCCTTAGTTTCTGCATATTTCCAAGGTGTTCTGCAAATACTTTTATGGTTTAGGATCATTCAGAGTGGCAGGATCCTCAGGAGGTCTGTTGTGCTCAAAGTAGTGTCAGCTATCAGGTCAGATCAGGTCACTTGGGGCTTTGTCCTGCTGACTGTTGAAAACCTCTAAGAATGGAGACTGCACAAGCTTTTTAAGTTACTCACTCCTGCTTGACTTGTCCTCATTAGGACAGAGAGATCTGGACCCCTTCCAGTCTGAACCTCCTTTTTTCAATTTACACTCGTCGTCTCATTATTTTCCACCCTGCATGGCTATGAGGAACCCCCCTTAGTCTTCTCAGCAGGTTAATGAACTTTTACCTAGAAACACGAATCTATCTCTCTACAGTGTAGCTAGACTGACTTAAGTTGTCTTTTCCTTAAAGTAATATTTCTTTGGATAAAATTATTGCATAGCCTTTAAAGTATTTGCTTTCTAAAATCATACAGGACTCGTGCTTGGTTTTAAACATGGGTATAGTCCAATCAGTTCTTCAAAGTGTACTTACTGTTGGGAGGTAGTATTGAATACATAAAGGATTCAGGTAACGGCAGGTAAATTGAGTAGCAGGTTTTCATTTGTATCCAGTGAAAACCAGTCAGAATGAGAAATGGATAGACAGGCAACTAAGCAGACTTGGGTTATTTCAAATAGGTTTGGTCATTGAAATGAGAATGAGGAGTGTTCAGTTGAAGACTGAACTTGATGGAGATGTAGTCATATCCTGTTTGGGAGGATTGTAGTAAAAACTGAAAAAAAAAAAAAGATTAGGAAGAAAGCCTAAAGGCTCCAAACTAATTTTATGTGTATGGATCTATATGTGTATAATCTGCTCTTGTGACACCCTACCTGAGTACTATGTCCACCTTTGTGGCCCCTAACACAAGAAGGATGTGTATCTTTTGGAGTGGGTCCAGAGGAGGGTCGCAAAGATGGTCGGAGGGACTGAACAGCTCTCCTGTGAAGGACTGGCTGAGACAATTGAAGTTGTTCAGTCTGGAGAAGACTGGAGAGACCTTAGAGCGGCCTTCTAGAACCTAAAGGGGACCTGCAAGAAGGGTAGGGAGGAGCTTTTACAAGGGCATGTAGTGATAGGACAAGAGGCAATGGCTTTAAACTTAAGGAGGGCAGGTTTAGATTAGATATACGGAATAAATTCTTTGCTGTGAGGGTGATGAGGCACTGGGACAGGCTGCCCAGAGAAGCTGTAATGTCCCATTCTTGGAAGTATTTTAAGTCTAAGTTGGCTGAGACTGAGCAGTCTGGTCTAGTATAAGATATCTCTACCCATGGCAGAGGATTTGGAACTAGATGGTCTTTAGGGTCCCTTCCAACCCAAAACATTCTGTGATTAAGTGTATGAGCTAGTGTGCTCATAACTGAACCTGACTAGTTGGCTGAAATCTGGTTGATTCATTCATCCTGTAATGTTGTCTGTTGACTATAAAAGCCTGTCTTCCTCTTACCTGTGTGTCCATCTTCTGATAGAGAAACTTTTATTTACTTTGTTTTGGTGATTTTATGCTCTTTTTAAAAGTGCATTTCTTCGGTTTGGGAGAGCATGAGCAGTAAGTGTAGGTAGTAGATATTTTCTTGCATGTGTTGTGAAAGTTGGTCATGGTGTGTAAGAAGTTTGTACTTCTGTATAAGGTAACTGGGGAACTAATTGTAAACTTAATACAGTAAGATGTAGCAGGATCCAGATACGTAGTCAGGGTGTGGGCAAGACTGGTAGTAAGATGGGTAGGGCCAGCAAAGAAGATGTCTAACAGCTCAGAGGGAAGGTTCTGTGTTTGGCCATGTATTCCTTGTCCCCCTTTGCTTCTTTAGCACCCTCTGAATTGAGTTTCCTGAATTGACAGAGTTATACTATTGAACAACTGCTTAGGTTGCTGCCATTTTTAATGAGTTAAGCAAACAACTCAAAATAGAATTTTATGGTTGTCAGAATTGACATGAGGGAAGCCAGCTTTTACTGTGCTTCAACTGTCTGAAAGCATAGCTTCAAGTCCATGTTGGGCCTGGATTTAGGGAACCTTCATGTTTCTATATTAGTTTTTTTAATTTATAGATAATAATGCAGTATAAATATATATATTCATGGAAGAGGTTAACCTGAGAAGACTTTGTGTTCCAACCCTAAACCTCATTTAATTTTGCAGTCTCCATGAAATGATTAGATTAAATGCAGGGATTCATTGGGGATTCAGAGTCTCATTGACTGTGAGTGTATATTGGCAACTAGAGAGAATATGAAATGAGGATTGACTTTGTGAAGAAGGCCTACTAGGAAGCAGGTACAGAAAGGGGAGGAAGATGATGTCTAATATTAAATGCAAAACTACTTTATTGAAAATAGCAGGTGTCCTGTCAAGGTGTGTAAGAGTTTGTTAGAGTATTGGAAGGAGCTGCTGTAGTTTTGCAAATGGGAAGTAGGTAGGCAGAGAACTGATGGGAGTGAACCTGAGCTTTGCAGAGTAGGCTTATTCCTTGAGTTCAGGATGGGATAATGAATGTTTGGAAAGGGTGAAGTAATTCATCTTCAAGACTGTCCACAAAAAGTAACTTGGAGTTACTAAGTATAGAACTGTTGCTGAATGTTACGAGGAGTTGCTATTTAGCTTGTAATTCTTTTTCTCCTACCTACATAGGTTTAGTATATTAAAAAAAAAGCATTTAGAGTTTCACAGTACTCACATATACCATGTTTTGGATAGCAAAAGTTGTTTTGCTGTGTTTTCACTCTAGCTTTTAAGTAAACAAGGTAATTTTAAAAGGAATAATGAATAAAATGTGTGCCAGAAACATGTAAGACGACATAACTGAACTTCTCATTACACTTCATTTTTTTTAAGAACGTTTTCCTAAGGAGGAGACTAAATAGCCTCTCTGAAATTCAGAAAGTTTAAAAATAAGATGTTCTTATTCAGAATAGGTGGTTGAGATGTGTGACTGCCACACATAACATTGTAGAAGTTACAAAAAGGTTCAAAACTAGAACTCATCAAATTTTTGGACTATACATTTGTCTGTGATTATTAATCTGTGGGCCACAGCTTGGTCTCAGGTTTCCAAAGTTTTTCATTCTTTGATATGATAAAGGCTATGATGGATTCCCAATAGGATATGTTTGGTGTATGTTGTAGTTCTACGAGTTTATGTTCTATTTATATTTTGTAACTAATCTCCTAAGAGGCCAGTCATGCATATGTAGATCATTCCAATATGACAGATCTTACTAGATAACTAAGATTTTACTCATCATTTTAAAATTGGTCATAAAAATTTATTTTGATAGGTTTAATTTTTTTTCTGCTATGTTATTTTTTTAGATTGGGTGGATACTGATCTTTTAAAAGGAAAGTCCATTAATATCAATGCTTAACATGCTTTCTAATCAAATGATTATAATAAACTGCATCCCTTTTTATGCAGGAGACCTACGAGACTATTCCGGGCCCATCAAAGATCACTTACCTCCTGCAGGCAATCAGAAACAATGCTACTCCCGAAGAGGTATGGCTCAATAACCTTGGATTTGTGCAGATTTTTAGGGGGCCTTGGAGAAGGGGGGGAAGAAATCAGAGCTGATCATTTTGGGATAAATGAGCAAGTTTGGTGTTAACTAAAGCATCTTAATTTACTGCGCATAGAGGGATCACTCATCTTCTCATCTTGTTTGTTGCATGCCAAATTCACTAGCTGAGACTTTTTGGTGTAGGATATTTAGTTTCAAAAATATTTTTTTGTAAGCAACTGCTTGGATCTCCATTGTTTTCTGATGTGTGCTTTGCTTAATGAGTGTTATTTTCCATTAAATGTGTAACTAATACGTGACTTACTGTCATGTTTCTTCAAATTACAGTTGAGAAATTATTTCCATTTGGGGTCCTGTGCCTAAACATGTTAAACTTGTGTGTTGTCTGAAACTTAAAGTGCTTCTTAAGTCATCTAGCAGTATTATAGAGTGAGTGGAGAGCAGTCTGAGCATTATATGTATCTTTTAATCTGGGCATAAAGTGCCTTTTAGTTACTCCTTAGTTTTATAAAGGCTCACAACTTTAGTAGTCAGTTAAAGTACTTTTAAAACTGTTACTGACTTGGATAAGCAGTGAAGAACTACTAAGCTTTCAAGATATTACAAATTTTAGAATCACTTAAAAGTAAAAATGTTTTACTTTTTTAGGTTTTCAGATTTAAAGTTTTACTGAGCTTTGGAAGGATGTAGCACATAGAATTTCTGAACAATATTCTAAGAGCATAAGTGTGCTGTTTCTCTATAGATAACAATCTCTCCTGGTAGACTGTATTCAATTTAGAGTTAGTTGCTGTTTGTGCTTTTTAATGCTAAGAAAGTATCTGCTTACCAGTACTGCTGCTTATCAATCTACAAAGTTGGGTTCTTCTGACAGAATTCTTGAATATTGTACTAGCACTGGTTTAATAAGAGGTACCTAGTTTTCCTTTCTGCCCCTCTTGAGATGTTTCAAATGATAAAAAACTGTAGAGCAGTGTTATTACAAAGTGTAAATAAATACTTGTTTCATGTGTTTGCTGGTTTTATTCTCTTTACATCAGCTGAGGAAATAGCCCAGTGTAAAACTTAGAAATCTTACCAATGACTTTGATTCTAACTTGCAAAGTACACAAAAAACTTTTCACCTATAGAAGTTATTTTTGCCGAAGACATCAAAGGCTAATATTTATAGAATAACTTGACATTTAACTCCACCAATGGATTAATTAAAGAAAGGTTTAAATGTTAGCTTTTAACATAAGTAAACATTAGGTGCTGGACTCAATCCTGATTAATAAAACCTACAAGCACCCTCTCTTCCCTGTAAATCTGAGTACTTAGTAGCCTAATTAGAGCCTAAGTGAAGTAATCCCCATGCTCAATCTAAACACTGCATATAAACATGTTGGGAAGCATTCTGTGCATATTAAATATGATGCTGGTATCACAGGTAATTTCTGCATATGTTTATATGGATCCAAATGCTGAGCAGAATAATCTACCACCAGTGAATAGAGCTCTGGTATGTGTCCTCTGAGCACATTGAATGCACCAGCACCACCGAACACAGTATGCTGGAAGAAGCTTCAGAACTTTATCATCCCTTGTCCAGGCCTGTGTGAAAGCTGATTTCATATTCCTCTTCATCTTGAAGACTCTCTATTGCTTTACCTCCTTGCAGGAAAACTAGGCTGAAGAAAATATTGCATCCTGTTTGCATGAGTTGGGTGTCATGTGTTGTAGAGAGTACATGATTTGTAGGACTATTCAGACAGCAGTTGGGGAAATCCTGGCTCTGCAACCTAGTAGTTTTGGCATTTAAATAGAAAAACAGGTATGCAGATTGTGCTCCCAGTACCCCTTGCATTTGACATAAACCCATTAAACTAGATTAGGAATAACTCTTTTAACTAACTGTATAACAGGTTTTCTCCCAACCAGATGCCTAAACTATGGAAATAGTCACCTTTTTCCTCTGTTCTTATTTCATCCTTTCCTAATAACAAAGCAACACTGTTCACAGAAGTGGAGGGAAGCATCTGACTGAGCAGTTAGAACACTTCTGTACCAGGTGATGTGCAAGTTTGCATGCCTCAGTCTGAGGAGGGGCTTGAACCCAGGTCTTGCTTCCTGGACTTGTAGTCTCACTGTACAAAGTTCTGACTCTACTTTCCATGCAACTGCATTTTAAAGGGCTGTACAAAAAGGTGATATATATTCACAGTTTATTTGATTCGTTTTATTCCTAGGACTTATCTTAGATGTTAGAAGCTGTTACTTTGCAGTTTTGATTTACCACATAAATCTTTGAGAGGAGCAGAAGTTCTGCATTTTCTCTTGCATTTATTTTTTCTTGGTTATCTCTGGATTGGCAGGTTTTGATTGTGTCCTAATTCACAGATGAGTGATAAAATAATTAATGCTCTGTAAAACTGTTTCTTCTGTATTCACAGCCTTCTTGTAGGGCCCTGACCTCTCCCTAACCTCTGCCCATATTGTCACATGAAAGGATGCATTTCTTAGTTCGAAGACTGCTGTTGTGGGCGGCTTCCTGTTCAGCTTTTGGGAAGGAAGGCAGTCCAAGGATGCATCACAGTTCTGCCTTGGGTTATCTGTGGACCTTGGGCACTCTATGCTTTGAATTCCACATAGGACTAGATCCCTTAATGACACTGTGCAAGTCCATCTTTGGACCATGTCCTAAATGTTCTTTACTTCCATCCCTGCATGTTTTCCTCCTTGAGGACTTGAAAGGAACAGTGAAACAAAAGTGAAAATCACTGTGACAGTGCTACACAAGATAGTCAGACTTTTTCTTATAAAATATGTAGGGTTATGTGGATGCTTTGAATACCAGTGAAGAGCATGGTGTCCCAGATTGTTGTTCATAATTTGCTGCTGCCCTTCTCAATAAATTAGTTTTCTTCTTGTGCCTTGGTTCCATCATCCCTAAAATACTAAAACATTTTTAACACCCTGTAAATTCAACAAATAAAAAGCAGTATGTTGAAATTTGAGAATTACGACTATTTTTTATATCAATACCTTTGACACTTCAGTTGTATGTGAGCATTTCAGTAATTTAGACTGAAAGAAGACCCAATGCTGGAAAAAAAAAGTGCTCTTTTTATGCTTCATTGGTAACTGGAATGTCTTGTTTGGGGATGTATGCTTTATATTGTTCCTCTCCTCATTAAAAGCTATTGCCACTAAATTGCAGGATTTTAAAATGCTTGTTTGAGTACATATCTTGAAATATAAAAGACTTAAACATAAAAGAACCTTTGGGGTGTCTGAAAAATACATATATTCTTTCTTAGAGTAGAAGAAACAGCCCCAGAGGTGCCATTAATTCAGCCATGTTTGTCATAATTAAATTGAAAATTATAGTTTTCATATGTAAGTGAATATCTGCTGAGGAAAATATGCCAATTTTTTATTATTAGGAGTCAGTTGCTCATTTGTCACTGCTTCAAACATTTGACTTTGCTTTAGGGATTTTGGGGATTGGTTTTTTCCTAAGCTAGTAACTATAACCAGGAGATAATTCATGTTGTGCTGATCTTGTGTCTTTTTGTATGCCTTACTACTTGTGTTTTTACTTTGCAATCAGTCTGTTTATTTTCAATTCTTCAGAGTTTGAAATTCTTGTTTTCATAAAGCATGTAGTCTCAACCTCTATTCCCTGTCTATCCACCTATTATTACTACATGAATGAATATAATATAATGTGGGTTCAGTTGTTATCAGATGTCAGGAAATATGCACTGGAACATGATGCCTTGAGTAAGGGAAGACATAACACCAGAGTTTGTGCTGTATTTAGTCTCAGTAAACTTGCTCCCCACCCAAGGCATTTCTATGTAAGTTTACCATACTGATGAGGAAAAATTTAATCTTTCCCAATATTGGTGCTCCGAGGGATGGGAGAAGGAAACATACTATTATGTTGTGGTACCATTAAAGTTTTTGGACACATTGTTAGTGAGATTCCCACCAGCAGTGAGGAAAGAATGTCCTTCCAAACTCATGTTCCTGGTGTGACAGCCTATTGCTAGAGAATCTTGGCTTCTGATGGAACTACAGCACAGGTGGGCACTGTGTGAACATCACAGTGCCTTCCTTAGATCTACTAGGGAAGAGCTAATCCTACCTGTGTGGTGGCCTTAGTCCACACTAGAGATGGTGAGGAGGAAATAAGGAATGATCAAGAGTTGGGTCCAGTTCTACTCCTTTCATTCTTCTGGTACAAAGACACTTGGTGTGCACTACTCTTTATCTGTACAGAAGAGGGCTGGGTAGATAAGAAAAAGACACAGTGAGTCTGGAGACTGTGGAACATAAGAATAGTATCTTGGATGGTGATGTTCTAGCAATACCTGGTATTTATGGAGTATGTTAGAAGTTGACACTTTGCAGCAGTTTGTGTTTCACATCTATAGGTTATGCTGTAGTAACATAACTGAGAAATTGGAATTGATTAATTTTGCTGCTTGTTGAACATTTTTGAATTTCAGAGGCTTATAAATGAAACTCAAGTGCGCATTAAATAAGAATATCTTAAATTGAGTTTGGATTATTTTTTGTGAGAATTTACCGCACATAAGATTTTGTTAAGTTTGTTAAACTTTAAAAGTTTCAGTGGTGATTTTTAATTACAGTGTGTCCTTAATGAAATACCAGTTGGTGAACATTGTATTAAGTTATTCAGAGAGCTTCATGTCCTTTTTACCTTTACTGCATGTGTTGCTCTATTAATTTTGACTTATCAAGACATGTTTTTTGCTTCTAGTTCTTGTACAATTGTGAATAAATACAGATATGTAAATTATACTAGTGTAGAATAGGTGTATGCATACAGGAAACAAGATTGTAATATATGGTATTGAGGTTCCTATGGTTAAGTTCAAGTTTAAAGAAAAAAGTTTCATACTAGGGTTGCAAAACTCTGAAAGCTTTGTTTTTATTTGAATTTGTGGGTTTTTTTGCATATGTGGCTTTGCCAAATTCTAACTCTAGGTTTCTGAATCTAGCTTTAAGTTTAGTTGTTTAAGAAAGTGAAGGAGCGTTTACAGGTTAATTATCTGACAAACTTGCCCCAATAAGTTACTTTTTAATCAAAAAACCCCCTGTGTGGATTATAATGACCTCATTAGACCATTTAAAATAGAAAGACTGCATGCTTTAAAGATCTTTCAATAACACAGCTAAGTCCTTAACTTGCCACAAAATATGTCTGAGGTTCAGCTGTAGAAAAAACCTGAATAGCTCAATACTATGATTATTTCTTTGAAGAGCTGTAATTGTCAGAAACATGGTTGTAAGGTGATGTTTCTTTACTGTGTTTTTTTTCTTAATGTCATCTTTCTTAATGTCAGATGTCATAATTGTCATCTGTTGCTTGAGAGGTATTCCATTCACCAAAGAAGTCTACACAATGGAAGTGTCATTTGGAAGCATGATGTCAGTGTTCCTTGTAGAAGCATGATTATCATATCAAACACTTCAACACACATACTTCTCCTTCAACAGGCTCGGCAGATGGCAGCTGTCCTTCTGCGCCGCCTGTTGTCATCTGCATTTGAAGAAGTTTATCCAGCTCTGTCACCTGAGGATCAAACATCAGTCAAAAGTGAATTGCTACTCTTCGTCCAGTTAGAAGTGCAGTCCACTATGAGGAAGAAAATATGTGACATAGTTGCTGAATTGGCCAGGAATTTAATAGGTACTTTATTTATATAAGTTGATATTGTGGTAAAATGTTTATGTATTGGTAGTAGTTGTATTTGTATCTCTTGTTGCTTAGATGTTTGCACATGATATGCTAACTAATTCCGTGCTAACTGATTCCATGCTAACTGATTCCGTGGCTTATAATAGAACCTAATATTTGTTCACATTATCCTTGACCGGATAAAAATAAGATTCTTGAACTACTTTTTAAATTGCTCAACTTTAGGTGAGATTGTATTAAGGTTTATAAATCCAGTTTTGTGTAAATTGTCATAAATTGTGTTGAACATGGTATCAGTTTCTTTTTTTGAGTGCTGCTATATAGCAACAAATAGAGATCATCTGTTCTGGAGTGGTTTTAGATTAAACATTTCACAATATTTTACATTGTGACTTAGGCACATCTTCAGGGTCTTTTAAATTAATTTCAGTAGTGATGACTGGTTTTCCTGCACAACTGAGATCTCACCATTCTGAAGTTTGCTTATCCTAAAACTTTGTTGTGTTTAATGTAGATGAAGATGGCAACAACCAGTGGCCAGAAGTTCTGAAATTCTTATTTGACTCTGTCAGCTCTCAGAATGTGGGATTGCGTGAGGCTGCTCTACATATTTTCTGGTAAGCTACTTTTTTGTAGGATGGCCAAATCATGTCTGAAAATATAAGGAAAAGCTGTTACAACTTAATTAACTAGCAATCATATTTATTTCATTTATTTTGTTGTATTGTGGCTTACTTTAACATGTACAGTTACAATCTGTAATGGATAAGTTTGAAATAGTAGTTAAACCTTAACTTCTGTGAATTTTTATTATGTTTGGGTCTTATCCTTAGGAATTTTCCTGGGATTTTTGGGAATCAACAGCAACACTATTTGGATGTCATTAAGAGAATGCTGGTTCAGTGTATGCAAGATCAGGAGCATCCCTCAGTAAGACCCTTTTGTTCTTTTGGGTTTTTAATATGTACTGAGCATAGAAACTCAGTGCAGTAGTCTCAAACATAAAGGTTAAACCACAGATTTCAGCCAGAGAATTGCATTACCTGAAACTGATGTACATACAGAGTTTTGACTATGCCTGCTGCAAAACAAAAGGCTCAGACCCTTTTGTGCTCCTAAAGCTGACTGGCTGCTCATATCTGTTGCTTCCCTAGTTATGCTTGAAGAAACCCAGTTGCAGGGGCCCCAAGCAGATGGGGTTTTAGCCAGCAGCATTGAAGGGTCAGAAACTCCTTGTTAAATTCTCTTTCTGGCCTTTGTGTTTATAAGTCTGTAGTGTCTCTACATACAGTATCTGTACGTGGCATGTCTCAAAATTCTGAATATACAACAGCTCCTTGAACTGTTTGTGCATATTTTGCTCTAAGGGTGTGTAAGCAAGCCTTGCTTTTCTGGAAGGCTTCAGATTAATTGATTTGTGTGGAGAATGGTACTTTGAAAATTTTTCTCTTGTTGTGGGAAATGTTGGGCAGGCATAGGAAACCCTGCTGTGGTATATGGGTTCAGTTTGCTGCTCCCCCATGGATTACTTTTTCTGACCTTTGAAAGTCGACTGAGTAACATTTTCTAAAGTACCACAAGTCATGCCTTTAAAGAAGCATGTCTTAAACACTTAGATCACACTTCTTGAAAAATGAGACTGATGCATGCACATTTGAAGTTTTGATGGAAGTTGAAAACAATAGGGTTTTTCCTCTTTTCTTTCCATAAATGAAAACCACCAAAACAAAAAGAAAAATAGGGAATACTTGCTTGCTCATAACGTGATAAACTTTTTGTATTGTAGACGACATAGATGGTGAAGGTCTTCATTATCACTTTAATGAAGTAAATTTTGAAGTGAAATGTAAAATCCCATGTTGAAAACTAACAAAGGCATGTTTCAGTACTAGTTTCTCACATTTATTTCTCCAATCATGTCTTCTAGATCAAGACTTTGTCTGCTAGAGCTGCAGCTGCATTTGTGCTTGCTAATGAGCTCAATGCTCCCCTTCTTAAACATTTTGCAGACTTGCTACCTGGAATCTTGCAGGTAAGAAACCAAACAAGTAACACTTAATGTGTCGTTACTGTCTGTGTTGACTATATCCAAATGTAAATTATTGGTCTGCAAATTTGTGAGTTTTTGCTGAGACCTGAATTAACTGAGCCTGTTAGCCAGACAGTCGCCAGCAAGATAAAGTGGAGACTAATAAGGAATTTTGCAAATAGAGGATAATTGATAGGATTTTAAGGAAAACAACTCAGCACTGATTAATTTACGCAGTGTTACAGAGATAAATGAGTTAAAATTCTTTGTAAGGTATATAGGTCAAATCATGCAGCTTTTAAATTAACCATGATATTGAAATATAGTTTAAATATGGGCTACCCTGAGATTTGACATAATCTGTAATTGGGGAATTCATGGACCTCTGATATCCTGTATCTCTTCAATTTAGAGGAAAACATAGAATTATTCTGTGCGTAGATTTTCAGACTGAGAGCAAGTCTGTAGAAATTATTGTATAATGAATTAGGAAATTACAAATAAAATGCCATTTTAAGCTTCATATAACTTCTGAGGCTAGATTAGGTCTCTTGGATGGATGAATTTAAGCAAAAGTTGAAATTCTAGTGTAAGAATTTTGCAGAGAAGCCTATTGTAAACCAAACCAGAGATAGAAATGGTTTGAGCTCTGAAGGATGACAATTTCACAGTACACTTCCCTTTCTATATCAAGAAAAAGTGGAAGCAACTAAGTACCTATCATAACAGAGGAAGTGAACTTCTGGTGATTTTAAATTAGGCTACATTTACATTAAAGACAGACTTCTCACTACAGTCAGAACAGCAGGTTCCTGTTGACAGTGTGAGCTGTAAACTGCGTGTGCTTTGTGGCAAGCTGAAGAAAATGTGTGCCAAATCTACTGGCGTCTGCAACTGATGGAATTCTGCTTGATTTTAAATGGAAACTGAGAGGAATTTGTTCAAATCATCTGAACTTGAAAATGGGCTATAGTGTGTATTAGTGCTTTGATAAGTGCTTTGATATTGAGGTCTTTATTTGGTGGTTAGTCCCTGTCTGTGACTTTGTCAGTAACAATTTTGTTGTTTCAAAGTTGTAACTGCCAGAGAGGACCTTGCTACACAGTACTGTGTAAGTGGGGGCGAGGCAAGGTTTGGGGTCATACCATTTGTCTTGATGTTTGGCACTTCAATAGTGTCAAATTTAGATTTCGAGGTAATAGCCCGCTCTGTGTGCCATAACTTTCAGTGCTACTGTTCCACTATTTAGACACTGCAAAAACACATGCACTCAACTCACATTTTTAAGCTTTATTTTGCAAATACAGAGCACAGAACTGTGTTATGAAATCTGTCTTTTTGAAGTACTTACTCCAGGAAGAACTAGATTTTCTGGCTGTGGTAACACAAGATGGATATGAAGATCCAAGTTTATAAATAGGAATGTGTTAGAATAGTGGTGAGTGACCTTTGGAGACAGTTGGATGCTTTTTTGGTGCTGTTGAAATACATTTTGCTGAAATACTGACACAGTAAAGAAGCTAAAAATAAAATTCTGACTTGGCATATCAGTCCTTTCAGTACAAGATCTATAATGGTTATGCTGGAAGTTGAACTTTCAAAGCTGACAGTTTAATCTTTTATCCAAAGCTCTATCCTGCAATGAAGGTAAAAGCAGATGGAACTTCACTGACTTCCCTAGGTGTTGTTTGATACTACAGAGAAGTGCCTCTGCCTTTTAGGGCTCACTTTTCACTTTGAGCTGCTTTCTTCAGAAAACCAGTCTTGCTTTAAAAAACTGTCAGAGTTGCAGTGGGTATTAAATACAGTTTTGCAGAAACTTCCAGTAAATATTACATTATCCTTTGAGAGAATCAGAGGATGTGGTAGCTGTTAGACCAAAAGGCCTTAATTGCAACAGTTTGGTCTTTTTTTTTTCCAGATTTTTCCAGAACATTTCTCATACTAAAAGATTCTGCTTCTGTGTTGAAAGTGTGGGTTATATAAGTGCCATTATCAAAAATGTTGAATTCTAGACTTAAATATTAAAAATCACTTAGTTACTTCAAAAAATGTTTCCACATTAGGAAGATATAAAATACTTTGCTAATGAAAATTCCCAGAAGTGTGTCTAAAGACTTTTTTCTTTGGAGCTTTGTTTACTTCTAGATTCTAACACCATTGGGTGACTGTGTTCTGTTTTGGCACTAAAATATCACCCTGATCAGTTAAAGGTAAATTTTAAATTACTTCTCAGAATGTGGATATGAGTTAGGAATGACAGTTGCAAAAAGCTTGATTTCTTTTTGTCTTTTCTGTGTCCTGTGCCTGAAAGCCGAAAGGTCTGCTTTAATTTGGTGGCTCTGGAGGGATGTCTGGAAAAAACCTCTTTAATCTTGTGATTCCTGGTGTTTATAAGCATAAGCTATTCAAAACTTTTCTCATGTAACAGGCGAAAGAGGAGTTAGGCTCATTTTCCTTCTTCTGGGCAAAGTTACTTTCTTTTAAATGGATTTTGAAGTTGTTCTTGTCAGAGCTCAGTGGTTTTGCATGTTGGAGCCTCTGATGTGTGACCTTAATTCTTTCTGAGTGTCTGCGGTTTTAGATTTGAACATTGTGAGCCATAACTTAGTTGTAGAAAACCTGTACTTTTGGATGCTGCATTGTATCCTGTTAGGGATTTATGCACACAGGTCACCATAGCAGGATCTGACTCTGGGATCCTGCTGAAAGTCAGAGTGAAGGCTTCCAATTAATTGTGTCCTGTTAGTTCTCAGATTACAGCTTGAGCTGGTGCCTTCAGAGAGGGACCCCTACCTCAATTCATGCCTCTAAATTGTATGGGTGCCCAGATAGCCCAGTCCCCAGCCATTTACTTCTGGTTGGTGGTCTCTTAATTTCTTGCTGGTTTTCATTATTGGAGGGCTGATCTTCTGATGAAGTTACTTCATTCTCTTGGAATTGTCTGCTTGATCCTTATCTTCTTCATTCTTCCTGTATCTGCTGGAGTCAGCTAGTTTATTGTTAAAAGCATTAGTTTTAACAAAAAGTGTACTCTGGTCAGTTCTTGTGGCCTAAGGCTTTGGTTACTTAGCTGCTAATGCTAAATGAGATTGTTCAGAGAAACAAGAATACAATTCATGAAATTCCTTATATAGCAGTGGTCCTATTCATAATGTTGTTTGTTTTTATTTAATCTTATCTCCATCTTATCTTTTTATAGGCTCTTAATGATTCCTGCTACCAAAATGATGATTCTGTTCTGAAATCCCTTGTAGAAATTGCAGATTCTGTTCCTAAGTATTTACGACCACATTTAGAAGCTACTTTGCAACTAACTCTGAAGGTAAAGCTAGGAATGTTTTTTAAGAATAATTTTTTCCACCCTAAAACTTCTGTTCTAACTATTTACTCTAATCTTTTGGGTTGTAGTTGTGTGCAGATACCAGTCTCAGTAACATGCAGCGTCAGTTGGCACTTGAAGTAATTGTGGCCTTGTCAGAAACTGCTGCTGCTATGCTGAGGAGGCATACAAATATTATTGCACAAGCCAGTAAGTATTTTCATCGTTTTCTTTGTTGAAACAGTCATTCTTTACAGTATTGAATTGACTTTGCAGTTGGTCAGTGGCAAAACCACATCTAACTGAGAGTTTGCTGGTGCTGGTAACTTAAGAAAACTCAATTCATTGTCACCTAATGGAGTAACCCTCTTCCTATTATGACTCTTCATAAATTATTCCCATGCCTATGCAGCATTCAAAAATTTGAATAAAAATACAGTGGACTCTTATTATTACATGTTTCCAAGGGAAACACTACTTGCATGCTTTTCTGCTGGCTTTGGAAAATTTTACTGTAACAAAAAAAAGGTGTTTAGTTCTGAAGTTCTACGTTTGAAGTTTGGTATGTAGGCCAGATACTCTGTGCTGCCTTCAAGTGCAGACCGAAGGAATTCAGCATGCATGTTGAGCATCAATGTTGAGTTAAAGCTGTGAATTAAAAAATCAGATGCTGGTTTAAATACACAGAAATAATCTAATTAGTCTATTTAACATGCAGATGATAAAGTCTTTGAAGAAGCTTTTCTTTTAAATCATGCATTATTATTTGAAATGCTAAAAATAAGTCTTCTGGCAGTCCCAGCATCAATTCAGTTTGCACTGGTGTTTCTCTGCCTTTTAAACCATTTTGTGACTAGATCAGGGCACTGGCACAGCAGTGTAGCCTGCTTTTCCCTCCCTGTTACACATGGGTTTGTCTAAATTCTTGCTTGTTTTCTGAAACTTGCATAAAAGGCAACTTTTTTTGCATGTGCTCCGGCTGGGGAAAGTTGTATAGACATCACTAAAATTATGGAACTTCTGTTGGAAAATGTTCTAAACTGGATCTGCTTGGCGTGTTTAAAATATTGATGAGAAGTTTTGTTTGCTAGTACACTAGTCTTTTAAAGAAGAGGTTCTTTTGGAGCATATTTTGAAATCTGTAAGTTTTCAGAACACTATTTTCACTCCATCCTGTAGCTTGTTGGAATTATTAATGTTTGACACTTGCTAACTCCACATCATTACTAGCTTCTTATTTGGTCACAAGAGAAGTACCTCTTACCTCTTTAGAATATATTCCTATTATTTTCGGTTGCTAGATACTGCTTAGGAATTAAATGCTTCTATTAAGATAAAACACTGTATGGGAATGAAATGCCTTTCATTTGCAATTCATCATAAAATTAAACTTAGTCTTATTATTAATATATCATTAAGGAGAAGGACATTTATTTTGCAGAGCTAGTAAAGCAGTTGTGTTCAGGGAATGATAAAAAGGTAGCAAAAAATGATTGCTTTTGTCTTGGCTTTGTGGTTTAGTTTAGAAGGTTTTCTGTTTTTATTCACCTAAGAAGTTGATAGATCACTTGATACTCACAACTACAACTGGGACTTAGGCAAAATCGTCTTCTTGTGCTGGTTTTACTGAGCACAATGTTGATTTAGGGGTGTGTGTCCTGTGTGCCAGTTAGCTGCTCAGGAATCCACTTGGATTAAGACTTCCCTTCCTAAGCTCACAGGATTGCAGAGTGTTTTATTGCTCTGATAAGAAGCAGGCTTAGAGGGCTTATCCTTAACTTGTTTGTAAGAGTCTATATATTGGCAGTAATTAAATTTTGAGGGCTTGTTGGGACAATGTTGAAATTTCTATGAGTACTTTACATTTTATTAAAAATTCTTTGTGAAACTACACTTACTGGCAACCACATGCATATAAAACATCTGGAAGAAACAAGATATTGTAGGTTCTAGGTATAGTGATGGCCAGAATGTATTGAATAACAGTTTGTTCGCAGCCTTGTTTGTTAGTAGCAGTGAACACTGACATGACTTTTGGAACCATGTAGCCTTTATGTCAGATGATGTTTGCCTTCCATATTCCATAGGTGTTGTGACAATCTGTGGTTCTCATGTGTGTGGTTATGTGTGTCTGTGTCTGAAAAACTTCTGAACTATAATACTTGGGTGTTTTTTGAGGTCTGATAAGTATATATGAAATTCTGGCATGTGGGCATCATGCTAGAGAGATCTTAGTGTCTGTAATCTTGATAGTCTATAAAAGCCCTCTGGATGTTTTTGCAGCTGTAGAATACTCTGTCTGAAAATACATAGCCACACCAAGCAAATAAATCCATAATTTGATCTTTTTTTGATTGTTGCCCTACAATGCTGTCAGTGAGCCATTTTTTTTCCTGTCACCAGTTGACCCAAAGTTTCTCATCTCTCTAAGTGTGTGGTGGTGAGTTTGCTTAGGGTGTTGTCTGTGTGGTAGATTACAATAGTTTAGGTATTTTATGAAATTCAGCAGCTGCAGTATACTTGATCAGTTCCAGTAAATCTCATTAGCAGCATGGACAGTTACTGGATGGCTACTAGTTTTTCAGGTAGGTTACTGTTAGGGTGGACCTATGATGGCTGTCTTCAAGATGTGTGGTAGGCTGTCCTAAAAAGATTGTTAAAGGTCAGAGGTTGAGTATTTGACTGAAACCTTTTGTTTCCATATCAAAGTGAAACTTTGTTGCATAAATGATACTAAATTCAAACAACTGCTCTTAGTTTTTGGTATGTAATACAAAGTAAATAAGTGTTCAGGAGCGCCTTACTGTGCTCTGAAAGTGCAAGGTAGACTTTTCACCCCTTGTGCTTCTGAAGGGCACAGGAACTGGCAGACTTAGAGCAAACCACTGTGCTCCTTCCTCCCGTGAGAACTTGTCAGAATAGGTGATGCTTATTGCATAGTAGTTTAATACTGCGATAGAGATTGTGTAATAGTCTCCATAAGGACTTAGAATGAGAAGAATGGACAGAATCAGTCTTCAGAGGTCTAAGTAGAAAACTGGTGGATTTTAAATGTTCTCGATATGTTCATGATACAAAAACTTTCATTAGTGGGGAAAGAGGAAATCTCAAATTCTAGACCATGGCCTTACTCTAAGAGAAAACCTTTATGGGAAGCAACCCACCTAGTAAAATTTATTATGTTAATAAAACTAAGGGTTCAGTAGTATTCTTTCATAATTAATGGTCTCTTTCATTAGTAAATGTTCAAAGGATGATGTCAGAGTAACAGGAAAATTAAGGAAGTATATTGGAGTTCTTAAGGTATATAATACTGTTTTTTAACTCTTTCAAGAACATATTAAGGAATTTGCTTTTTTAAATTGTCATGATTACAAAACATTTTTGCGCCTTGATAAGTTATACACTCAAGATTTTTTTCCTCTCAGTTGGAATGTTCTGGAAATACTTTTTTGGCAATCACTTCTGAATTACTGGCTGATGCAGTTTGACAGACTTGGCCATCTGCTACTGGAAGAAGAGCTATTTTTCTTCAAAAATGTTTGAAAGGAGAAAACTTAAAATTCATCCTTGTTATTTGAGAATCTATTTTAAGAGATAAGACTGAGTTTAAAACTTTTTTTCAGTTCCTCAGATGTTAGCGATGATGGTTGACTTGGAAGAAGATGAAGATTGGGCTAATGCAGATGAGCTTGCAGATGATGATTTTGACAGGTAATTATGAAACCAGTTGTTTCAATATGTTATCAAGGCTATGGCTAAAGGCATATTTAAAGTGCAGAATGCAAGTGCCTGCAGTGCATTACTTTTTCTTTATTCAAATAACTATTGTAATTTTGTTCCTTCAATCATGAGCAGTTTATGTGTAGGTTACTTAGGTAAGGTTCAGCAAGGAAGTAAATTATTTCAGTTTTCATACTTGCTATAATTGTACAAGTTGCATGTCCCTGTGTTTGCTGTTTTGTACTGTTGTACAAAGCCTTTAGCTTTTGTTTTTTCTGTCATTTTTATTGCTCAGTTCAGAAGTCAGTGCCTCCTAATCCTCTAAATTGAAGGCTAATCCTGAAGTTAGCTGGAAGCCAAGTTGAAGCATACTGACCTGTTTAATCATCTACAAGCAATCTCTTTGTATTTTTCTGTATCTATGCCCTTGAAAATGCATTGATTTAGAAGAAAGATTGCTTTGAAAAAATATCATCATGTATGGCAGAATTCCTTGTTGGATTTCACCTGGTTCAAAAATACTATAATTTTGCTATTATTTTGACCCCCTTGGTATGGCTAGCAATAGCTTTCCTTGTGTGTTAGGCAAGAAAGATCTAAAGATGTCCAGTCATTTGGATTTGCTTATTTCTACATGATTTGTAGCTCTCTCCAGCTTTTTACTAGGATAGTGGTTTGTGTACGCCATCCTCATTTGCTCTTGTCCAGTTACGGCGAAGTAAAAGAAAGCAGAAACAGGTGTAGGAGGTAACTATCTCCACACTTCTATAAAGCCACGGATGTTCACTTTGATATACCTGGCTCATCCAGACTCACATGTAATTAGTGTTTTGAGACAGTTTATCTCAGAACACTTAAAGATCTTCACAGGAAAATATACAATAGAAGAGACGTTGCTTTACTCTAAGCTGTAAAGCAACTTCTTTATAGATAGCAGGCATGTAAAGCCACCTCTAGAACTGATGCATAGGAATTTATGGAATAATCCATTCAATCTTTGCCTTACTTGAAATAGTTTTTTTAGTTCCCTTTGATTATGAAATTGAAATTGAGCTGTCCTTTATTCTCTCCCTCACATAGTAGACCATACTCTTTTAATCTGTTTCCTTGGTGTTGAAATTTTGCTATACAGGTGTCAGACACCACCAGTACATTCAGGTTTGTTATGTATTTGAATCTTTTCAGTCAGTAAAATTTCAAGGGGGAATAGAATATTAAAGTTCAAATCCTTATCAAGCCTTTCAGGGTGTGGAAATTTATTCAGATAACTTGCTTTAGGCAGCTTAGCAAGTATGCTGAATCATCCACTTGAGACATGCCATTTTCTCTTTATTGTCAGCAGAGTAACTTAGTTCTTCTAAATACAGGTTAGCTGCCTATGGATTTTGTAATGACAATTTTCCTGTTCTTTGTTAGGAGTCACAAGTAGAGTGAGCACAGATCAGAAAACAAGTTAGGCTCAACAATCTTAGCCTGAAGAAGAAATGTAGTTCCTTTGGCCGTCAAAGTAACAGGAGAGCTTGAGGCTTAGACGCAAACTACTGGACATGAGCTGGTCTCTGTTGTTCGTGTGTGTGAGGGCAGTTTTTCTTTTAGCAGGGTCACTCCTAGTGCTGCTATGTGCTTCCCATCATTGACGCTCACCTTTGTGGACAGCTCAGTGGATGGATATGCATGTTAACATCTCTGTGCTTGAGTCTTTGTAGCTTCATAAAGAGACTAAAATTTTTGTGCAGTTTTAGGAACGGGCTGATGATCATCAGGCTGCGCCCTAGTGAGGGTGTGTTCCGATCTGATTAAGGGGGATATGAGTCAACCTACACAAAAGCAGCAGGGAATACTTTAGCATTTCCAGTTTTTTGTTGCTCCAGCTTCATAAAGGAGTAAAATTCTAAAGGAGGAAAAGGTTAATCCAACTTCCTCTTTTCTTGGCAAAAGCCTTGCAAACATTACAGGGAGATGTGTGGTCATTTTTCTGAGATAAACTATCTTTATTTCTGGAAACTGAATGTGTGAATGAATGGTGGAAAGAAAAGAGCCCAAAGAATGGAATTTCAGATGAAAGCTGCTATGAACTTTAGTACTAGAGTTTGCTCCAGTTTAACCCTGTATGCCCATGCTCCATTGTCCTGCTGGTGATGTGTCTGTTTATTTGAACATGACTAATCTGAGGAACAAATACAACACTGTCAATATCTTTTTGCAGTCATCTTTGTTCACAACATGTGAGTTTCTAGATTATTTATGATTTGTGATGAGATTTGGGAATTCAGTCATAATAATTTGAAGAACTGTTTCTGACCCAGCTGACTGAAACTTTAAAGAAGAGGGAGATTGATCCCTTTCTGAACCATTACTCAGCCTTTTCATCAACATGTATGCCTAGGATGGACTGTAATAACCTTGAGTTATTACACTGCCAGCCATACCCAGACTGTAACACTAGTTATCTGTGTCCTGGAAACTTTATTGCTTTTCTGTAGGGAATAATTCCATTGGGTGAAACAAATAACTTTGCACAGATAATGTTTGGCTATTCTAAATTCTGTAACTGGCTGAGAGTCACAAATTCCTCACCTGAACTGCATGTTTTCTGCATGAGTCATTGACAGGAGACCATGCTACTGAGTACAGCCGTACAAGAAAGGTCTCTTGTGTGCCAAAGTTTGAATTCTGCTGATTCACCTGGATCATAGCAAGTCTGAACTGGTTTACGTTCTTGTGACAAAACAGTGATGGCCAGTATTATTGTTTCATTCACTGTAAATTTAGTTTCAGCTTTCTAGGTTCTGTGTAACTGCTGTGAAATTCAGTCTGTACCTTTGGTCCTAGTGCTAGTAAGGCTCAGGTTTATTTGGTAGTAGACTTAATCAGTGGCCTGCAGAAAACAAATGTTTCAGTGAATAGTAAATATGTGTTTTGTGACAGGTGTGTGTGTGTTTAAGTTTGAGTATGGTTTATTTACTTGAAGAGGCTCATGTTTTCAGATGGCAAAAGTTTGAAGACTAGAACTTCAGGGCAGGGCACTCTGTTGGACTACTTGCTTCATTGTACATATCAAACCATTGATATTTGTATAACTGATATTTAGCAACGCAGTGGCTGGTGAGAGTGCACTGGACAGGATGGCATGTGGCCTTGGAGGGAAACTTGTTTTGCCTATGATTAAAGAACATATTATGCAAATGCTTCAGAATCGTAAGTAACTGTATTTTCTTTTATTACTTTTTTAACAATTCTATCCTTTCCAGGAACTTCAATACCTCTTAAGTCTTTATGTTTAGTTTGATATGTTATGTTATTATGCATTTCCACTTTTGATGTCAGCAGCAAAAACTGTAAATGCTGTGAACTTGAAAGTTTATACCTTCTCTTAGACTGTAATATATTAAACTTACAACATTTTTTCTGAAACATGGACAGCTGAGCAGAGATGTCATAAAAAACCATTTGAAACACAGTTTGGGAATTACATAAAAATAATGGAAGACTTAGGGGAGTTTTATTTTAAAATATTCTCTCTAAATCCCTAAACAGACCTTCATAATACCTTAAGTTTGTCTAAATTGCTGCCTGTTTTTCTGTAGCTTGGTGTTTTTTCTTCTTCGGAAATGCTGCATTTAAGTGAAATTTTAATACACTACACTTCATAGAGGAAAACTTGGTTTTTTTCCTCTGGAATTTGATGGTCAGAGGTCATTGGTAGACTGTCTATTTGGTATGCTGATTTTAATACTTGTTTCATGAGGTATTCCCAAGTATTCTTTCTTATCAGTTGCTTTGTATGCTTCTTTTCCTCTTAAAATACCTATAATGCCTGCTCAGCCAATTATTGAAAAAAATACTGTGCATTGCTTTCATGCACTTTTATTTGACCTGTGGTTTAAGCCTTTGGAGTAGAAGATGTACCCATAACTTCTGTGTTTATTTCTACCCTCCTGGTTTAAAACCCAGTCCAGAAAAGGCTATTAGCATTTTGGGTAGGGAACAGAGGGCTACTAGGTAGCACCTGCTGTGTGTGAACACTTACAAAGTCTGTTTGGAATTAAAGTTTTTTTATAAAGAAAGATTTATTATGGAAATGGACTAACCTGACCCAGTGTTGGTAGCTTCTAGGCTAGCACCTAGCTAGTTGTGTAGTACATTCAGAGTGTGGAGTCTCATCACTGAAAGACCTGATTCCCGTGAAGGGGAGGTCATGGAATTCATGCCTGGTGCTTGCTTTCTTCTGGGTCAGAGCTTTCCATAACCGTTAATACTCTTTGGAGAAGGGAAATGAAAAAGATGTGTTGCTTGGTTTGGAGGCTCTCACTGGTAAGGAGTTGGGAGGAAAGATTAAGACATTTAGATTAAAATATTGACAGTTCTCCTAGAAGTCAAACTTCTCGTATCCCTTCTTTCTCACAAATATTTATTGAAATAATAATTTAAGACTTTCGAGTTTTGATTGAGTGGCCAGATGGTCCAAAGATGATGGTGTTTCATTTTGTAGAATCATTAATTTCAAGTTTGGAATACATGCTAACAGTAATGCAGTGAGAGTCATGAGGTGTAGGCTTAACTAGGAACATGTAATGAACTGAAGTAGCACAAAATAAACACAAGATAAAGGTACTTTTCTATTGTACCTTCTGTCAAGATGATGCTTCATCTCATCCTGGTCAGACAGAAGCTTGAGTGTCAGGATTCCACTGCTTTGAACTGTGATGTTCTTTGTTCTAGGAATGTAGTATGTTACTAGCAATAATGAAATATTGCACTATTTTGGGAGATAAGTTCTGTAACATGCCTTTCCCACAGGTTGTTTGGTAAACCTATTTATTCCTTTGGTTTTCTCTTCTGTAATCCCAACGGTTTCTAGCACAGAGAAAGATTTTTGTAAAAAAGAAATAAAAGAAATTGGAGTTTCTCACGTGTTACCTAAAAAAAAAAAAAGAAGAGAGGCATGAAAGATTCATTTCAGTAACACCCACTACCCTGAGAATAGGCTAATAGGACTTGGAGATGGGGAAAGTTTACATCCATAAGTGGAATGTTACTGTTCTTACAGCCTTGAGAAGACTGCTGAAGAGTTTAGTACCAATCATTTATTTGTTTTAAATTTAGATATTGTTTGAGTCATTCGACCTTTTTCTTGAGGAAGGTATAGGCTCTTCCAATGATACTAAAACAGAAAAAAGATGGGGGAGAGGGAAATAAAAATATTGTCCTGATGTTTGCCTGGTCAGCTCATTTAATTAAAATGCAGTTTCCAGGTAGTAGTACTATGTATGTACTTGTATCAGCAGTCAAGAATTCTTTTTTCTAGGTCTGGATTTGACCTGGATTAGACACTCAATTTTTTGTGCATCTCTGGAAGTATGTATGAGGAAAATGGAAGAGTATTTAACAAATCAAATAGATGCATTAACTTCCCTTCCATCTCCTGTTCTTCACTCTACCTCCTCCAGTGTCCCCCAGCCCCTGAAAAAGAAAAGGTGATTTGTCTTTGAGTTTCTTTGGAGTTTCCAAAATGAGTAACACTTCATTTTTACTCTTCTGTAGCTGACTGGAAGTACAGACATGCTGGCTTGATGGCACTCTCTGCCATCGGAGAAGGTTGCCACCAACAGATGGAAGGAATTTTAAATGAAATAGTTAATTTTGTTTTGCTATTCCTTCAGGATCCTGTGAGTATAGTACTAGTAATTCTTTAAAAATGTTTTCTTTTCTGCTCTCACAACTGTTTATTAACTATTTGAGGGAAATATTTTTTCAGCATCCAAGAGTAAGGTACGCCGCGTGTAACGCTATTGGACAAATGGCAACTGACTTTGCACCTGGGTTTCAAAAGAAATTTCATGAGAAGGCAAGTAGTAGGGGAAAAAAAGGTGGTAAAATTCTGATCCCTTCAGAAACTTGTGTTCTGAAAATAAATATTTCTTTTTCAGGTGATAGGAGCTCTTCTACAAACCATGGAGGATCAAGGCAGCCAGCGTGTTCAAGCCCATGCAGCTGCAGCACTCATAAACTTCACTGAAGATTGTCCCAAGTCACTGCTTATTCCATATTTGGATAATCTAGTGAAGCATCTTCATTCCATTATGGTGATAAAATTACAAGAGGTATAATACCCTGAACAAATTGTTTCCTGGAGGGTAACCTTGTCACATAGACAGAATAAGTATAGCTGAACTATGACCTCAGAAATGAGCCAGTATACATACCTGCTGATGTTGGTCTAAACTGAAAAGAATTAGCATACATGAAAGAGCAGATTTTTACATTTGGCATGCTTTTAAGTAAAATGTGTGCTTTAGAAAAATAACACTTTATTCTTCCTCTTTCCAAGTTGATACAGAAAGGCACTAAGCTGGTTTTGGAGCAAGTTGTGACTTCAATTGCATCAGTGGCAGATACAGTGGAGGAGAAGTTTGTTCCCTACTATGATTTATTTATGCCCTCCTTAAAACACATTGTTGAAAATGCTGTTCAGAAGGAATTAAGACTTCTACGAGGGAAGACTATTGAATGCATCAGTCTAATTGGTCTTGCTGTGGGCAAAGAAAAGGTAAGCTTAGATTTTATACAATGGTCTAAATATATTTTTTAATGCCTTTGTTTTTTGTGGTGTTAGCATTGAATTAATATAATCACTTGTTAAATGTACAGCTATATTTTTGCCGATTTCTATGCTTATCTTTGTGTTTTCCTTCTGGGGTGATTATCTTGCTGCTTAGATTCACAAACTTGCCATAGAATCTTATTGTAGCTTAAGTAATTCTTGTCACACTAAAGTTTTTTTTGCCTTAAGAGAAATGCTGTGACATCTTATTTAGGCAGTGTTGGGGCAAAATGTGTGCAGTTCAAAGGAAACTTAGTATGCTTTTGTATGTGGATGCCTGAAAAAGTTTAACTTAAGTGAGCATTTATGTCTCTGAAAAGTAGCGTCTTAATTTGCCTTTAAAAACATAGTCGTTTCCTGTATTCAGTTTATGCAGGATGCATCAGATGTAATGCAACTCTTATTAAAGACACAGACAGACTTCAGTGATCTAGAAGATGATGATCCACAGGTATGTTAAAATGGTGTCTTTATAACTATTTGGTATTAAAAATGTTTCTTGTATACATGATGTTTCTGCCCGCTCTGTAGCCCTTCAGGCTGATTGTCCAGCCTGTCTTAATAAAACTTGACATTGAGATGGCCCTAGAATCTTTCACAGAAGTGTGGTTTGGAAATGAGACTTCCAGGACCTATATTTGCTGAAGAAATTTGAGCTTGCTGTCACCTTCTTATAAATAGATCAACAAGACTTGTTAGGCAGCTGTTACAATGAGCAGAGAGCTATTTTGACTTTTACATTTGAAATACCCCTCTGAAAACACAGTACTACACTCTTTTTTTTCTTTTTTCTCTATTTTACCATTTTCAGGAATGTGGCCCAGTAGTATCATGTAAATCTGGGAAGTATTTCAGAAAAAAATTTATTTTTTAAAACAGGCACTTACAATGCAATCGTGAATCTTACACTGTCACATTTTTCCATGTATAGCTACTTTGATCAGAGGTACTGTCAAGGTGTTGTTAGACTTGGGATGTCTTTTGAAGATGCATTTTTATATGGATTGCATATTGGATTACTTCTCTTTGAAAAAAGATTTATGGACTGCTGACAAATTCTTTTTAAAAGTCCTATTCTCTAATGTATTTCCGTTATGCTTTCCTTTTAAGTATGCATTAAAATAAAATGTGGGACATGAAAATTCTGCCTTCTCTTTTCTAGATTTCTTACATGATCTCTGCATGGGCCAGAATGTGTAAAATTCTTGGAAAGGAGTTCCAGCAGTACCTTCCTGTTGTCATGGGACCTTTAATGAAGACTGCATCCATTAAACCTGAAGTAGCTCTTTTAGACAGTAGGTTTAAGATGATGATTTGCTTTCAATAATATATTGACATAAATGATTTTGTAGCACTTTTAGATTATTTTTCCTCCCCTCTGTATAACAGCTCAAGATATGGAGAATATGAGTGATGATGATGGTTGGGAATTTGTAAGCATAGGCGATCAGCAGAGTTTTGGAATTAAAACTGCAGGCCTTGAAGAAAAAGCAACCGCATGCCAGATGCTGGTGAGTAATTGAAGAGTTTTAGTGATCTATGTGTTTCTGGTCAATTGAATCGGAAGCCAAAATCTGTAATCAAAATACTCTTTTTTGTCTCATGAAAGAGTTTTTTGGGTGATACTGCTTAGTTTGAATTATAGGCGCTTTGTTGTGTGTGGTTTACTTGATTAAAAATACATTATTTAGTTGGGAGCTTAAAACTTTTTTAAATGAACAGATAGTTTTCCTTTGTTAACAAAACTTAAGGAATTGGATATGTTGAAAAGTAGTTCCTTTCTACAAATATTGCTGTTTCTGAATTTGTTTTGGAAAATACATGCATGCCCTAAGAGTGAGAATTCATGCTGTATCAGGGTTTCTCAAATTACCACAGCTGAGGGGGAAGGTAAATGGATTATTGCTTGTTTTTTAAAATAAAATAAAAAACCCTTGCACTTTTAACAATATCTCTCTCACTTTTACCTAATTGAATAATCGAAGTATTTTCTCTTAGAAGAGGCATATCTGTGCTCTATTTTTCAGGTTTGCTATGCAAAAGAGCTAAAAGAAGGATTTGTGGAATACACAGAGCAAGTTGTAAAGCTGATGGTTCCATTGTTGAAGTTCTATTTCCATGATGATATCCTATTAACAAATTCCGCTGTGAAAACATAAACTTAGAATCAAAATTGTGCTTGCTGTTTTCCTAAATGAATTGGAAGTGTTAGTGTTAAAATATTATGTGGCTTTATAGCAGAAATGGTTTCAGAGAATGTTGTTTTAGACACCCGGTTTTAGGCAGTGTATTCCTACTTTTCCCCCTAGTTTCTTTTTCAATAAGCGATCAGTAGAAAAAGTGATTTTCAGGTAACAAAGCAGAAGAGAACTTAAACAGCTTTTCTGTCATGGCCTGAGAAAGGCTTGAAGCCACTTTTAAATAGCAGACAGTGTAATTTTCCTATGATTTAATCTCTTGTCTGATTAAGAAATCAAATGCATGGATTGTAATGAAATGAATTTCAGGTAGAAAACTAGGAACTTCGTTATGGTGACAGGGTCTTAAATTCCAAGAACATTGTTGATGTATTTCATTATTGCTTGCTGTATTTCCTTAATAATGACACGTGTTCGAGTGGCAGCGGCAGAGTCGATGCCCCTTCTTCTTGAATGTGCCAGGGTTCGTGGGCCAGAGTACCTCACACAGATGTGGCACTTCATGTGTGATGCGCTCATCAAAGCCATTGGGACCGAGCCCGAGTCCGATGTCCTCTCAGAAATAATGCACTCTTTTGCAAAGGTAACATTCTTACAAATTTCATGGTGTTACTGTTTGTAACTTTTTGAAGTAAGAACTGACATGTTTGATGTTCCTTTAAATGGCTTGAATAAATGCAAGGGTTCCTCTACAGGAAATTTGTTTTGACTATAAATGTTGTTATAGCTGATGGGAAAAGTTGTAATTTTTTTTTCAAAAATCTCAAAGTATTAACCTAAAACAATTACCAAATTTGTTCCATTTTAACCACAAGCAACCGAAATTATAGGTATGAAATGTACAGTGGTACTATGCCTGACTTGTATAATTTGAGCATTGATTACAGTATCACTGTTCTACTAGTATTATTCCTGCTAGTGATCCAGAACATGTATTAATATTCTTTGCATGCTTAGATTTCATTAAGACTGCTCATGTTAAATTTTAAAGCTGAAAAACTGGTTGTTTTATTTCACAAGTGCATTGAGGTAATGGGAGATGGATGCCTTAACAATGAACACTTCGAAGAACTTGGAGGAATACTGAAAGAAAAACTAGAAGAGCACTTTAAAAATCAAGAATTAAGACAGGGTAAGTTAACACAAATCCTGTTAACATGTGATATGGCGGTTCTTTAAAGCAGAATTTCTAATTATTTCTGAACACAGAGAAAAAAACAGTTTAGATTTCTTTGATTTGTATATTTATGTTAAGTAATTGGACTTTGAAACAACATAATCCATGAGTTATATTTGTAAGCTCTTGGAGGATGAAGAAGATGGCATCATTTTCAGCAATGCTGTAGTTTAATCAAAAGTGATGGATGGGCAGATTGACTTGAAAGACTGCACATCTATGGTGTTATCATTTCTGTGGGATTTTTGCATCTCAAGTCTTTGCAGTTTTCTCAGAGCAATGGTAGTTTCTCATTTCTATGCACTTTTCTTGTCTTTGTGGATAAGCTGGTGTTTTTATTTCTATTTCCTGTGCTTTTTTACATATTCTTAAGCTGAGCTGTCCAGTACTTCTTGCTTTTCTGTGAAAGCTTTTTGAAGCTTCTTAAAGATGGAAAATTCCCGTTGCATCTTCAGCTACTGTTTCCTAAATTTGTTTCTGCATAATTTTCCCTTTGACAGGCTTCTTATTCACCTACAGAAAGGTAGTGGTTTAATTTTTTTTTTTGTTTTTAATTTAGTGAAAAGACAAGATGAAGACTATGATGAACAAGTTGAAGAGTCATTACAAGATGAAGTAAGTTAGTTGAACAGGTTTTCCACTCAAGTCTTTCCACATCAAGCACCAGGATAAAATACTGCTCAAATATGCTTTCTACTCAGAGCATAGTGCATCCTCAGTATTATTTCTTCATACAAGAATGTTGTTACCGTAGTCTTTCAAAACTTTCAGTAAGAAATGAGTCACACTACATTGGTGAATTAGAAAACATGAAAGGTTTCCTTGTCGGTATACTGAAGTAGGAAATTCAGGATATAGTTTTATATTTTCTTCATCCTCTCAAAACAATTTTCAGATGACATTAACACTGATGCAGATTTGACAGCAGATTATTTAATCACCGAATAAGCTGAGTTGCAAGGGACACACAAGGATCATTGACTCCAACTCCTGGCCCTGTACAGAACCGTCGCCAAGAATCACATCGTGTGCTTGAGAGCTTTGTCCAAATACTCCTTGAACTTAGACAGACTTGATTCTGCAACCACTTCCCTGGGGGAGCCTGTTCCAGTGCCCAGCCACCCTCTGGGTGAAGAACCTTTTCCTGATACCAGCCGAAACCTCCCCTGACACAACTTCAGGGCATTCCCTCGGGTCCTGTCACTGGTCACCACAGAGAAGACATCAGTGTCTGCTCCTCCTCTTCCCCCAGTGAGGAAGTTGTAGACTGCAATGTGGTTGTCCCTTGGTCTAGCCCTGCTGACTTTTTCTTTAAGCCTTGCAAGCTAGGTGGCTCTTAACCTTGGGCCTCTATACCTCCTGATTCCATGACATCTGGCATGTCACATCAGGAGCCTGTCTCAAAAAGAATAGCCCAAAAACAGCATCAGAGATGGACAGCAGGATAAACAGCTGCCAGAATGTGTTTGCTTTTGAGAGAATACCAGAGTAACTACTTACACCCTAAGGTACCAAAGTGAGTTAATAGTTTAAAGTGGAGGTGATTGTAGAAGAGGTACAATAATTTTATTAAATCATTATTAATATGGAGAGAGAGAGAGAATAATATGACTCCTGCTTGTAACATGAGACAAAGGATGCTCAGTAAATTTAAGAACTAAGAAAATTTTATGAAGCTTGATCACATGAGTTTAATCTGTATGCAGACTCCAGAAATCATGCACCCATATGTAAATACCGTCTTAAATAATGGTATGGTTCTTGAGCTTCTTTTTAGGCTTTTTAGAATTAGGCCAGCATTCAAGAGGATGGATTTTTGTAGCCTCCAAGACCCTTTTATTTCCTATGTGTCACTCTGTACTGATAATGAGAAAAACTGCAAGCAGGCAGCAGTTTCAGAAAAGCTGAGTCCGTACTCTGCAACAGAGTTGCAAGGCATTTTAAAAAATGTTCTAATGTTTGCAGATTTTTCTGTAAAGTCTGAAGAAAGATTTGTCTGCATTACCTTGTGAAAGAAGGGGTGGAACCAAAATGTCATTTGCCATATGGACAGAATTAACATATGGTAATGAGTAACATTTGGATATACACCTTTGGTCTCAGAGTATGTTTATGTAGCCGTTACCTCAAGGCAGCAGAAATACAAGCACAGAAGTCATGAAGGTTACTCAAATAGTAGTTTCAGATACAGCCCTCACTTCAGTAGTCACTAAATTGCTGATTTGGTAGGGTGGAAGGCATACATCAAGCAAAAGTTCCATCTCTTCCTAAGCATCTGTTATCAACTACTGGTTAACAGGCACTACCAGGCTCGGTAGACCTTGTGATGTGCTGCAGCAGTTCTCTACTCCTTAATGTCATTCCAGGGTTACTGCTTGAGTTGTAATGCCAAAATTGTATCACTAGGAAGGGTTTAAATATCCACTCATGGGAAGCTGCCTGTTGTGCGAGAAATAGTTACTAATTTGTCACCAGAAGGTGGGAAAGGTGAAGGTCACTAGGGACCAGAAACTAGCTGTACTGTTTTCCCTGCCTGTTAAAATATAATCTGGTTAAAGGGACTGTACTGAATACAACAGAAATGGCTATAAAAGGAGTTTTCCCACCATAAGTGTGTCCAGGGAATAACCCTTACCTGTAGATATAACTTGAATTGATAGCTTTGAGGTAAGACTCTTTACTTGACCACTTTGAGGTATTAACTGGGCAAGTTGAAAAATAAACAAGAGGAAGATAATAATATTTGTTGTTTTTTTGCTGCAATCTTTGTCACAAAGTCATAAACTGTATTCCATTAGTTTAGATACCTTAACACTTCGTGTGAGTTCCACTCTGTTAAAGATTGTTAGTCTTCATGTGAATTGTATCCTTTTCCTTTCAGGATGACAGTGACGTTTATATTTTGACTAAAGTATCGGACATTTTGCACTCAATATTCAGTAGTTACAGGGAGAAGGTACTGCCATGGTTTGAGAGGTTACTTCCACTAATTGTCAACCTAATTGTAAGTAGCTTGCTTTCCTTTAGTTTAAATTTTGTTATTTTTTCTGATGCTTTAATATGTCTTCCATGCTGAAGTCTTAGAGAGCTTGGTAGATAAAAGGTAGCAATTACTGTTTTACAAAGCAGAAGGTTCATTCTAGATGAAGAATGATGTTGTTATCCTGTGCTTTTTGAGCAGGGTCGCTTCTGTGCTACTTAAAATTGTGTTGCAAGACCCAGGGTCATTGACACGCATAACTGGTTTGAGAAATTTAATTTCCTTGAGACTGTCCAGTATCTCTAAAATGGATTTCAAGAGGAGGGCCAAAAAAGTGTTGCAGACTCGTGGGGAAAAATTGAAACTTCTGTTTCTACTCTGTTACAGATCTATAGGTGCAAAAACAGACACCTGGATTTTGTTTTGTTCATGGTATTGCTGGAACTATCAGTACCGCAAATTATGTGGTTTTAGGATTGAATTTAATCCATGGAGATTTTAACAAAAGTATTCAACCACTGTTCCTTGTTTGCATAACCATTGGCTGTACAATAATTTCAGGGTGTCCTAACTGTTGTGTGTTTGTGCCGCAGTGTCCACACCGGCCGTGGCCAGACCGGCAGTGGGGGCTGTGCATCTTTGACGATATCGTGGAGCACTGCAGCCCTGCCTCCTTCAAGTATGCCGAGTACTTCCTGAGGCCCATGCTGGAGTCGGTGTGTGACAGCAGCCCGGAGGTTCGGCAGGCGGCTGCCTATGGAGTGGGAGTGATGGCCCAGTTCGGTGGGGACAGCTACCGGCCCTTCTGCCCAGGTACGCGGCTCACAGGGCTCTTGGAATGCGGGGGTTGGGGGCAAGAAATAAGAATGGCTCACCTTTTGGTTGATGGAGTCTCTTCCCCGTGGGAGTGAAGTAGATTGCCAGTATAACCTGTGTGGTAGACGGGTGATGGATTGATAAAGTACCTGAGTTCCTCAGGCTTTTATTGTTGTTCTGCTTAGTAGCATTTCTGCTGCAGCACTTACTGCTTAGCCAACTTGATTTACATATTCTTTTTTAAGATATGATCTGACATGCAAATGTTAATTTCCTAAAAACCATCTTTCTGATACACAGCTGTCTCATAGATGCTTTCTACTAATATTAATGTGGTTACATATTGATGCAAATGCCTTTGGATGTCTGGAAAAACTACACAAGAGACTTATATTAAGGAATAGCCTAGAATACAACTAATGTGGCTCTTTGCTTTCCATTTATATAAAAAGGACCCTGATTTCTGTGAAGTAAGAAATGAAATGAATGTGATAATACTTATCAGAAACACTTTGTCTCCTTTCTTTCTGAATGTTTTGCATTTCTTTGAAATTTCAAATTCATCTTCAAATTTAAAGAAATAATTGTCTGCTAAGCACTCCTCTTGCCAGTCACCAAAGTTTATTTTGCACACTAAATAGCACCCCTTATCAAAAGTTTTCCTTTTTTTTCTCTAAGAAAATATTTAGTCATCTAAGTATGTATTTAAAATATGTATTTCACATTAATCTTAAATGAAAGCTGAATTTGATGATGTAAGAAGATGAGAATAATCTGATAGGGATTAACACAAATCTTGCCTACATCAATCAGGGTTGTAATTTTCATTGCTAATGTAAATATAACTGTTACATGGTAACAATCAGGATGAGGTGTCTTTTTTAAAAGAAAAGAAAAAAAGTGGTGTGGGAAGCCTTGCAATGAATCATTAAGAGCATGAAAATTTAGAATTGTCTAGACGGTTCTGATTTTGAAATTTATTGAGCTTTTTAGCATCTGTTGAACTCTTAATTTTATTTTTCATTAATTACACTTTCTCTTACCCCACTTAAACTTTGTAACATCTTTGATCCTTTTCTTTGTATTTGGACAAATAGTCCTTTATTATGCCCAGATGCATGGCTTCTTCTTAAGTAGAATTTTAGATAAAATAAACTTTCTACTTTACAGCATACAGTTTATTAGCAGATACCTCAAAATGTCTGTACCTTTTGTACATACATGAAAGACCTTTGTGATTTATTTTAATAGGTGAAGATATGCCGTGATTAAAAACAAAGTAAATCCATGGCGTTAGACATTAGCTACCACAGGTTTTGGTATTTCTCTGAAGAACATCATGTTTGTGACCTTTTATTTGTAGCTTATTTTCTTTACTGATTAATATATAGCACTGGCATATTGTTCTTTTGCAAGTTTGAAGAATGTAAAGACTCTTTAGAAAAATCAGAGGTATTGATATGAGTATTTTTGGCAGTCAGTTAAAAATGTCCAGGAATATAGGGAGAACTTGTAAATGGTACGTGAGCTCCACTGATGAAACAAACAGCACTAAACCCAGATTTTGTAAAGAGCAAAGAAATAATATGGAAGGAAAAACTACATCAAATAAGTAACTTTCTAAACAGGGATACAAGGTTACAATAGATGCTACCGGCAAGGTTACTTCTGTTATGCGGGTGAAAGTGTATAATTACCTGTTCTCTCTGAAAATTGTATCGATCAACTGCTTGCATTTCTTCCTAAATCACATCAGTGGCCTCAAAACTGGGTGGTGCCAGATGTCAGAGCAGTCACTCTTTGGAAGAAAGTTTAACATTACAGAAGATGGATCTTTTATTGTCAAAAAGCTTTTTTAAGGTTTATCTAACACAACATCTATGTGAGAATGGATCTGTTTTATAGACAAGATGAAAACTTGTAGGCTGTAGGGAGATTATTGCTGATTCATTTTGATACTCTCCTAATTTTAGAGTTGCAAGGACACACATACTTACAGAATCATCCGTTAGTATTAGTGATTGAGATACAGATGAGATGAGTTTTAGCTTCAGTGGCCTTGAAAACCTGAGGTATAAAATGCAGACTCCGTTGGCCTGGACATTGTAGACCTCTCTGAAACAGATTCTGCTTTGCAGAACAGTCCAGCATCATTATCCTGCATTCTATACTTAAGCTAGCGGGTCTGATGTTCCTGTAGCTCTGTAATGTTTAACAGTTTTTTCCATAGCTGCTTAATTCTTCAAAAATCAAATACAGTGGACTTAATATAGAAAGTGTGACTGTGTATTCTTTAACTGCAAAACTGCTACTTACTCATCAAAATTCAGTAGTGTGAGATCTTGCTCTTCCTCAGTAGTTAGGGTTATTTTGAAGCGTGCTTTCTGTACAATTCCACAACCTGTTTACTGTGTTGATCTAGAATTTCACAGCTTTAGCATTTTATTTTTAGCAGAACACAAGGACGATTGTTCCTGCTTGCATGTAGTGTGCTTGGAAGTCTGCATGGACACTAGTAGCCAAAAATGTGACATTAATCTCCATTTAGAAGTGTGCATGTGGTTGCTGTAGTTAACGTGACTGTTAAAAATATCTAATTACTGTTAACCTGGGAAGAAAACTGGCATTTTTCCTCTACTGAAAGACATTTCCTTTCCTTGATTTTTATGATCTAAACTATGCCAAGTTGATTCACCAGATGAGATTACTCCTATGAGCTTTTCCTAGGGCACCTTTTAGTGGTGGGAGGTGTGTATGTGTACATACATACATATTTTCATATACAGATGTGCCTACCAGCAGTAGATATGCAGCAGGCGTACACTGAGGATGTGCACTACAGTTCACATTATTGTGAATGTCACTATAGCAGTGCTTTTCCTCCTCCTGTGTTTATAGAGCATATTCAATTAAACAGATAATGTTTGCTATCTAAGGTGTTTTGTGTGTTTTAGATTGCATAAGTCCAATTGAGGGACATGGGAAGATTATTTTCTTCTCAACTTCTAAAGCAAATTCAAACTTTTGCAGTAGCTGTTTTCTTTGGTTTCCTTGCAGAGCTTTATTTATCTGTTTGGTTTTCATATGATAATTACTGAGCAGAGAAGAACCTAGAAGCAGTGGAACATTGAAATGACTGGATTTTAGTGCTCGGAAGACAAAAAATCCTCGTTTTAATACATACAAAGTCTCAAGTAGAATTTGTAATACTAATAAAATATAGCTTGATTGTTCATTAAACTTTATTCTTGTGTTGTTTAACAATTAGAGGCACTTCCATTGCTGGTGAGAGTCATTCAGTCACCAGATGCCAAAGCCAAAGAGAACGTCAATGCAACAGAAAACTGCATTTCAGCGATAGGAAAGATAATGAAGTTCAAGCCTGACTGTATAAATGTTGAAGAAGTCCTTCCACACTGGTTATCGTGGCTTCCACTTCATGAAGACAAAGAAGAAGCTGTTCATACTTTCAATTATCTGTGTGACTTACTTGAGAGGTAAGGCGAAGACTTCATACTAATGCATAAAGCCTGTTATAAACAGTAAACCTGCCCTTTCCTTGCACTCCTTTTCCAACATATGGGTTAGAGAAGATAATTTGGAATGTCAGAACTGAGCCTTGCCTGATGTTATTGCTGCTTTTTTAAAAAATTATTTTTCTTGTCCTAAATAGTGTTTGTATGGCTGGAAAGAATCCCGGCTGCTTTGTATATACTTAATAGGAAAGGATCACCAGAAAACTTGTATAGAAAATTTGAGGAAAATTTTTGATACTCTGCTTACGTATCAGCACTAGTAACTCATCAGGTCTTTTCTCTTAAAAGCAGCACACATGCTCTTGTAGCTTTCTTTTTGTAACTTTTATAAGTTTTTATAGTTTTGCACCTTTTTTCTTTCTGACAAAGTGAAGTATAAAGTAGAGAAATAATATGGAAAAAATAATTGTACAGTGCTATCTCCCATAGTAATTATTTCAATTATTATTGAAAGCACAGTTTATTCTTTTGATTCGTGCTCCCTGCCATAGATAAATGGATAAAAAAAACTAAATTGTTATTCTACTGTGGTACACTTCATAAATGAGTGAAAGAATGTAGCCTCTGAGGTGTTACGTAGTAAGCACATTCTGGCTGCCACTGTATTACATCTTAGGGGAAGAATATAAAGATTTCTTACAGCCTTTTCTATTTTGTGAATAGCTTGTATCTCTTGGTGCTTTGTTAAGGCAAAGTCTCAAAATGGCAACTGAGGTCCCTAGACTGATTATAGAACAGTTATTTAGAGACACCATAATAATGCTGCCAGGTGTGCATGTAAACAGGAACATAGAAATTGGGCCTTGCAGTACCAGCACACTTCTGTACCCAGTTTTGTGCAGGTGGCTCTGCCTGGCTGTCTGCTTCTCTGGAGCTCTGCCAGTCCTACATTCACAGCCTCTGCATTCCAGCAGTGGCACATGGCAGGGCTGGAAGTAGATCATGTGTTCCACACAGATTCCTGATTGCTAATACTCCTCCACTCCAACATTTGGCTGGGAAAGAGGAAGCAGAGCTGCTTGCTTGCTGTGTCATCGAGCGTGCTGGCAGAGAGCTGAAATCACCAGCGCTCTTGATGCCAGTAACACAACGTCCTGGGAGGCACAGAGAGAGGAATAAGTACTTTTAGGCAGGGTATTTCTGTCACCTTGTTTACAGTTCCATCTGCATGGAACTCAGCCATTCTTTAAAGTTCAGAACTTCTTCCTGATAAAGTTTAGGCTGAGTAAAGAATCAGCTGGTTAAATATTAACAGAAGGGGGAACATGCTGCCTTTGTCAGCAGGCAACAAAGCTGTGCATACTTATTCAGCTGTGTGAAACTTAAATCTAAATAAGCAGCTTTAGAATAAGATCATTCAAAATGACTTTACTTATGTGCAAAGTGTTTACATTATTTTTAGTTAAACATTAATTCCTTTGCAATATATATTTTGTAACAGCAATAACCCAGTTGTCCTCGGTCCAAACAATTCCAACCTTCCCAGAATACTTGGTATAATTGCGGATGGTGAAATCCATGAAGCTATCAAACATGAAGATCCATGCACCAAGCGGCTGGCTAATGTTGTTCGCCAAGTGCAGGTAAATAAATGCTTGCTTAAGTATAAAGGCAATATTTAGAATCTGTTTGCAGAAGTAACTAAACTGTTAAACCAGTTTTGAGAGCCTTATCTCCTTAGTAAATAATGGTTCAACCAGTGATCTTGGAGATCCTTGGACATTCCTTGAATGATTGATGGTGAAACTTGGTGACATTTGCACTTGAATAAAATAACTGTGACTAACTTACATGCAGTGAGGTGGTTAATATGTGAGCCAGTATTCGTTTTTTGTGAGTTTTTTTCTGAGTCAGAAATTAGAATCTAGAGAGAAATCTGCATGTCCTTTTACCAGTGAACTGTACTGCAGTATTTGATCTGAGATGTGGTTCTTGTAAGGGTCGCCAGCATCCTGTGGAGACTTTTTAATACTGCAGCAGCTTGGGTTCTTTGTTAGAGAATGAATGCAAACCACAAATTATTTCACTACTGCCTGTCTTAATCCAGTGCAGATATAGCTGGCTGTTCAATGTTTTCCCTGCCTTTGGGGAGCTGCCTTAAGGTTCAGCTCCTTTATGACAAAATGAGTCACTTAATGATGATGGGGATGTCCAGGTACTTAAGCAATGCTTCTCTAGTGCTCATAGTGCAGATTTGCTCCAGGGCCAAATGTTGTTGGGTGGATGTAGCACTAATGAGAGAAAGGAGTGTGCCTGGTAAGCATCTTGCTCATGAAAAAGTATGCAGGATTTTGAGCAGCAGATGTTCAATTATTGACCTTTCTACCTGACCTGGCAAAATTCAGGTTCAAGAATTTTAGGAACACCTGATGTTAGAAAGGATTCACCTGTATGAGTGTATCAGCCAGAGAGATCCATTATGTCTGGTAGAAAAAGTTGTTAAAATTTCGCAGGCGTAAAGAGAAAGAAATTGATCCAAGTTTTAAAGTAAAAGTGGTGTAAGTGGCTGCTCTAAGTTCTGCCTGACACATACAAATCCTTGCTGTTAGTCAAGTGTGGGAATGGGACTTTGTATTAGGGTTTACCTAATGCATTTGTTCTTTTTACCTCAAATCATCAAAGTTAGATGATGATTTATTTTTTTAACAATACAGTGGCACATACATATATAGATCAGCTGTGTACAGCAATGTCTGGTTTCGGCCACGATTCATAGGAACATTAATATGAGACAAGAGCTTCAGCATTGGCTGAATTATTTGCCTTCAGACCAGGGAGTTAAAAAAAAATCTTAGAAGTTGTGCCTTTTTGTACTAGTTTGAAAGCAAACCAGTGAGAGACTTGAAATCAGAACTACAATTTAATAGGATAACTAAAAATAAATACAATAGTACAAAAACACTGGCAGTCAGGATACAGTCTTGACACCCTGTTGATCAGGGTGGTGGTAGCAGTCCTCTTGAGGCAATAGATATGGTTCTGTTGAAGCTGTGATCCTGTAGAAGGGATCTGGTCTTACTCTGAAGATCCAGTGGTGGCTATGTAGCTCTTGTCCTCTGGGAACCCAGTAGGTAAGGGCTGAATGTGGTGTTCCAAACCTCAGATTATATCCAGGGAGGAATGCTTGGTTCCTCCCCCTGGGCGGAGCATCTCACAATGGGATGGTGTAATTTTATGAGTCATGCAGTGAGGCTTGATAGCCCTTTAACAGAAAAATATCTCTCTGGAGAGAGTTATCAAGGGCTGTGTCAAGAACACTGCCCCACCTGGTTTTAACAGATGGTGATAGAGTAAGATACTTTGGTTACATCTTACATTGTAACCTAAGGCACTTTTAAAAACTACAATTTTAACACAGTGTTACCAATCTTGTTTCTCTGGCTTAAGAAAAGCTGAAAGACTTTTACTGGCTGTAAGAGTTATACTATGACAGGAATTTTCAAGATTGTGTAGTTGCTAGCAAGCTCCTGCTTCCCAGGTTCTATGAGACTTTTTTTTTTAAATGATCTCAGTAAACTGTTTCACTGCCAGTGTCTGACATGAGCAACATGGTCATTATAGGAATTGAATAGAAACTTTTTTACTTAGGTATTGTCAGGCCAGAAATATTTCAGTGTAAAGTATCAATTTAAACGTGCATCAGAAATGCTGGAAGAGTACATTTAGTTCTGCAATATTTCACTGTACATTAAGAGGCTAAAATGCCTAATGTTATTTAAAACTACACCCAGAAACTTAAAAGCATTTATTTTTGAATTTTGTGAATCCATTTTTATATTTTTCAAAATTTTTAGATTTTGAGAAAAGGGCATTATAATAGAACTGAATGTAAAATATTCCAAATATAAATTAAACTTCTTTTAAATTTTGCTTAAATTATACTGTTGTTGCAAAAGCCAATCTAAAGACCTAAAGTCAGTCACCTGCACTTTTTTCCCTGTCATTGTACTAAAGAAAGCAGAGTGCCAATTGCTTTCAGTTTCTATTCATAAGTGAATAAATACCTTTTCCTCAATGTTGATTAATATTCAGCACTTTTCTGGTGCCATTAGAACAGTCCTTACTGATGGTGACTTTAAAAGCTAATGTCTCAGCTGTGGGCTGTAGTAGTGCAGATGAAGGGTTTACATTTTCCCAGACAGATCTGCAGTTCTCTCTGGGAAGAGAGACCATTCCTTTCACTAAAGAGCCACACCCTGTGTTGGCAGCAGAATTTTGCACACCCACATGTGGCTCATCGTGCTGTAATCACCTTGAAGCTCTGAGTGTGTTACTGCTGCACCAGTGCCCAAAACACTCATGTGGAAGAGGCATGGTTCAGTTTTGCCTGAGCAGTGGTCTTTTAACTTCAGTGCAAAACGGAGCAAATGGTTTAGGCTGTGATTAACTAACACAGGAGTGTAAGTTGTCAACCCACGTAGTAGTTACAGGGAGTTCCCAGGAGTTCCGAATCAATTACTCTGCTGCTGTTTAGCCTTTTGGAGCATCTCACGTTGAACCTATGTAGCACGCTGTGTATAACTGAAGATTTCAGTATCTTTGGCTAATATATTACAAATATAAGCTGAGCCAATGTTGAGCTTTGTAAACATGGCAAAGTTTAGGATGTGCCTTGGACACTTTCAGCCTGTGTAAAGACCACTTCTCATTTTTTTCTAGACATCCGGAGGACTGTGGACTGAATGCATATCACAGCTCAATGCAGGTCAACAGGCAGCCATACAGGAGCTCCTGAACACTGCTTGAAGGGCCTTAATTATCATCTGCAAGAAAACTAACTCCAAATAAACGTTTACCCTATTGTTTAGGTTTCTTTTGTTTCTTTTCTGAGTAAAACCAGAACTGTAGTGCGTGTAGGCCATTCTTCTGCAACCTACAGGCAGTGGCAGCAGGAAGAAGCATTCTTTCAGAACGGTGTTTAAATCGGTTTCTGTCCCACAACACGGAAGAAGTTTCCTGTAAACCCTACAATAGCACTGAAGAGTATTTTTCTAACGGTATCAGCCATCCATACGATGGTGAAAGGGAAACAAGTTGAATTTTCTCATTAGATATAAGACCTTCAGCAGTAGATGTACGTTATAACAGATAAACGTTTCTCTACATCTAGTGTTAATTGTATTAATTGGAGTGTGAGTCTTTGTAGGGTAGAAAGTGTCCTTCTGCCCAACAAGGTAGTAGATCAAAAGATGAAAAACTGAAGACAAACATCGAGCATGAAGACCTCATTGATCGCACTTTTGAATCCCAAAACCAACTTGTACAGTGACTCAATGAGGAAAGCTGTTCAGCTTCCAGCCCTTGAATGTGAAGTCTCTTTGGCATGTCTGACAGTATCTCATTCACTCCTCAATAAATGACATTGAAACACAAGAAGCTTGTGTAGAAATTCAGTGATGTGTGGTTCTTTTAATTTACTCTTGTGAAAAGATGAAAATAACAAACTATACAAGTCACGATTTTATATTTGAAACTTTGTATATTGTTGCCTATTACAGATTTTATGCTTTTTTGTTTCTTGACTTTTTAACAAATTTTTCACCTGAGTGTGTAGAATGGAAACTTAATGGCATTCCTTGTGTGACAGTAAATTTACATATCTTTACTTTAAAATGTTTTTCATGTCAGATGCAATTGCATTTCTTAACTTATAAAATGTAGTGATGTTCCAGCTGCAAATGTGCAACGTGATCTGGTAGGCAGCAAACCTGTTGTAGTAGCCTGTGTTTCATTTAAAACAATCATGCAGTTGACAGCCTGACCTGAAAGAATCAGAAAACCTTCTGAGGTCCTTCTGGTACTTTGAGAGCAATACATCATCTACCAGCAAACATAGAGTATCTGATTTCTAACAAAGGTGAGTGAGGTTTTTGCACTCTGTTACTTCAAAGCTGTTAATATATGCATTGATCTTTAAAAACCTAAGTTCTTACTGAACTGTTCTTCAGGTTGATCTCAGTTGTCTCTTGAAACAGATCTTTTCACAAAGAGGGTGTAAGTTTTCTTCCTTTATAATAAGAAAAGGTAGAACTTAACATGTAATAAATGTCTCTCTTACTAAAGAATAAATTTAGTTTTGCCTTTGAAAGCATTTCAGAAAAGAAAATACAGAATGAGGTGTACCAAAACCAGCCCAGGACCATTACACCCAAAGGTTTGTGAGACAAACTGCCTTAACCATAGAACTTGACAAGGTAGTTTGTTTAGAGGCAGCTGAAACAGTGCAACAAAGTACTGTTCCAATTTTCATTTTGTTCAGTATTGTTAATCTCTTATTTACAGAAACTCAAGCATTCATACATCTGGAAGACGAATGCTAAGGATAGGATACCAGTACTGTGAGAGAACTAGTAAGCCATGTCAGTTATCTCAAGCACTGGTCCTGACAATATCAATTGTGCTATACTGTATCCATCATCTTTTTTCTTTGTGGGGTTTGACTTTCTAAGTATTTGTTATTTCAATTTCCCCTCAGTCTAAAACATGTAAATTTTTCCTTGCAGCAAACATTTTGTACTTTTTCCCAGAGCTTCAGGCTTAGATTTTTTTCCCCTTTCTTTAGACTGTGTGGTGAGAATTGTAGCACATTTGGCATTTCCCAGAAACAGCATCATCCTGGCTCTTTGTAACATAAGCAGCATTTGAATTGCTCTCCTAATGGACCAACTGTAATCCTCTTGCCTCCCTTTCAGTCCAAGTAACTGAGAACAAATAGAACCAGGAGATGGAATTACTCTGTGTGCCAGAGCCAGCATAGAGCAACTTTGCAGTTGCTTCTACCTTGTTAATCGTTTTATCAAAGCAAAGGGCACCGAATGAATCACTGTCAGCCTGACAGGTAGGTTGTTTCCAGGTCCTACCTGGAGATGTATTCTTGCCTGTCCCCACTGACCTTGTCAGGGTTAATTCAAAAGCTTCTGTGGCGTTTTCTCAATTTGCACAAGCTTTAAAAACTATGCTCCCTTTCCACCTATTTAAAAGCTGTCTAGATAACTTAATCTTGGCTTTTCTGATTCCTTAATACAGAATTTTTAAGCAGTCAACCATTCCTGTTCTTCATTGCACTTAAGTACTGTTGCCCAAAGAAAGTATAGTAGTAGAACAGTAGCTTTCTCTGCAGCTATCTAAAAATTAGGTGTCATCCTTATGAAGGAGCCAAAGTAATCAAACTGTGGTACTGATATGGAAAATGCAGTTTTGATTCAACCATTTTTCCAGAGTATAATTCCAATCTTGCTTTAACAAGCTGCTCAGCTATTGTGTGGGTTGAGAGATGTACCTAGTATAAAGAGCACTGCAAACAATAGAAGTGCTTTGCTTTGCCCAAAGAGGTACCAAATCCACCATAGACATCCACACAAAAGTTCTCAAAGTTTCTCTCAGTAACAAAGCACAACTAGAGAACACCATGCAAGTGTTCCAGTACTGGAGTTCCATTAGCCTGTTTAATAAGCATTGATGGTAACTGGTGTTCATGAGCACTGCTTTCAAAGTAGCTCATCACCCTGAAGTGTGGGTGAGTTCCCATCTAAACTCTCACCCGTTCTTATTGTTCTGAAGGTGAAGCTACTTACTTTGTGTTTGCAGCTCTAGGTTGTTCATGACCAATAATAATGCAGTTGAAAGTCAAGTCTCCTTTACCTAGCTTTGTCTTCAAGATTCCCTAGAGAATCCTGTGCAAATTCTATGTAAAAAAGTGACTTGTAGCCTTCATGCTTTCAACATGGGCTTTGTGTACTGCTGAGGCATTCTGTCATTGCTTTTTCTCTGCAGAGACGTTGAAGTATTGCTGAGTGCAAGGGCTGGTATTCCCCAGCCTAGAACAGTTGTTGTTATGCCAAATGTTGTCTGTTGTTCTCTACACATCTAGACCTGTCAGTCTCATGTATGGAGTACATGCGTGAGAGTAAGACGTTGCACAGTTGGAATTTTTAATAAAATAAAGAATTAAGGAAGGTGAATTTCCTTTTGACTCTGTGTATGCTTGTATGTATTGGCGATGCAGCTGCCTCAGGCTCTTGAACTGGAGCTTTATTTTTAAAGCTAGTGGTGTCTGTAGGGGTGCACACATACACTGAGTCTTCCAAATACAATGAGGGTGTTATTAAAAATAATACAGAAGTCAAGTATTTGCCACTGCATGTTTTTTCAACTTTGCAGTATTTTGTTGTGCATCTTTGGGAAGGAGCCTCAGCCTTCGCTGTTCAGTCATTTAGTTTGCTCTTTCTTTGCTAATTTAGGCAATGCTACTTCCTTGTATGGGGCTTGGTGGTATCTTAAATTCTAAGAAATGCATTTTTTGTCTTCTGAGAAGCAGTAAATAGGATCTAAGTGTCTGTCTAGTACAGATCCTTTCCAGTCTTGGTTATCATGAAGATATTTGTATTGCTTCAAGGAAGAACATCTCTCAGGACAGTTTAACATCTGTTGAAACTTGGAAGTATGGGCTCAATATTGAATAGAATTCATGGGATTTGTTCAGGAAAAGGCTTCTACAGCATATTCTCTGATGGAAAAGAGATGTAAGGAATGGAGGCCTACTCAGAACACGAAAGACATGTTTCCTGTCTTTGAATACTGAATGCCAACCGCAGCCACAGTAGTTATTCCAGTAGAAATCTGGGTTTGTGTCTTGAGTTTTCGACCACTTTTGTGTATCAGAATATTTGCTTTTCAAAGGCAGTGTCTTGTTCCTCACAGCCCATGAGGCCTAAATGTTTGGTCTTTACATTTGTCACAAGTTCACAGATTTTGTTCACAGAATTGACTCTGATCTTTTTAATTACCTGATAGAAAAGCTCTTCTGAGCCTATTTAGGAAATCAGCATGGGAGTGTGGCAGCCTGGGATGCTATCTCCTCCCGACGAGCAAACAAATGATGCTCAGTGCAATTGCTCACCACCTGCTGAGTAATGCCAGACCCCCTTTCCCGAACCCAGACCATCCACCCTTCCAGGTGACTTCCACCAGTTTATACCCAGGGCATGGCATTCTGTGGTGTGGAATATCCCTTTGGTTAGTTCCGGTCACCTGTCCCATCTATTCTCCCTCCCAGTTTCTTTTGTGTACCTCCTCGCTGGCAGAGCATGAGACAAGGAGGGGAAAAAGTCCTTGACTTAGGATAAACACAACTTAGGAAAAACCAAAACATCGGTGTGTTATCAACACCATTCTCATTCCAAATCCAAAACACAGCACTGTAGCAGCTACTGTGAGGAAATTTATGCTACCCTAGCTGAAACCAGGACATCCTGCAAGGCTGGAGTTAGTGTGAAATTCATTTCTTTGGTTAGAAGATAAGGAATTGCAGTTTCTGCTCTGGGGAGACCGTTTCTACAACCTCTGCAAGAGACCTTTTCCTATTATTCCAGTTCACACCAGTGATAAACTTTCTGTGCGTTTTCAGGAAGCAAAGGTAGGACCTAGGAGGTACAAGTCAGTCTTGACTTTCATGATTTTGCTTTATCCTTCCAAAGGCTGCCCATGACATCAGTTCAGGTGCAGGGAATTTTTATGGCTGCTAAACCATGAAATCAGAATGTCTTTTGAACTTAGTATTGTTACCACTCTAGGCTTAAGAATAACTTGTGCCGATGTAACACTAGATGCAGACAGGTATGTGTAGTGGAGTTTCACTTACCTAGCAATAGATAATTAAAATTTAACAGTAATCAGTGAATGCCTTAGGGAGGTTTGGCTTTTTTTTCAAGTTTTTTTTTGTGTGTGTGTTCTTGCCAGCAGAAGAGATTGAAAGCTCCCCTGAGACATCAGATGAGCTGTACTCATTGGTGGGATGGAATTTTCTTCCAGAAGAGTGGGAAGCATACATGGTGGCAGAAATTCCTCAAGGGACCACTACCCAGGAGTATATAGTGAAGTATTCCCAACTTAATGGTGACTGATGGGAATTACCTGTTTAACTTCAGTCACTTTTGCTCCGAAGGTTGTTACTTGTCTCTCATTTTGCCAACACCATTACCACTGCTTACTACGTATTGCAGATGGCCAGTGTCTTCTGATGGTGGGTAAGGAGCAAGAAAGGGGATATTTCTTCAACTTATTATTTCTGCATTAAATGTGTGGCTGCTTTTTTCCTATGAAGCAACAGAAATATTTTAAATAAAACTATCTGAAATACAGGTTTTCAACTAATGTGTGCTGTTAACAAAGTGCTGTTCCTTAATAATTGCACAGTCCTATCTTGTGTCTGGTGGTGATAGGATTTGCTGTAAACTAATTAAAAGGTTTAATACTCAATTCATATACTGTCTTTAATGCTAATCTTTCAACAAAAAAAAAAAGCTTGGAATAAAATTCACATTTTGGATTCAGATCGGTGAGAAATAATGTAGCACAGGATATTGAATCGGGGAAGCTAATCTTACGTATATATGCAACATCACCTTTTCTAAACGCCTGAGAATAAAATGCCAAGAGACATTTTCACTGTGAAGTTGTGTCTGTTTAGAGAGTTGTTATTCCTGGAAAACAAACAAACCCAAAAAACCACCATACCTCCAAAAACTGCCCATTTTTCTCAATAGTCAGTGTGAAGAAGTGTGTGCATGCAGTGCTTCTATTTCAGCTGTTCTGTGCTCTAGCTAAAGCTTCTGGCCAGTAGATGGAGATGATGTGATTGACTACCAGAAGGCCATATACATGTACTCGGGAATTTGCCACTCTACGGTCCCTGGTTTTCTGGGAGGCTGCTTCTTAGCAGGACCTTTTTATATAAGCAGTGTGTTTAATATCTGTTTGCTGGAAACTTGTGCCCAGAGCAGATGGTTTGCCTCGAGACCTGCCTATTACAACCCTACAGAAAGAAAACAAAGAGAAATGGGGTGGGGATGTTCAATCAGTACAGGTTTAGCCAGGTCTTCTCCCTATCCCTGTTTCTCCCGTCATTAAAGAGTGTGAATAAAGTACATGCCCATGGATAAATGCCTTCTTGTAAAACGAGACAGCCATAGCAACTTTCTCCTTGCAGCTACAAAGGCAAACTGCTTGGAACCTGCCACCTCTCCTCCTCCTCAGGGTAAGGAGGAAATGAGTTTCATTTGGGATGTCTGTCAGTCTCTAGGAGCAAGTGAAAAGGAACAGCAACCCTGTAGATGAGCTCCTGAGCCTCTGTATTAACATCAACAAGTGTGGATTCCTGTCCTTAAAATGAGTAAAAGCATAAAGATGTAGCTGGAAGTGGCAGTGCGGTGAGAAAACACGCTTCAAGTGCAAAGCTAAAAAGGGTTAACTGGTAAAGAAGTTATATTAAATTTTAAAAGAGAGGATCTTCATCTGCCCTTGTTGCTATTAAAATACTGTCCCATAATCTTTATTATCATTGGGGGGAAACAAACAAACAAAAGACCTCCACAACCTAAACCTTCAAGATGTTGGAAATGGACTCTTCTCATCATTCTTATTCCTGATCACCAAACTGAACTCTGAGTGGTTGCCCACTGTAACTTCTATATTCTAAATAAATATTTAGTAATATTTTACAGCTCCTGATGTAAGTGCAGTAGATAATTTTTGTCCTGCATCATTTTTCAGCCATCTGTAGTGTTCAGTTTGCTGGAACCTGAGTCCCTTGCTAGTCCTATAGAAAAGGTAGTTTGCTGTTCTTTGGTATGTTTTGTAGGTCTATTTTTCTTCTTTGACTCAACTGGAAGTGCTTTTTCATTTGACAAAAACAATAGAAGTTCAAACAACTTTTAAAGTAATTTCTTCACAACAAATCACCAGGACTTTGTGTCTAGACTGTGAGACTTAGGCACCTGGATTATTATAGCTTATTATATCTTGCCCTTAAGTTGAATTACCATTCCCAACTTAAAAAAAAAAACCAAAAAACCAAAACCCCAAACAACAAAAACAAGCTCCCATCGGATCATCTAAAAAAAAGAATCATAATTAATTTTCCCCCAAATCCTAATTTCTTCTGGTACTACTGTAATTATGGTGGAAGAGAATGATTGCTTTGCTTGAAAAAAAGAGTAGCACTGAATGACTTTAGGCTGTTTTTTCCTGTAAGAATTCCTGTTCCTTCCTAAGGAGGGAGTTGAGCAGCAGGTGCTGCAGTTGCCAGGGCTGTTCTGCATAAACATCTGTGCATCTCTGCCTTGACTTCACATGCAGTCCTGATGTGAAGTGCCAGGAACAGGATATGGCAGAACTGGAAGGGCTGAGAAAGAGGTGAGAAGTTTAAGGACTAGGCCGTGCAGTGATCTGAGGTGAAACTGGAGAGGTTCAGGGCTTCAGACTGGAAAAAGGTGGTGGCTCCGAAGGAAGCAGGACAGAGAGAAGCAAGGGAGTAGGTGAATCAGGAACAATTCACTGTTTCTCAAAACACAAGACTGCCCAAATAAAGTATTAAGTATCATGTTTAAAACCAATAAAATTTTTTTTCACACAGTGTAATTTCTAATGGATGTGTGTGGGAATCAAAAATAGATTATTAAAACCAATTATTCAAGGGTGTGTGAAGGGTTAATAAGCGAGGTGCTCCTGAGGAAACTACTTGCTCAAAAAGTCCATAAATCATCGGCTGTCAGAAGCTGGGAGAATAGGCTAGGAAAAGGATCACTCTACCCTTGTCCCCTTTGCTGTTTTCTTTCCCTGAAGCTCCATTACTCCATCTTCTGTTAGACCCCCAGTTCTCTGATCAGGCTTCTCATGGCCCTTTGTACATATCCCTCTCTACAGCACTCCTCACTTTTCCCTTACTCATTTTGTTTATGCAGACCAAAACTCACTATGTTTGCATGGGGCTTTGGGAGATACAAATAATTCTTCACCTAGCTCATAGAGGATTAACTAGAGCAGGAATCACTTTGTATAAAATGTATCTCAGTGTTAATATTCATGTAGACACTTGCTCTGGGGCCTGGGAAGGAAAGAAGTGTTTTCTTCCCTTGACACGGTTACATGTTACATGGATTCTAACTAAAAGACAAAAGAGAAATCTATAATCAAGTACAAACATAATAAAATTTCTATCCTTTATTCCCTGCACCATTTTGAAGGAGATAATGGATATTTTTTGTATATTCAAATGTGGCAGATCTGAAATGCTAAATATTTGTAGCTTACACAAAGGATCAAAGTGCAGTAGAAAGTAAGGCATGTGGTGAGACTCTCTGCCTTTCCCTAGTAGAAGATTAAACCATTTTAATGTTTGGGCAGTTTTATGAGAACTGCAGCTCCTTTGTTACGGATCTGCCTCTTTAGGATGAGAGATGACAGCAGGAAATAGGGATTAAGATTTCCTCTCCAGTGGCAGAGGGAGATATGGCAGAGTACAGATGTGTGATACCCAATGTTGTTATCAACTGCAGAGAAAATATGGAGGGAACAAACTAAACAGGCAAGGGTGAAGCAATTGGAAAATCAAAGAAAAGACTGCATTTTAGAATTTAAAGGCATGAGATAAAAAGCAACATTTTTTTATAAAGAACGAGTTGAATTTAGTATGGACTATTATTACAACTCCTTAATACAGTTCCTGGGAACTATTCTGGTTAAGCCTGTCCCATTTCAGCAGAGTGAATTCAATCCAATTCTATATTAAGCTCATGTCCATTTTGAAATCTAGTATTTAATATAAATAAGATTTGTTTTTTCTTTTGGTTCACTTGCAAATACCAAATACCACTTGCAAATGATCACTAGAGAAAGCTAAGATTTTTTAAAGGACAATTGTATCCTGAATATTACCAATAAACCAGAAATGATTGCTTTCTGTATGTCCTTGTTTGAGTATACCATGTTCCACGTTTAAAATATTTATGGAGTGGAAAACTATGGAACACCAAAATGCTGAGGGGGAATGCAGACATACATGGCATGCAGACCACTAACTGAGAAAACAGAAAAACATACTAATACTAACACACAAAAAGGAATTTTTTCTCTTAGGTAGAACGGGAAAATTATCTAACTGGAAATTAGTGGTAATGAATTTTGAATGATTATATTAAGTGGAAAAAAACCAGGCATGGGAAAAATGCATACCCTCTTTGTCTGCAACCTGCATCTCAGAAAATTAGGGTGCTGTAAACAAAAACTGTTCCACGTCTGCCTTCAGCATCAGAATCTAGGGAACAGGACAGCACTCATCACTCACACTTAAAAGCTACAGGCAGAGCCCAAGTTGCTACAGACACAGAACAGGTTGAAGAGCATTTTGACAGAGACAGACTAGCACTGGGAGGAACATGCTCAACAGTTCTGACCATCTTTGTCAGCAAGCTGATGGGAGCTGATAGGAGAAAAAGTGTACGCTTAATCTACCTGACCTTTCAGGAAAAATTTCCTTCTTAATTTGAAGGGAGACTGTAGTAGAAAATAGACTACTATTTTCTACTACAATCATGTAGTACTACTAATGTCATTGTAGATGATTTTTCTCATCAGTAAAATGGAAATGATGCTTTGTATTTTTTCATCTAAATTCTACTTTCTAGAACAGTTGTTTTGTTTACATTCAATGAAATTTTATTTCTGAGAAAAATAATAAAAAATATAATAAGCAAGAAAAATGCTTTTTAAGTCTCTAATAATTTGACTTTATTAAATGCAAATTATGCAGATCTTGCTAACTTTCTACAGTGAAATGTTATTTCTGTAAATTATTTAATGCTTTTCACTTCCAGAACAGAAAGCTTCACAGATTCCTTTTGAAGAAGGAATTTTGCTAATTATGTTAAGCACAGATAGAAAATGGATGGTCTTGTTTCTTTTCATTCTGTTATGTTTTTCATAGGGGACACATGAAAACTACCACCCTGAGAAAACTGGGCTGCTGGTCTGACATTTAGGAATGGGCTAATTTCAGACGCTGCTTTCTGAAATAGCAAAATCATATGCTGAACTGATGTTTGCTTTGACAGGTTTTATAGTTGCTCCCCACAGCCAGATTTAGATGTTCTAAACATTAAAACAGGAGAATATGACAATGGAGAAGACAACGACTGAGCCACCTGTTGTAACCAGCCACTGCCAAAATAAAACGTCTGTCAGCCAGCATGAAATTAGAAAGGACCCATGGGAGATCCTGAATGCAAGAGCACCAGATAATGCTCCCCCACCACTACTTTAAAGTGGGATTATCCCAGAAGGATCTATTCAAACACACTTATGTGTTCCAGATGTATTCCCTTGCAGAAAGTCACAGCAAAAATATTGGCTGGGGGTGTTGAGGAGAGCAAGAGATTTATTGTTTTCATGGGAATCTTTAAGTCTGATAATGCTAAAAGCCACGTTTAATGTTCTGTATTGTTCTCATTTTCATATTTGCAAGGGGACTCTTTTCAGCTGTGTTTACTCATGGTATAAATTCTAAGGGGTTGCAAAAATGCCTTTTTTTTTGTTTAAAACCATACTTACTTTTATCAGTCCAGGTACCTAAAAGGTTCTTCTTCATCATATAGTTAAATGGTTTCAAAATCATTTAATAAATTTAGTTGCACTTTCCACCTAGAAAGTATCCTCTCTTGTGTTTCTTTTTTATTTCATTGTTTCTTTAAACAGATAAAGAGCTTGCTCTGTCCAAAATAACAAAAACAATGGAAGAGAATGAATCATGGTGCTGGGAGATCTACCCTAGACTCTAAGTTCTAGGGACACATTTCTATTTCAAACAACACATTTAGTTTTCTCCTGCAAAGTAGTATTGAAAGATTAACATGGCTGGTTGGATGTTCATATGAAATCTTTTCAGCTCTCTTAATATTTTCTCTTTCCCTTATCACTTCTCTTTCCTCATCGTGACAGAGTTTCTGATGGAAATACTGGTACAGAATATGTATTTTGTCCTGATATTCAGTTTTCTTCTTCTCTTCTTTGAGGGAAAAGGTGAAAGTGGATTGTAGAAGAGGAAGCCTGAACGTGAACAGCAAAATGACTTTTTTTTTTTTTTTTAATTTAAGAAACCTGTATTTTTCTGTATTTTCCTTGTTTGTTTTTTTTTTCCTGAATATTAGGATATTTGTTATTTTATAAATGATGATTTTATCAATAACTAGAATATTTTTTTTTTCATTTACACTGCAGTAGTTGACAGTTTTGTCCATTAATGACATAATGTCAGTGTCATATAAAAAAACCATTCTTTTTCTACTTGGATATGCAGATGGAAAAAAGCAAGCATCAAAAAAATATAAGCTGATGCAATCTGTATAGTTTTGAGGAGTATAAATTGTCCACAAATTTCAAATGGACATCCTAGCTCTGAAGCTTCAGGGATGATTCCTCTATTAACTCTTGCACTGTTGATCTGAGCACAGATATGCAGCTAAAGCAACATGCATTAATCTGAAACAGGTTAACACACTGAGCAACACAAGGTAAATATGATGACAGGTAACTGAGGTGATGGTGTGTGGTGATGTGCTGAGGTTGGGGAGAGTGGCCTGTTCCAACTGCTTGATACTCAAAATTCTCTTTATATAAATTCTTAAGGACTTGGGAAACTTGCAAACACCATTAAAAGGCTCTCTTTAATTCATGATATTATACCCTGTGAGCAGGCAGTAAACAAAATCTGCTAATTAGCTGGCTCTAAGTGTTTGAATGGCTTCTTTTCAATGGCTGAGTATTTCTTTCACATGGAAATCCTGAAATTTGAGAATAGAAATTCACTCCTTTGCCAGCTGGCTAAATACTTGGTTTTTTTCTCAAATGTTAAGACAGGGTCTACTGTAGTGTTACACACTATTATGAAAACTGTAAATGACCACTGCCTCTAGCTATAAGCTGAACACTGCCTTCCAATATGGAAACAAGAAAGACACATTGCTTCAACATTAGTAATCTTAACAGAATAGCCATGGGTAATCTTAACAACTGATTAATAATATTTAGGAGAAGACATGGACAAAAATATATTGCAAAAAAAGCCTTTGAAATGTAGTGGGAATCCCGAATGCTACAAAATGTGTAATAAAAATAATGGTGCAAGATGGATAGTTCTGTCGTGTTCTTGCACTGAAAAAAATTCTAAAAACTGATGAGTTAACACAAGTTAACATAAAGGCATATGAGAGCCTAAAAGTGACCAATCAAATGCCATAGGTTTGCAAGACTGAGCCCCAAACCACATTTATACAAGAACACACTGATAAATCTAGCACAGGAGTATTTGCTGAAAGCGGCTTTGAAACAAAATTTCAGGCTCCAGGGAAAATATCTGTGGAATGTTTTATGAAAAAGAATTACTAGACTTCTGAAATACATAGATTTCACTCTGGGCAGCATCTTAGCTTCTCACCTTAATAAAACATAGCAAAATGTAAACTCAACGCATATTGTAAAGTAGTTCACAACAGAGGCACAGATTTTAAGGACCACTGAAGAATCCAGTATGACCTTAGTGTAAAACAGACCAAAGAACTTAATCCAAATACTTGGTGTTTGAGTCCAGTAATTTAGTCAGACAAAGCACACAGACAGGCAAGTTCCCACATGGGAGGTAAAAATGGGACATTGAAGGTACTCTGCCTTAACAGCACACACACATGCCTGCTAGAACCTCACAACAAATAGGAGAAGGTGTCAATGAAAAAACAACTGCATTTTCCTTGGGTTTATGAGAGGTGTGAAAAAGTGAAGGCTTTCCAGAGATCTGTATTTGTATTCCGTTGTAGCTGTTGCTATTTCTTTCCTAACAAGAAAAGGCAGAAGACGCAGAGACACAGTCTCTCAAGACGACAGAACCCTTTTAACATACTTCTCTCCTTCCTTTTCCTTGGGTTGTCCTTCATCTGGCAAAGCAGAAATTAATAACCTGAAATCCAGTTCCAGCTCTCCTCTTCTTTGTCAGTGGATGTAGACAAAGCTTATCTGTCTTCTTTCAGAAACACGAACTAATTAGAACCATTTTTCTAATTTCAGTGACTTTCCAAAAACAAAGCCTTTTCTGTCAATTTCTCCTGTTTATTTGATGTACCAACAAATTCCACATCTTATTCAACAGGGAAGAAATGTAACCCAGTGTACTACAGGAAACTAACAGCAGCAGTGAGTGATTTTCTCAGCTATCACATCAGAAGAGTGCAAGATGCTGCCATTTGCAATTTACAAGACAGAAATCCGTTTTAGAGAAAAACTGCTGTCTTTTCAGATGTCAGTTCCTAGTTTTCAGTCCCTAGTTGTCATTGATACCCTTCAGAAGAGCCAAGAACCAAGAACCAAGGGGTTAACTAAATAAACACATGCAAGCTTGTCTATGGCTCCTAGAGAAATGCCCAAGACCTTACCATCTTAAAGGTACACCATTCAAGATAGTATTTCACTGTTGCTTTTGGAGCTTGGTAAGAAATAGCGAATGGCTGCAGGGCAACTTGTTAATTTTGTTCAGTGCTGAGAAATGTCACTCACTTGGAAGGCATTGAAGATGACATCATACATTTGATGTGTATTACAACAATTCTTTTGTTACGTGTGAACGAGACATTAGTGATCTGGAAGTGCAGATAAAAAGCACCAGGAAATTCTAAATGTTAAGTGCTGCCACTTAAGTAAGAGTTAAAGCTGCTGACAAAGTAAGTATTTGGAAAAAGGCAATCTTTTTATTGTGTTTTTAACCACAGTTCCTATGGTCAGGCACTTAGACCAGTCATAGGTCCCTTCCAACTGAAATACTCTCTCCTCTTACTCTCTTTCTAGTCTATTAGCATTCTACACTGTCAGAATGAGAATATATTCTTTCTTCTGGATCTTCTACCCTGCATTTTGCATGGAAGAAGTTCTGGGGAAAACAGTAGTAATTTATTTATCAGGTAGGTAAAGGCAGTTTCTAGCTTTTCAATCAGTTATGTATGTATTTTTGATTAAGGTTTCAGGGTTGACTAGAGAAATTAGGTTCTCTTGATCTCAGGATGTTCGATGGCATATGCATTGAGGTATTTGTAGTGAAGTTTGTGCGTAGAGAGACATTGCTTTTGACAGCAGAGGAATTTGTCTTTTGAGGATTAAGCAAGGCCAAGGCTTGGACAAAAAAACAGAGTTTGCATATAATTTTTCTTTCCCCCTGTGATTAAAAACTAGATATAGCAGGATGGCTACTCAAATAGCCTTTAAATGCTAGTTGCTTAGAAGGGTTACTTTACAAATACGTGCCTAGTTTAGCGCTCACCCCATGGTGACAGAGAGAACTTCAAAGACCCGAAGGGTCTTCCCTGCATCACTCATTCGTGTGCACCACCCAGTCTGCTTCTTGGAAAAACATCGGGTAAAAGACCGGAGAAGGCTCAAAGAGATGCACGCCCTAACCCTTCAGGTATGCGAATGTAAGGGGGTGATTTAAGAGCTGCTGTGTGCAGATAACTCTGCCGGCCCTAGGTGTGACAGCCTTTTTGCTGTAACACCAAATCTTCCCTGAGGAAATGTAGTCTCTGGAAGAGGCACTCACCTAGCCCTGCCCTCTGCCTGCTCGGCTCTTTCCGCTGATGTACTGAAGGCTGTTGTGAGAGACAGAACCTGAAGCCCAGATTGCTGCTACTGGTTAAACTTTACTGATCTGTGTTTCGTCCAACGAGGACCAAAATAGAGTTTATGACAAACTAGTAACCATAAATGTGAATACAGTACACACACCCCCAGTCCTTCGGTTTCTCTGGCACCTCAGGCAAACACTTGGGACTGATGATGAATGTGGAGGGACGTCTCCCGGCACATGAAGCACCGCTCTGTCCTCTGCTGGCTCCTGAAGCCTCGCTCCTAAAGCAGAAGAGCTGGGGTACCCATTAATGCACAGCCCCCTGAGGCAGTGTCCAGGTTCCTCCTGAAGGACCCGCCTACTTTTACAGCCTCACAACAGTCGGCGAGCGATTCCCTCTCCAAGGAGGGGTGGCAGGGCACTGTCCCCCTATGGGGTACCCTGCTGGGAGCCTACGCCCGATGGTCCCCAAAATCCATAGGAAGGGGCAGGGACCCCGCGGGGCCTCCTGCTCCCCTCGCCCCGGTGCTGCAACCGGGTTTAATCCTTCCCTTACACCGCGGCCACCTGGGCGCTGCTCGTCCCTTCTGGTGCCCAGGAGGAGGAGGAGGTGGTAGAGGAGAATGGGGATATCTGAGCCCCCCGGCACCGCAGCGGCGCAGGGCGGTGGTCGCTGCGCCCCCGCCCGTCTCCGGCTCGGGCTGCCTGGGTACCGCGGCCGGGGCGGGCACCGCGCTCGCTGCGCCGCTGGCAGCGCCGATCCGAGCGGCCGCCGCCGCCCGCGAACGCTGGAGGGGGCTCTCGGCCGCCTCCTCCCGCCGGCGGC